>JAHTLZ010000204.1:9130528-9162272 GCA_023846285.1 Phrynocephalus versicolor | reverse complement strand
AGGTGGGGTCACGGGCCCACCGCTTTCGTGCAGTGATCTCTCCCCTCTGCTATTGTAGTAGCCCTCATTCACTTTGGGCCAGAAAAAGTAGACCTTGGCCTGTTCAAAGTTGGACAGCCGTACTGTAGAGAAACGAACGGAACAGACAAGCAGGACGCGAGGGCATAGAAAAAGGCAGAGGCTGACTCTCAGACTTACTCCAGTTCTGAATTGCTGTCTCTAGTTTATTAGCTAATTGCTTCTTACTGTGGGGCCATCTGCATTGGTTTCCTGGACTTGGATTCCTCTTGAAAGGAAGGATTAAGTACTCTTCTCTGTGCCAACATTACCTAAGAGAATCTTTTAGCACTCATTTAGAAGGAAGCCTTGGATTTCAGCAAACAAGAAACCAGGAATCATTCTGGTTCAAAGCATAATTCTAGGAGGCTTTAGTTTTAGTAGAAAGAGAAATGGAAAGTGTGCCAATTTTGGTTCAAAGGACATTTTATTATATTAGAGGGTGATGATTATGCGTATTGTCCATGATCTTCAAAGTCAAGGACAACCGTCCCTGCAGTGAGGAGTTGACACAAGTTAAAATTCAGTACAAAAAAACGTTCAGGAAGGGAATTATCTCTCTGATGCATTCAGCCAAGCTTCAGCCAGCCTGTGTGGCTTTGGGTGCCCCAAAAGAAAGAACTGATAAACCACATCTGAGTATTCTTTACCTGGAAAACCCTGAAAAGGATCACCACAAGTCAGAACTGACTCGACAGCACGTGCGTATTAACAAGCTTGGATTGAATCCCAATAAGAAAGAGATCATATGGGTGGGAGGTGTTTCTGTCTGGGAATGGAGTCAATAAGCCATCTCTGTGGGCTTGTAGAATCACTGAACTGCAAAGGACCTAAACAGTAATCAAATCCAACCTCCTGATGATACAGACGATCCACCACTATAACATCTGTTTCAAAAGGTCCATGAAAGACAAACCACCACCTTCTGAGGCTTCTCTGAGAGGGGGCCTGGCACACTCTCCCTGTATATCTCTCCAGGTATAAAACAGGGGTTCCACAGGGTCCATCTGTCTGCCCGTCCATCCGCCTGCCTTTCTGTCTGTCTGTCTTGTGGGTAGCAGTTGTTTGGGAAGCCCTGCACGGGGTGGGCCATGTGTTACCCTTCAGATGGCCCTGACTCCCACAATTCCTTTGTCCAAGCTGGCTACAGTGGCCGGAAGTTGTGACTGAACAATACATGAGGGTCACCTCACCTACCTGAAGGTCCTGTATCAAGGATACAGGGGCATTCAGGAGAAATTTGGACAACCCTCTGTCATATCTGCTTTGATCTGGATTCCTGCCTTGAGCAGAGGGTTGGATTGGATGACCTTATAAGATCCATCACAATTCTATAATTATAAGATTCCAGGCATCTGGCCTGGATGCCTTCAAAAGGGGATTGGACAGATTCCTGGAGGAAAAGTCCATCACAGGTTACAAACCATGATGGAGATGTGTAATCTCCAGGCTTAAAACCGGGGTACTTCAAGGGCCAGATGCAGGGGAGTGGTACCAGGGGACAGATATCTAGTCTCATGCGCTCCCAGACGTATTTGGTGGGGCCACTGTGAGACACAGGAAGCTGGACGAGATGGGCCTTTGGCCTGATCCAGCATGGCTCCTCTTATGTTCTTATGTTCTTAAGAAGCTTCCTTGAAGTGCAGGAAGACAACGATCTTCTGAGCCAAAGAACTTTAGGGGCTTATCAGTGGTCTTGTGGGACCCTGTGCGTACTTGATAGAGAGCTCACTGATTCCCTGTTCAATCCCAGTGGTATTTTTTATATGAGCTACCCTTGGAACACAATAGTATATTTGTCCAATTGGATTTTAACAACTTGGAAAGTTTTAGATGTGAGCCACATATTTTTAATATTCATAGCCTGTTTAATAACCTCCATATGATGAAGGGGCCTCTGATATGACAGTGGTGTGTGGAGAGACTCCATATTTCCTCTTTTTAACTTTATTATGCACGTTGTTACAATCGCACTGTGATGCGTATAGGTCCAGGAGTAAAGGAATGCTACTTTTTATAAGGGATTGTTGCCATTTTAAAAATCACGAACATAAAAAAAAAGCGTTCGAGACACATTGCTTTAGAGAGGAATGAAGATAATGTAAAACATGTGGTCCTGGCCTTATTTATTGGACGTAGAGGGAAAGAATGGTGGGTTATTGTCGTTTCGGCAAGATTTCCAAAAGAGAAGTGCTTGCAAATTTCTAAGCACTCCTGGGTCCCCAAATACTGCTGTGTTTAGTGGAATGGAAAACACACGGGATTTCTAAAGGGCTCCCAATAACAAAAAATCGAATGTCAGGAACATTTGAAGCAAAAAGGGGCATCCTGATGAACTCAGCCCTGATGACTGTGAAGATTCTCAGTCATCCAGGTGAGTTTATCTGGAAGTTGAGTCATGGCTACTGGACATCTTTTTTGAGAGATAGAAACGTTTCGCTGCTCATCCAAACAGCTTCATCAGTCTGAATACAGCTAGTGTGTGTCCTCCATCTTGTGGTCAGCATTGACCTCTTGTCACCCTGGTCTGAATTAGGCTCATAAGATGAACAATGGCCTAAATAGGCTCGTTAGGGAGACAATAGTATCCATAGCCTTAAGGTGAACAAAGGCCTAAGGTGCTGAAACCTTTGAAGGACAAAGGACACTCTTTCAAAGATGAGGATGTACACATATTAGACAGAGAAGAGAGGTGGTTCGAGAGAGGAGTAAGGGAAGCCATTCATGTGAGCATTGAAAACCCCTCCCTCAACAGAGGTGGCGCCCTCAGGCATAGTCTATCTGCTACTTATCAGGCTGTGCTTTCCAAAGTACGCAGACAGATCAAAAAGCCTTCACCACCAAGGCCATAACTAACGACCCATTCTTGATAATTTTCAGCACCTTAGGCCATGGATACTATTATTCAGGCCATTGTTCATCTTATGAGCCTATTTCAGACCAGGGTGACAAGAGGTCAAAGCTGACTATAAGATGGAGGACTCGCACTAGCTGTATTCAGACCGATGAAGCTATTTGGATGAGCAGCGAAACATTTCTATCTCTCAATAAAAATAGAAGTCCAGTAGCCATGACTCAACTTCCAGATCAGCCCTGATGACTAATGACTATGCAGGTCACATTCCTTATTCTTGAATCAAAATGCTCACTTGAAGGATGATGCACCTTTCTGGTCAGGGAAGAGACAGTGGCAGATAGTAAGGTTTGAGCAGGGAAAGACCCAGGGACCAGCGTCTGCAATCAGAAATGTCTTAACCTGAAAAGACCTCGGCCTCAATCTTTAATGAGCCATTCCAAATCTTGGAACAGTTTTCTGTTTGGAGTACTCTTCTTAGAGTCCTGGCTCCTGAGACGACATGGTAATGGGGTGCACCTGTGGAGTATAAGAATTGCAGCCAAAAAACCCCACACCACCCCTCTCACCATTCTGTGTTCTGAGAGTCTCTATTAGTCACACTGGGCAACATAAAAAAGGGGGAACCCCTGTTCCTTTTCTTTTTAACGGATGTGTCGTCTTAAGAGTTAAAAGTTAAATGCACTTGGTGCACACATGGAATGCAAGAAACTTGCCCCTCCACTTTCTGCTACCCTGTTTCTTTCTTTCTCTCTCCTGTAGCCAGAGGCGTAGCCAGGATTTGGAGTACCTGGGGACAAATATCTTTTTTGTGCCCTCTGCCCCCCCACATTGCACCCACCCAGCAACGGGGGGCTGAACCCTGCGGGTGTGGTGTGTGCATGTGTGTGCATGTGTGTGCGTGAGCACCTTACACCTCTCCCATCAAGGCAAGGAAGAGGAGGAGGGCCACTGTGCTCCTGCCTGCTTGCCTGCTTCGCCATTCACCTGGAGCGCGGTGGCGGAGGAGGGGATGTCATCACCAAGCCTTAGGGGACTGCTGGGTGGTGGGAGGGTGCACGGCTTCCTCCTCCTGCTCCCCCTCCAGGCGCCCCCAGATTGCTGTGCCCGGGGCAGATGTACCCTTCTGCCCCCCTAGATACGCCCCTGCCTGTAGTTCTTCTCTGGCATTACTGTAGTTCCCTGCAGTGTTTCTCTGGACCCCCCCCCTCTTTCTTTCTCCCTTTCTCCCTCTTTCTGCCATCTGTCTCCTTCTCTGTTATAGTTCTTCTACCCTCGTTTTCCTTCCTCCCTTCCTTCTGTCTCTGGTTTTGTCACTCCTATCGTTCTGTGTGCAACTACCATGTGTGTATGTGGGAATACATGAATGCATTTGCACAGGTGCTGAAGGAAGACGAGAGAGGGTTGTCCAGGGTTACATGATTACTTTCCCAAACGCGAAGGATATCGGGGTGGAGGAAAAGAGAAGGATGGATTCAGCCATAGCCATAGTTCCCAACACACCAGAAAATGGCTCTGGGAAATGGCTGCAGGTCTCCATGATGAGGTGGCTGGGCTCCCAGTTGCCTCACAGAGTCTAGTGGCAGGCCTGGCTCTGGCTCTTGTCTTCTGATAGGTTGTGCACACCTACTGTAGATGGTTCCCGATGGACTTGCTTGGAACGAAGAAGGATCTCATCATTAGAGATGGGCACAAAACGAACAATTGGTCATTTCTGTTTTCGTTTTTTCATTTTGTTACGTAATGAAACAACAAAACGAATTTTGTCTCCAAAATGAAACGAAACAAACAGAAACACCGGAAATTTTGTCGTGCGTTTCGTTTCCGTTACTGCAATATGAGTTAATTGCTTAAAATCCTTTAAAAATCACAAAAAATTGAAATAAATGGTAACGAAATGGTAACGAAACAAACGAAAATGAAAACAATTTTTTTGCAAAAATTCACGAAAAATGGAAATGAACCGAAACGGACCCTCCAAACGACAAACAAAATGCCATTTTTTTTATTCGTGCCCATCTCTACTCATTGTTGTGAGTTTTTCAGGCTATTTGGTCATGTTCTGGATGGCATCACTTGAGCTTTAAAAATGATCATAATGTTAAAATAACTCTTCCTTACATGGTGGCTCAGGGTCAAACAGTGTGATGCAAAGTGTATTTTCAAAAATTGAAACATCTTAAAATGTGAAAGGCCTCTGTTTTTCTCTGTGCGATGATTCCCCATCTCCCAGATCTTGCAGATCATTGTGACTGATCATAGGAAAATAACCCCTGGCTTTATGTGCAAGTTAAGCCTTCAGGCCCGAAGCTGTGCAAGAATAACATCTCTGGAACAATAACACTATCATCTTCCAACTAGGGATGGGCACAAAACAAAAAAATGTAACATTAAAATATGTACACCAAAATAGTGAGCGCAGCCATGTTTTGGCACCAAAATCGTTGAGGAACAAGTTTGAACTCATCCCCGTAAGCACCTGAAATTTGGAGAGGTTTGGGGCTCAGGGGGCTGTGTTATTAAGCTCCAAACAGGGTTCCCCTAGGAAAAAATCATTCTAATTGAACCGGGATTTGGAAGTTCTTACAGCTGTAGTTTCCTGTAGTACTTGTGCCATGTTTGTCATTTTGACAGAGCGTGTACAGAACTACATTTGCTGCAAGTGCAAACTGGTTGCGCTATTGGAAGAGAAGGTCCAGCAGCTAGAAGCTCGCATATCGGACCAGCAACACATTGAGGAGCTTGAGAGGTTCCTGGACAGAGCAGAACAGACTATCCAGGTCAATGAAGAGACAGGGCACACTTCTGAGGATGAAGTCACTGCCCCAACTCAGGAGGTAGATGGGTGGAGGAATGTGACTCAAAGGAGTAGAAGGCCAAGGCATCGCTCAGAGAGTCTCATATTGCACAATCAATTTGAGGCTCTTTCCCTCAGCACACCTCATGAGGCACACACAGAGGAAGAATTGGTTCCACCGGAGGATCTCTCCCTCATCACTATTGATGAGACACAAGATCAGGTACATGTAGATGAACAGGCTGCAGGAGAGAAGCTTCTTGTACTAGGGGATTCTATAATTAGAAATACAGAGGGATGGATTTGTGACGAGCATGATAACCGTATGGTCACTTGCCTGCCAGGTGCAAAGGTTGCAGACATCACGAGAAATATAGATAGCTTGTTAGAGAGAACTGGGAAGGAGCCAGTGGTCATGGTACATGTTGGTACCAATGACGTTGGGAAGGCAAAGCGGTCAGTCTTGGAAGCCAAATTCAGGTTGTTAGGTAGAAGATTGAAGTCCCGGGCTTCCAAGGTAGCATTTTCAGAAGTGCTACCTGTTCCTCGTGCAGGACCTGCCAGGCAGGCAGAACTCAGAAGCCTCAATGCGTGGATGAGGCGATGGTGTCGAGAGGAGGGCTTTAGATTTGTCAGGAACTGGAGAACATTTTGGGACAAGCCAAACCTGTTCAGGAGGGATGGGTTGCACTTGAATCAGGATGGGACCAGATTGCTGGCACTCAACCTCAAAAGGGCAGCAGAGCAGCTTTTAAACTGATAACTGGGGGAAAGCCGACAGGAGCTGAGTGGCATCCGGTTCGGAACACATCATCCTCGGGGAATGAGGTTGAAGAGGGTAGAGAATCACATAGAGATGGCATAGCAGGTATTAGCACTGGGAGAATAACGGAATATGACAGTTTGTCTACTGATAATAAAAGCTGTGCGGGAGAAAGAACAAGGCAGCAGCTGTTGTTGCGGGACCCACTGTACAGGTGCTTCTACGCCAATGCTCGAAGCCTCCGAGCAAAGATGGGAGAACTTGAACATTTGGCAGCTAGGGATAACATAGATATAATAGCCATAACAGAAACCTGGTGGAATGTGGAGAACCAGTGGGATACAGCAATCCCAGGCTATAAACTCTATAGAAGGGATAGAGAGGGGCGGGTTGGAGGAGGAGTGGCCATCTATGTCAAAGAAGGGGTAAAATCCAGCAGAATGGAGATGGACAGAGGGTCTGACTCCACCATAGAATCACTGTGGGTTAAACTACCAGGTCCAAGGAGTGATGTGATCATTGGAGTATTCTATCGTCCACCAGATCAAAACCTTGAGGGGGACCTTGAAATGAGGAGAGAAATCATGGAGGTGGCTAAGAGGGATAGGATAGTAATCATGGGGGACTTCAATTATCCCCACATCGACTGGGCCAATGCGAGCTCTGGGCAAGAAAGAGAAACTGGGTTTCTCGACTTGCTGAATGACTGTGCCTTAGAGCAACTTGTCACGGAGCCCACCCGAGAACAGGCAACTCTGGATCTAATATTGTGTGATACTCAGGACCTGGTCAGGGGTGTGAATGTCACTGAGCCTCTGGGGAACAGTGACCATGCTGCAATTACCTTTGCCATGCATGTCGGAGGAAGAGTGTCAACCAAATCAGACATAAAAACCCTTGATTTTCGAAGGGCAAACTTCCCTCAGATGAGGAAACTAGTTAGAGAGAAACTGAAGGGGAAGGTTAGAAGAATCCAATCTCTTCAGCGTGCATGGAGCCTGTTTAAAACAACAATAATAGAGGCCCAGCACAAGTGCATACCACAAAGAAGGAAGAGCTCATTTAAGTCCAAGAGGACACCGGCATGGTTAACAAGTGGAGTTAGAGAGGCTCTAAAGCACAAGGAGAGGTCCTTCTGTAAATGGAAATCCTCCCCAAATGAGGATAATAAAAAGGAACACAAACTCTGGCAAAAGAAATGTAAGAAAATGATAAGGGAGGCAAAGAAAGACTTTGAGGAACGAATGGCTAGCAATATAAAGGGTAATAATAAAAGCTTCTTTAAATATGTTAGAAGTAGAAAACCTGCCAGAGAACCAGTTGGCCCTCTGGATGGTGAGGGAGGAAAAGGGGAGGTTAAGGAAGACTTGGACATTGCAGAGAAATTGAATGAGTTCTTTGCGTCTGTCTTCACGACAGAGGACCTTGAGCAGATTCCGCTGCCTCAGCCGCCCCTCTTGACTAAAGAATTAAATCAAATACAGGTTAAAAGAGAGGAGGTTTTAGGACTAATTGATAAATTGAGGATTAACAAGTCACCGGGCCCAGATGGCATCCACCCAAGGGTTATTAGGGAACTGAGAAATGAAATTGCAGATCTCTTAACGGTTATATGCAACTTGTCTCTTAAAACGGCCACAGTGCCGGGGGACTGGAGGATAGCAGATGTCACACCAATTTTTAAAAAAGGAAGGAGGGGGGACCCGGGAAACTACAGGCCGGTTAGCCTTACATCTGTCCCAGGGAAGATGGTGGAAAGCCTCATCCAAGAGAAAATCTTAAAACACATAAAAGAACAAACCTTGCTGAGAGAAAATCAGCATGGCTTCTGTAAGGGTAAATCTTGTCTGACAAACCTCTTAGAATTTTTTGAAAAGGTCAACAGGCATGTGGATTTGGGTGAACCGGTGGATATAGTCTATCTGGATTTTCAAAAGGCTTTTGACACAGTCCCTCACCAAAGGCTGCTGAGAAAATTGCACAGTCAGGGGATAAGAGGGCAGGTCCTCTTATGGATTGAGAACTGGTTGAGATCCCGGAAACAAAGAGTAGGTGTCAATGGGAAATTTTCGCAATGGAGAGAAGTGAAAAGCGGTGTGCCCCAGGGCTCGGTCCTGGGACCGGTGCTTTTCAATCTGTTCATAAATGACCTGGAGACAGGGATAAACAGTGAGGTGGCCAAGTTTGCAGATGACACAAAACTTTTCCGTGTGGTAAAAACCAGAGAAGATTGTGAAGAGCTCCAGAAGGATCTCTCCAAACTTGGGGAGTGGGCTGAGAAATGGCAAATGCGTTTTAATGTAACCAAATGTAAAGTAATGCATATTGGGGCAAAAAACCCAAACTTCATCTATCACCTCATGGGCTCTGAGTTATCCGTGACGGATCAGGAAAGAGATCTTGGTGTGTTGGTGGACAGCTCCATGAAGGTGTCTCCCCAATGTGTGGCAGCGGTGAAGAAGGCCAATTCCATGCTAGGGATTATCAAAAAGGGGATTGAAAATAAAACAGCCAACATTATAATGCCATTATACAAAACAATAGTAAGGCCCCACCTGGAGTATTGTGTACAATTCTGGTCACCGCATCTCAAGAAAGACATAGTGGAACTGGAAAAGGTGCAGAAGAGAGCGACTAAAATGATTACCGGGCTGGAGCACCTCCCTTATGAAGAAAGGCTAAAACATTTGGGCCTCTTTAGTCTGGAAAAAAGGCGCTTGAGGGGGGATATGATTGAGACGTACAAAATAATGCAGGGTATGAGTAAAGTGGATAGAGGGAAGCTCTTCTCTCTCTCCCAAAACACCAGAACTAGGGGACATACACTCAAATTGAGGGCTGGGAGAGTAAGAACAGACAAAAGAAAATATTTTTTCACCCAGCGCGTTGTAAGTCTATGGAACTCCCTGCCACAGGATGTGGTGATGGCATCTGGCCTGGATGCCTTCAAAAGGGGATTGGACAGATTCCTGGAGGAAAAGTCCATCACAGGTTACAAACCATGATGGAGATGTGGAGTCTCCAGGCTTTGAACCGGGTTGCTTCGGGGGCCAGATGCAGGGGAGTGGTGTCGGGAGACAGATATCTAGTCTCATGCACTCCCAAACGCACCTGGTGGGGCCGCTGTGAGATACAGGAAGCTGGACTAGATGGGCCTTTGGCCTGATCCAGCATGGCTCTTCTTATGTTCTTATGTTCTTATGCTGGGTCTTGAAGCTTAGAAATCGCAGTTCGACTATATGTCACTTTTGATCGACATTTCGTCAACTTAAGGTTCACTGTTGCTAACAAAATATTGTGATCTGAATTAATATCTGCACCAGAGTATGTTTTCACACATTTAATTGAATTCCTAAAACATTTACTAATCAAGACATAATCCACCTGATTCCAGATATTCCTGTCAGCAATTTGAGGTCCACGTAAAAAGATGATGCAGTGCTTCTTCATGATATAACTGAATTAATTGGTCACCTCCCTCACTGCCAATTCCTAATCCATAATTACCTACTACTTCAGCCCGTTGTCCTTGTCCTAACTTTGCATTGAAACCACTCATTACTGTGGTAGCTTCCATTGATTTGGTAAATGATAAAGCAGTCTTTAATTGAGTATACAAGAAATTCTTCTACATCATCATCTGATGCATCACATGTTGGTGCATACACCTGGATAAGATTTACCAAGAAAGGTTGTGCATAAATTGGAGGAAAAATGACTCTGCCTGACACCGGCACAAACTTTCTGACAGTCTTACTAATGTTTGGATGGACTATGAATCCCACTCCCTTAAAGTGATGAGGTTCATTGTTACCAGCATAATATACATAATATCTACTACTACACATGTTCCTGCATTAGGCCAATGGATCTCACTAATACCAAGGATATCAATGTTAAGTCCTTTGGAGCTTAATAGCTCAGCCACATGAGCCCTAAAACTCTCCAAATTTGGGGGGCTTAGAGGGAAGAGCCTGTGGAAGCTCCCCTACCATTTTGATGCCTCTAGGACTCAGGGGAGCCATTAACAAATCATTTCATTTCAGAACAAAACTACTTTGAAATTCATTACAAACGAAATGAAACAATGTTCCCTTTTTGGGCAAGGTGATTGAGCGAGTCGCCGCCCTGCGTCTCCAGTCGTTCCTGGAGGAGAACCATGTCTTGGATCCTTTCCAGTCCGGGTTCAGGCCGCGTCATGGGACCGAGACGGTCCTGGTCGCTCTGCATGATGATCTGTTGAGGAGGGCTGACAGGGGTTGCTCTACCCTGCTGGTCCTTCTCGACCTGTCAGCGGCTTTTGATACCGTCGACCACGGTATCCTGCTGGAACGGCTCTCGGAGGTTGGGATTGGGGGCCAGGCCTTGGCCTGGTTCTGGTCCTTCCTTGGGGGCCGTACCCAGCGAGTGAGCTTGGGGGGTGAGCTGTCGGCTCCCTGGACACTCCCTTGTGGTGTGCCGCAGGGGTCATCACTCTCCCCAATGCTCTTCAACATCTATATGAAGCCGCTGGCTGAGATCATCCGGAGTTATGGAGTGTGCTGTCATCAGTACACTGATGACACGCAGCTCTATCTCTCCTTTTCCACCTGTGCAGTGGAGGCCGTCCGAACCCTTGATCGCTGCCTGTCTGTGGTTCTGGACTGGACCAGGACTCACAGGCTCCGGCTCAACCCAGGCAAGACCGAGGTTATGTTCTTTGGGGGCTTCTCGGAGGGGTACTGTGGCCCTCTTCCCAGCTTGGGTGGGTCCGCCCCCCAGCTGGCGCAAAGAGTGAGGAATCTGGGCGTCGTCCTGGACTCGGACCTGACCCTGGAACCCCAGGTGTCAGCCGTGGTCAGGTCGGCCTTTTACCATCTAAGGCTTATCGCCCAGATTCGCCCGTACCTCGATGAGAGTTCCCTGAGGACTGTGGTACAGGCGCTGGTCATGTCGAGGCTGGATTATTGCAACGCTCTCTACATGGGGCTCCCCTTGAACCTTGTTCGGCGACTGCAGCGGGTCCAGAATACGGCGGCCAGGCTGGTGGTTGGCACGCGCCGTTATGACCGCGCCACCCCTATCCTGGTCCGCCTACACTGGTTGCCCGTTGCCTCCCGAATAAGGTTCAAGGTGTTGGTTTTGATTTACAAAACCCTCCATGGCTTGGCCCCGGCCTATTTGGCGGAGCGTCTCACCCGGCAATTAGATCCGGCCCGACCCACCCGCTCCTCGGTGGCTCTTTCACTGCGGACAGTCACCCCGAGGGAGGCCCGTAGGGCGAGCACTCGCGGGCGGGCCTTCTCGGTGGTGGCTCCTTCCATTTGGAATCGTCTTCCCAGTGAACTACGGCGGGCTCCATCGCTGGCGGCTTTTAAGAAGAATTTGAAGACCTTTCTTTTTCGTGAAGCCTACGGCGATGCATAGGGACCTGTGTTTAATTTAATTTAATTTTTTTTTTTTTTGGCCCGCCTTACTGCTCTTGGATTTTACTCTTTTATTGTTATCGTTCTTGTTCTTGTTATTGTTCTTGGAATTGATTTTTATCTGTTTTACTTGTATGTTGTGAACCGCCCAGAGTCCCCTTGTGGGAATGGGGCGGTATACAAGTGTAATAAATAAATAAATAAATAAATAAATAAATAACAAAACTACTAAAGAAACAAAATGCTATATTTCCGTTTCATGCCCATCTCTACTTCCAACAACATGCTATCGGGCTGAATCTAGCCTGACTGTGAATCACCCCTAAGGACTGTATCTTACTTTTCCCTGGATTCCCTGCAAGCAGACGGAGAGGGAGTAATTCTTCTCCACCTTGATCATCGTTTTTGTAGATGACTAATCATCACGGAACATTTCCGCAGGGAGGCGTTCCTTTGGTGGCTTGAAGGCATCAACCCACAAGGTCTGAACAGTATGCTGCAAACAACTGAGATTTCTCTCCATCTGTTATTGTCAGCCTCATTGTGGGCCTTTGTGCCACTTCTCCGTGGATGGCTGCTCATTTTCTAGAACTAAATTGGTCCAAGGGATATGTTCCCTCATCCCCTGCTTGTTCATTTCTCTCTCTCCACCCCTTTCCTCTCCCTTCCACAGGTGTTTCCATCTGTTTAGCTTCTTGTACTGTGAAGTTGGGCACAATCTTTTCTTCTCATTTTCTGTGCAAACTTAAAGCAAAAATGGGAGCTGATTTGAAACACTGACACGGACAAGAGACAAATCCCCCTTTTCTCCCAATGAGACATTAAACCAGGATCTTAAAAGCATTGCAGTCTGTGTTTCCATACCGAGAGTGATGGTAACAAATAATGCAAAGATATTTATTTATTTATTTATTTGATGCATATACTGCCCATCTAGCCAAGGGCCACTCTGGACAGTGAACCACAATAAAATAAATGAAACACAATACAATAACAGAGAAGTAACATCAAACAATATAAACATTAACGAAAATGAAATAACAGCAATAATAATCTGAAACAAAACATAGCAAAATATATGAAAAGTAGACCAAAAATGACAGATTGAAGGGGGAAGTAAAAACAAAGACCCTGGAAGTTATAGTCCCAACATGCTCATATCTGTAAGTTAGGTCTTTGAGCTTGAAAGGCATGAGTAGAGATGGGGATGAACTGAGCAAACAGCAGCTCATGATGGTGTGCAGTTTGTTGCTATTCACGAACCACAAACTCTTTCAGCAGCCGGCCCCAGAGCACTCACCCAGACATCCCAAATCCAATCTTCATCGAACCTGGAGGATCTTGGGAGGGGAGTCAGCTCAAGACTTGTTGAGTGTTTGCCTTCTCTTACTCACACGGAGACCCTTTCTCCTGGAAGTCCCAAATGGCACAATCCACAAAGTATACGAATTGCTAACACCAATAATAGTTTGGTGGGTTCCCCCCCCCCCATTCTGGGCAGGCATGTTCTTCCGAACCACAAAATGGCCTTTGTGGGTCGTTTCATGGTTCATTTAGTGCCCATCTCAAGAGATGAGTGGTCTTCTCTCTTATTCCCTGCCTGCCCACTCTTTCTGCTCCCAAGATCTGGTCAGTACAATAATAATAATAATACCTTTATTGTCAATGTACAACATGTGCACAATGAAATTGGCTGAGTCTCCCTTTCCCACCCCATCCCACCCCCATCCCACTAGCAACCACTCAGTCTTATTGCACCCTGTGTACTTGACACAGAATGTGACAGCCCACAGGTCAATTCTTCTATACAGTACTTGTCATGGAATTATTTCCCATTCAGCAGTCTAACAGCCCATGGATAAAAACTGTTCTTTAGTTTGTTGGTGCGGCAGGCTATACTACGATATCTTCTGCCTGATGGTAACAAGGTAAAGAGGTGCTGACCGGGGTCTGAATCATCCTTAATAAAAAAAATTCAACCCTCCTGAGGCAACGATCCCTAGCGATGTTGTCCAGTGCACTTAGGGGACATCCCGTGATATACTGAGCTGTGCTTACTTAGGGGACATCCCGTGATATATTGAGCTGTGCTTACCACCCTCTGTAGTGTCTTCCTGTCAGCAGCTGTCAATCCAGCATACCAAACGGTAATGCAATATGTGAGGATGCTTTCAATTGTGGACCAGTAAAAGGAGATCATCAGTTGTTGCTTCACGTTGTTCTTACGCAAGACCCTGAGGAAATGCAGTCTCTGCTGGGCCTTCCTGACTACTTTGGTTGTACTGATTCCCCAGGAGAGGTCTTCACTGAGGTAAACTCCCAGAAATTTAAAGGAAGAAGCTCCATCAAGATGCGAAGGCCTCCCTTTTTATCCCAAAACAGCTGCTAAATCTTGCTAATGGCTTTTGCCCCTTCTTGCCAGAGCTAGGCTTGAGGATGCTTAAGGTCTTTTCCAGCTCTGCAATTCTAAAAAAGATGGCGGCAGTTACTAACTTTGGATTGCATTATTGCTGCTCATAGAAAGGAACACAGGAAGACGCCCTGCACTCTATATAATTCCCGTTGCATTGTTTGCTATCATTACCATTGTCCGGGAAACACACAACATACTTTCAAGATATTGAGTATAAACCTTTCTCATTGGGCCACACCATTGTTCTATCTAGACTATGGCTGCCAACTCTAGCAACCGCTCTCCAAGATTTGGGACAGGAGCTGGAGACGCTTCATATATCTTTCTGGCTTCCCGTCCAAGTTCTCACCCAGACTGAACCAGCTGAGCAGAACGAATCAAACAGGACTTGATCTGTTTATAGTACTACTGCAATCAGTGTCTCCTCTTTTCTTCCCCTCTCCTTTCTACCATTGCCTCTGTCAGTGTTTACACTGTATGTCTGCAGGGAGTAGTCCATTAATTTTGATTATACTTTTTTCCACATCTAGCTTTCTCCAGCCCTTAAGAAATCGTAACAGAGACAGAGGTAGTGAGTTCCCAGATGATTATGTTACCTGATTCCTCATTACAGTGTGCAGCTTGGGCCTGACCCTCCTTCCCAGCTAATTACAATGGCCACGATCCAATGCAGAGTGAAGTGCTCTTAAGCTCATTGATTTCAATGCACTTTGGTCTATCTTGAGTGGTGGCCAGCGAGTCTGTTTCTGTCATCTGGTTATTTTCTTCTCCCGCCCATCTGCTCTGTTTCCGTATTCGAGCCAAACCAGGAAAAGAGCCAGCCTCGTCAGCTCTTTCTCTGCAGATCAGCAGGGAAGCAATCCCTGGATCACAGGGGTAGAGATTTCGTGCCATAAACTCTTGGCGTTTGGCTAGGCTGATCTGAGATGTGGCTTGCTAACAAACAGTGAAACATTGATATTTAAAAAGCCATTATCAAGATGTGCAAAAGAAAGACAGTTGAGGGCTGGTCCGGGAAGGTTTCATTGACACAACAGTCTATAGATGTGTGTTCTGAATGGCTGTGAAAGTTATTTTTTCTAGAATCACTTATTGTTCCTAGGGAACAACAGGATGGTCCTGGGAGCTGACCTTTTTGACCTTATGACCTGGAGTTACAGCTACTTGGAATGCTGATCCTGCTATTTTGCCTGAAGCTGAGAGAGATCCCAGCTGGAAACCGAAGTTCTCTTCCCCTTTGCAGAAGCAGAGATAGAGAGGAGTTGGCAACACACACTATGAATCTCAAACTCGAGCAGAAAGGACAACCTGTGTATTCAGGGGTGTTGCTAGGTTTTTTTTTTGTGCCCTAGGCAAGGGGCAGATGGGTGGGGCAGATGGGGGGTTGGGAGTGGGGCAGGGGGTGGGCAGGGTGGTGGCAGGCGGGTGGGGGTGGGGGTGGCAGTGGTGGGATGGTGGGGCAGTGGGGCAGTGGCGGATGGTGGGGGACAGCAACGGGCAGCGATGGGTGGACGGCAACGGGCGGTTGGCGGGCGGTGGGGGGACGGACGGTGGTGGCCAGCGGCAGTGGGGCGGTGGGGGGGCAGGCTGGCCAGCACCCTCTCTCCATTTTGGTGCCCTAGGCAACTGCCTAGTTCGCCTTAATGGATGCGCCGGCCCTGTGTGTATTCAAGAAGGGACAGGGTGATGAGGATTCAACATGATCTCCATCTGACATGGACGAAGTGGTAGAAAGCAGAAGGCAAGGGGACAGAAGGTCCAGGGAGAAAGAAAGCTGACTGATTGGCCTGCAAAGGAACACTTTGTCCTGCAACATCCTGTTGCTGATCTCCCTTGTTTAGACCCATTTTGCAGAGGGATGGACTGAGGACTTCCTATTCCCAAATGGGAACATGTTGGCATCCAAAAACGGCAAAGGGAAACCATCCTAATTGTATTGTGATGAATAATTCATGGAGAAAAATGTGTATAGAGCAAACAAAGATGAGTTTCTGGATCTTTAAGCATACAGACACTGTGTTTTTCTCTCTCTCCTCTGGTTCTGCCCTCTTTGGCCCAGACGTATACTACTTTTTTATTTAATCCAGCTCCTTCTCCCATCATAGAGTTGGAAGTTTTTACAACCATGCATGCTGCCTGTAGCTTGTTTGAGTGGGAGGGACCTTTTCTGGGCTGGGGTGACTATCAATCTCCCCAACATTAACCAATCATTCCTCCCTGTCTTTTGTCTGCTGAAGTCAGTTGGGTAGTTTGCTGTTATCTTTTCCCTACTCCAAATAGTGAAACATTTTTATCCTTTGTACTATTAATGTCTCAGAGCAAGTTATTGAAAGGTGCAAGCGCTAGTTAATGAGAAGGGGTGGACTATCTGAGGAACTTGAAACTATCCTCTTCTGTGGCTGTACTTCTGTGGCATATCAAAAGGGAAATTTTAACCTTTTGCTACATATTGCAATGAAGATTGGAAAAATTACCTTTTGAATCACAGCTCCCAGAATCTCTTCCCTTGTGTGGCTATTGGGCATATTGGTTGGGGGCATCTTGGAATGTGTAGTTCAACATGCTGCCTGCTTTCAGCTGGTGGATTCTGGGAATTGTAGTCCAAGAGTCCATGCCTCCATCTCGGAGAGAAGCAAAAAAAAAAAAAAAAACCCCACTGAAAAACAAAACAAATACCTTGTTTTCATAGCTAGTAGAAGTCGAATGAAAACTATCCCTGCCCTTTTCAGGACATGACTTTCAAGCACAGCGTGGGGGAAATGTGTGTGCACCAAACCTTGTGTGCTGCTATGAAGAATGCTTTGGGGGATTCCACCAGATGCGTCAGGACAGTGATGTAAAGCCAGTGGACTGGAGGATGACAAAACAGCGTTCTAAATAAAAAGCTAAGTGCAAAAGTCTCTGCAGGAGGTCTTTGCCCTCCAGCATTCTGAATGATGCAGTGGCTTTTCAGTGGGCATGGAGCATGAAACCAACTTTCCCCAGTTTCCGGCCTCCTCCTAGGCTCACTGAAGCAAAGAGACAGCAGCCTCTGCTTACAGGCTCTGCTCCGAAAATGGAGAACAGATAGAACCACACTGAAGCTTCAATGCAACATGTCGGTCTTGGAGGCAATGGGGGACAAGTACTGGAGAAGAGACATTTTTTGAAAAACAAAGCCTCAAGGCTGAGGCAATGAGTCAGTTTCCACACAAAGCAGAGGTAAGCTTGGGTTTTGATGCACCTTCAGGTTACAAACCATGATGGAGATGTGTAATCTCCAGGCTTAAAACTGGGGTATTTCAAGGACCAGATGCAGGGGACCGGTATCAGGAGACAGATATCTAGTCTCATGAGCTCCCGGAGGCATCTGGTGAAGCCACTGTGGGATACAGGAAGCTGGACTAGATGGGCCTTTGGCCTGATCCAGCATGGCTCTTCTTATGTTCTTATGTTATGTTAAGTCTGTTGCATCCCATCACCCATCTGCTCCCATGGGAGAAAGTTGCTAGATGTGCATTTCCTGTGATTCTTTTGCCCAGTAGCTCCTGTGACCCCTTAAAAGTGCTGTTTGAAGGGTCGGTGACCCTCCACAATGGGAGGGAGTGTAGTGGAGGAATAATGGGGATTCCTGAAGATTGAGTGGTGGTTCCTTTTATGATCAGGAGTGCTGATTGCTAGCAAAATGATGTAGCCAGAAACAGCCCCGTGAGCTTGTAAATATTGCGGTCATACAGCTATGGATCCATGGCAAATGTAGCTATCATTGAAACATAAAAAAATTATGTTGGAAGGCCATCAAATCCATTTCCTTGGTCCTGAAAAAAATGCAGGAAAATAGATGGGTCTGGAGTGAACTGGGTCCCCACTGCTGGCAATATAAAGGGAAATGAGAATCAGAGAAATTGGAGTTTCTACTTTAAAAAATGGATACATTCACACTGGTTCGGATGGTTTGAACGGATGCAAAAAAAAAAAAAAAAAAAAAGCCACAGGCATGAACACACTCAGGGAAAGGTGACCAAAGCCTCTTGGCAAGACTTTTTTGTTCTTGCCAACAACAGGAGGAAAAAAAAGAGAAAGAAAGCTTTGTTTACAGCTTATTAGACAGGTCCCCTGTAATTGCACCCCCTACAGGGCTACAACGGTGTTGCAAATAAGGTGTGAGCAAGGCTTTCCACCTGTCTCACCATGTATCCATTTAATGCAAACAAACCCAGATAAACCCCAACCCCCTGCCATGACTTTACAGGGGAGTGAATGTGAGTGAATTCACATTTCCACTGCTGTATAGTTGCACCCTAACAAAGTTTAGAAAACAAATAAGAAGGAGTGAAGACAGCAAATGCTGGGGAGGAGTAAAAAATTCTGCCAGATGAGAGAAGGCAGTGATTATCGTTCCTTCCTTCCTTCCTTCCTTCCTCCCTTCCTTCCTCCCTTTCTGTCCCATCTGACAGCATAGCCACTCTGGGCCATGATATATATTTATATATATACCGTGGCCATCTAGCCCAAAGGCTATTCTGGGCAGTTTACAAAGTGAAGAATAAAAATTTTAAAACATATACAATGTATATGTAGAAATCAAATACAAATCAAATACAAAATAACAAAAATTAACTAATTCATTCATTTATCTTTCTCACCGTGAGGCTGATAGGTGGTAGAAGCAAAAGCAGATGCCAGTTCAATTACCTTGTTTACACCTATTCACCAGCAACTTGCCAGGTTAGTGAGGAGTCTTCTAGTTATTGTGTTTTTCAGTCAGAATGTCACTGCACAGAGAGAGGAAGGTACATCCACAATCAATTTATACGAGCCTTGAATTAACCTCTTGTGATCCTCTGGTTACATGGCCCCCTTTTAATGCTTTTTTTTTAAAATGACCAACAAATGGAACATAGACAGTGATGTATACTTCCCAGTGACATCATTTTAGTTGATGAAATCATCTCTCACTCCTAATAACAATTCATTCCATTTCTCCTGAAATAGGAGCAGACTGTCAGCTGCTGGCAGTGCAGAGATCAAGGTCAGTTCATGGAAATTTCTTGAGGATTTATCTACATAGACATCCATGTCTAGAACAATTCTGTACTTTGAGGAGGAGTGAAGGTTGGGAGTTAAGCTGCTCCCTCCTGCAAAGATTTAAAGGGTTGCTAGTAGAGATGGGCACGACTTAGCGAAATTTTTGTTTTTGTTTTTGTTTTTCGTTTCCGTTACGTAACGAAACGAAAAACGAAAAACGGCTCA
Source organism: Phrynocephalus versicolor (assembly GCA_023846285.1). Lineage (NCBI taxonomy): Eukaryota > Metazoa > Chordata > Lepidosauria > Squamata > Agamidae > Phrynocephalus > Phrynocephalus versicolor. The sequence continues at coordinate 9,142,751 of JAHTLZ010000204.1, read as the reverse complement.
AAACTGGAACGAAAACGAAAACGAAACGACTAATTTTGAGCCAATTTTCATTTTTCGTTACTGGAAAAGCACTTAATGGAGCTAAATGGGAAGAAACGAAAAAATTTTCATTTTCGTTTTCGTTTTTTGTTTTCGTTACGTAACAAAACGAAAATGAAAAATTTTGAAAATTAGCTCACGAAAACGGAAACGAGCCGAAACGGACCCCTAGACAAAAACGAAAACGAAAACGAAAAATTTTTTTTTGAGTCGTGCCCATCTCTAGTTGCTAGTTCTCAAGGCACCAACTGAGGCCTCAGAACTGCTGTCCTTCCTCAGTCTCCAGGAGGCTGGGTGTGCGCGTGTGACAAATCTCAGATCAAGATGCACTCGTGAAGGAGAACATTTGATTTCTGTATTCTAAGTGGCCCTGGCAACAGCACTGGGTCCAGAAAAAAAAAGCCCCTATGTATTGTCATGAACAGTATTTATTTATTTATTATTTATTTATTATTTGCACTTATTAACCGCCCCATTTTCCCATAGGGAACTTTGGGCGGTGTACAGCACATCACCAAGGTGACTACCCAATGAACGAACCCCAATACAAAAACAACACAAAAATCAATTAAAAAATAAAATAAAATAAAATACAAGCATAATAAAATGTGCATTCATATAAAAGTGCTACACCAATGAGGCCCCATAGAAAAATAGACCTCACACCACCCAATGAGGGTAAGATCCGGCAAGGGGAAGGGGGGAACATGCCACAGTGTGCTCAGAGATCCCCAAAGCATTGCCTGAAGAGCCAGGTCTTTAAGGCCCTTCTAAAGGCTCCGCTTGGCTAATCTTAGCTGGCAGCTTGTTCCAATAGGCCAGGCCCACCACCAAAAAGGCCCGGTTCCGGGTCGAAGCCCTACGGGCCTCTCTCGGTGTTGGCACTCTGAGAGAGAGGGAGGACGAAGCTGTGGTTGGTCAGGACGAGGCAAAGCTGTTGTTGGAAGTTGCAGTAGAATGATGGTAACCATTGATAACCACTGCTAAGCATATTTTTTGTACCTGCCTCTCCCTGGGTTCCCATATTACTGGATTTATTGGGTTCGTAGATTCTAGGTCTCCTGATTTGGATTAACGTCATTTCTATTTTCTACTGCCTGGTGGCTCAGCCATAGTTGTGGATCCTAAACTGTCCTTGATGGCTGTACCTGTGTGAGGGCTCAGATTTTGAGTTTTCAATAAGCACGATGTTGCTAACCTGGGTACTCTGAGGACCCATGCACGTGGAGTTCTGAACCCCCAGCGAAGCTCATCATCAATATGGAGGATCCAGTTACCTTCTGCTTCTGGCCAGCCATGCCTTAAATGCCAACGTTCAACTGCTAGGGCAAACAGACATCCATAGGATCAGTTCAGCACCTGCTGAAGCCAGGTGCTGAATTGTATAATGACCCCAAAGAGAACAGTAAATAATTATAAGTAAAGCAAGCTAGCAATGAGACTGAGAAGGCAAATAATTGTGCCAGGGCACCCATCACCACAGAGTAGCTTGCCGTATCAACCTACACATGTTTGCTTAGAGGGAAGTGTCAGTGAGATCACCACAGCCTGTAAACCTAGGCATAGGTCTATTAGGATGATAGTTAAAGCAGTCATAATGACACTTACTTCTGAGTAAATATACATAGGCTTGCACTGTTGACCAAAGAGCAAAGCATACAATGCTGGTAGCAGCAGAAGATAGTTAAGTGCTCAGGTATCAACCTTCATTTGTGCAGGGAAGATATGCTGTGTTTGGTGCCAAGTTAACGTATTCACTCCAATCATTTACCTTCTTTCAAAAAGAAAATTTAAGAAGCACATTGTCCATTTAATTTGACTTAATGTTGCTTTGTAACTGTTCTTAACAACATCCTTTAAAAACTCACAAAAAGAACCTGAATTTCCCACAACAAAAATCATGCTTCCATGTAACAAGAAAATAGCATTTGTTACATTAACAGCAACAGCAACAGCCTTAGCTATTGCATTATTTTTCCAAGTAAAGGCATCCCTGCATCTTCACTGCAACTTCATCCCCATCATAGAGTCATATAGTCGGACAAGTCACCACCATCATCATAGAATCACAGAGTTGGATAAGACTTCAATGGCCATCCAGTCCAACCCCCTGCTATGCAGGAACCCCCATCAAAGATCCTCATCATGTCAAATGCCTTGGATCCTTATTTAAGGGAAAAGGCAGGGTAAACATATTTTGAATGAATTAATGAATGAACAAACGAACGAAAGAACGAATGAATCATCATCCCACCACCACCATTTGCAGTCAGCACACAATGGTACCATCTCCAAGCCTTCAGAGTGCCCAGATATCCCCTCATCCCTCCTGTACTTTCATACAAATTAAAGCTTCCATTTTCATTCACAATAAAAGTGGAACTGCAACTAATAAGACTGCAAAAATGAACAAGGTTTGCTGAATTAGACCACTGGCTTTGCAAGTCTAGTATTGTCAACTCTGACTGCCTTGGGGATCGCCAACTTTTAGGCCGTGGTCCTAACAGTGTTTTCTGCCTAGTTTCCTGGCGGCAAACTGCTCAGAAAAAGATCACGTCCTAACCACAAAGAGAAGTAAATTCTGGTCCCGGTTGACCATGCCCCTGGAACAGCAGTTTCAGTGAAGTATCCGAAACCACTGCCAGGTGCTGGATTTAGAAACTTCACTCGAAAATGCTTACTTATTTGCTTCTGTAACCACAACATGACCCGAAAAATACGCAGCAAAATCTGTTGTTCCCCTTTTTTGGCGGCTTCCTGAGGTTAAACACCACGGAGGCTTGGAAAGTAGAGCCGGAAAGAAGGGGAAAATGCGAAGTAGACAGGTAGAGACGGAACCAGAACAGGAAAATACAACGCAGAAGAGAGGACACTAACTGCACATTAAAAACCACATGACCGCCCGAAAAGAAATACGCATGAAATTTATATACGCAGAAAACTATGGTAAGACTGTGGCCTACTGTCGGACATACTGGGAGCTAGAATCGAGATGGTGCGGCTGCTTGGAAAGCGGACGCCCTTCCACTCAGCTGCAGCCTTTCACCAATCCAGCAGCTCATCTTTCTTGGTGGCCACCTAACTCCTTACTGACGAAGCCCGGCTATGCTTTGCTTCTAAAATCAAAGGCTGAGTCTCTGGAGGGATATGAAACACTATGTAGATGAAAGACAAAAAGAAAGTTGAACTCATAAAAAATGTATAGATCAGTGGTTCTCAACCTGTGGGTCCCCCGATGTTCCAGGGCTCCAACCCCCCGAAACCCCTTCCATCACAGCAAGTGGTGGAGGTTCTGGGAGTTGCAGTCCAAGAACATCTGGAGACCCACAGGTTGAGAACCACTGGTATAGATGGCCCTTGAGGTCTCTTTCAACTCTATGATTCTATGATTCTATGATTCTAAATGTTTGGGAGCTGGCTTCCAAGGGGAGGTTGCCCCCTCCCTAATGTAAGACCAGCCCTGGCTACTGATACTGTATTCACATGAAGAAACCCATCTTATTCGGCATGATTTTATGCTCTACGTCTGATTCTCTGGCCATGTATTCTGTGTGAAATCTTGTGCTTCATCCAAGAGACAGAATCATCTCTCTGATTAGCATGCATAGTTTATTTATATTCATTTCACTATTTACAGGCTGCTTTTCACAGTTAAAGTGTCTGAGTTTACCCAGGAACGTGTTGTCAAGCCGCCCCTCTGCTCCAAGATCTGTTCCTTCTTGTATACGTGTTATACGCCATCTGGCATGACTTGAGCCCACGGTCACGTCACGAGATAAGATCAATCATCCAATCTAAGACGCTATACATTATCCAGGGTCTGTCCTCCAGATCATATGTCCCGCTGAATTCTTTCTTTGGTAATTTAGAGCATTGAATTAATTTTATTATGGGGTAGTACATTATTTAATATTTATTTCTTACTTCTTTCCAACCTGGAAGTAGAGACAGCTCAAGGGGAGGTGTGCGTGTGTTGTGTTGTTACAGCCATGACCAACTCTTCGTGACTCCATGTCCATGGAGTTTTCTTGGCCAGAATACTGGCCAGTTCCTACTCCAGGAGCCTACAGCCACTGGTATTCCCTGGTGGTCTCCCATTTGAGTACTAGCCAGGAATGACTGTGCTTAGCTTCCAAATTCAGGTGAGATTGGTTGTGCTTAGGGCTTAGGACAGTGGACAGTGCTGCTCCAGTCAGAAGCTATGACAAGAAATCACAGGATTCCCAGTGCGGTGTAGTGGATAGAGTAGCAGACTCTTGAGAACATGGTTTCACAGAATCATGTAATCCTTGTAGGGTTGCAGGGGAACTTAGAGATCTTCTTCTAGTCCAACTCCCTTCCCAAGGCAGGAGACCTCATGCCATCCTGGATAGATGGCTGTCCAATCTTTTCTTGAAAACCTCCAGCGATGGGGCACCCACAACATTGGGAGGCAAGCTGTTCCACTGTTTAATGGCTCTCATTATCAGGAGTTTGAATCCCCCACTTGGCCATGAAACTCACGGAGGAAGTAGAACTTGTAAAACCACTCCTTAAAACAGGGGTGCCCAAACGTTTTGTAAGGAGGGCCAGATTTGGTGGCTGAGAATGTGTCAGGGGCCGGTTGCTCCCTGACCCTGCCACCCCACTGCAAGCCCCACCCACTGACCCATAAGCCCCACCCACTGACCCCTTGCAACCCCACCTGCAGGAAGGAAGGCGGGAACCAAGGGAGGGAGGGAGGGAGGAAGGTGGAAACCAAGAGAGGAAGGAAGGAAAGTGGGGAAGGGAGGGAGGGAAGGAGGTGGGGACCGAGGGAGGGAGGGAGGAAGGAAGGAAGGTGGGGACCAAGGGAGGGAGGAAAGAAGGAAGGTGGGGGCCAAAGGAAGCACATGGAGCCGTGGTCACAGGTCGCCCCTTGGAAGAGGTGATCTGTGCGACCTTGCACCCCCCCAAGCTCCCCAGCGGTGGCGACGGCTCACCTGCCAGCCCACCCCAAAGCTCCTTGGCGGTGGCAGAGGCCCACTGGCCTGCCCACCCCCACACATTCCCCTGCGGTGCCGGTGGTGGCAGACTGCCCGTCCGCCCAGCCGCCCAAGCTTCCCAGCGGTGCGGGTGTTCCCGAGCTTCACAAGGTTCCCAGCAGTGGCGGTGGCGGCGGCCTGCCCGTGCTTGCTCCCAGCCTCACATGGTTGCCGGTGGTGCTGGTGGCAGCAGCCCACAAGCTTCCCAGTGGTGTCAGTGTTGGCAGAAGATTTTTTTTTAAAAAAAAAACACATGGGGTGAAGGAGGGGGAGGGAGGGGCAGGCCAGCCAGCTGCGGGCCACTCAGAATGGCCTGACGGGCTGGATTTGGCCCCCAGGCCGGACTTTGGGTAGGCCTGCCTTAAAACATCTCACTTACTTTGAAAGCCCTGTCCCCTATCACAGTGAGGGTGAACCTTTTAGAGACCAAGTGCCCAAACTGCAATTCAAAACCCACTAATTTTTTCACAAAGTGTCCATACAGCAATGTCACCTGAATACAGGTGGCTGTGAAGGGGCGATGTCAGGGGCCCACAGAAAGGGTCCGAGTGCCATCTTTGGCACCCGTGCCATAGGATCGCCAACACTGCCCTATCAGGGTGCTATAAGTTGGTTCAGAGTCAGACTTGATGGCACAGTGCAGTAGGACCCCAGTATCTGCTGGGGATTGGTTCCAAGCCTTCCTGTGGATAATGAAAACTGTGGATAATATTGCCAAACCTGCTGTTTTGTGATATCAACTTGCTTTGCAGCTGCTGTTTTGCAACAGTAGCTTGCTTTACAGGTACTATTTCTGATGGTAGCTTGCTTTACGGCTGCTATTTTATGACAGTAGCTTGCTTTACAGCTGCTCTTTGTGGCAGTAGCTTGCTTTGCAGCTGCTGAATTATTTATTTATTTTTTTCCTCTGCCAACCGGGGATAACTGAATCAGTGGATACAGGGGTCCTACACACAAAGACAGAGGACTCTATAAAACAGAGTGGAAAGAGTACATAGTTGTGACACTTACCTGTTATGTCTCATAAAGTTGACTAACTGGAATCTGGTCTACACGACTTGTTTTCATGGCCAGATCAAACGTTAGGAGAAATGCATATTTCTTCCACTTACAGTGCAGTTGCTCTGGCCTTGGAAATCTTTTCAGTATCACATGCCTGTTTAGGACAGAAAAACATCTGACAGCTGCTACTAGTCTGAGTCTTTGGTCACCTTGGTACTTTAAATCAATTTCTGTTCAGACCTTTCTCAAGATCAGGTTCAAGTCATGGGGTAGTTAAACCAGGGGCTGCACTCGCATGCATCAAATGGAAATCTGCTCTGCCGTCTCCTTCATTGGCTGGATGGAGGGAATCAGTGGTTGAAATACCGAACATACACTGATGAAGTGATGCCGGTTAATTTCTTTATTTTATTTATTTTTATATAAATAGGACGCTATTATTTCTCCCTGCCTTATGATAATTTTCTATCCGATTTTTATTTTTTTCCATCTGTTCTGTTAAATTGTTTTGATTTGTTGTATTGGTGCTTATTTGCTTATTTGTTCTTTTTATTATTAAGATTTGATTATTTGGTCTGATTGATTAGTTTTTATATACTATTTTAAGTTGTTTAATCTGTTTTTGTATTCTGTATATGTATGTAAACCACCCAGAATAGCTTTTTGCTAGATGGTAGCGGTATATAAATCAAATAAATAAATAAATAAATAAATAAATTTATATCGATGTACCGCGGTGCGATTTTCCTCAAATGGGAACTTAAACATTTTAAAAGAGAATTTTGAAAAATAAAATTAAAAGTTAAAATGGCAGTGCCCCGCTTCCCAAAATCCACATCGGCACATCGTCGTCAGTGGCAATATGTTCATTGCGTAAAAACTATGCACACCACAAAACTGCAACCACCAAGGATGTCATTTCCATTGAGCAGACAGATCCAGGCTACAGGATTTCAGTCAACTACTTTGTTACTCATTGAACCTAAGTAATCCTCCTCCTCCTCCTCCTCCTCCTCCTCCACATCATTGTCAGTTTGACTTGTGGCCACCCTTTGCAGGGCTTTTCAGGTAGAGAATACTCCAAAATGGTTTCCCATTCCCATCCTCTGGGGGCACCCTAGGACTGTGCAGCTTGCCCAAGGCCAAACAGGCTTGCAGGAGGTACAGTAGGGAACAGAATTCTAAACCTCTGACTCCCCACTGAGTTATCCTGCCCGGTGCCTCATGGTGCAGTGGTTAAATGCCAGCACTGCAGCTACAACTGTGTTCACGACCTGGGGTTCAGTCCCAGGTAGTAGGCTCATTGTAGGCTCATGGTTGACTCAGCCTTCCATCCTTTGGAGGTCGGTAAAACAAGTACAGTAACCCCCTGGCCTTTCGTGGTTCATATACTGCGGTCCCGCAGGACCACAGTATAGGAAAAAAGCCCCCCCTAGGGTAAGAGGAAAAGGCCTGTTTCAGGCCTTCTGTACTTGCTCCAGGAGCTGCCCGTGAGGGCTTTCCCGGGCCTGTCAGAGGCCCCAAAAGGGCTTCTGCATGAACTGCAAGTGACTTCCGGTAACCCGGAAGTGACCTCTGGATCGCTGAAAGGCATTTCTGAGGCTTCTGAGGGCCAGTTTACCAGAAGTCACTTCTAGTTCAGGCAGAACCCTTTTTGGGGCCTCCAACAGGCCCAGGAAGGACCTCACAGGCGTGTTCAGGTCAGCACCAGTCCTGGGGGTAAGTACAAGGGTCCACAGCTAGCCCCCCCCCAGCCCCAGCCAGACCTGCATCCACATATCGTGGATTTTCAATTATCGTGGGTCGGGTCCCTAACCCCTACGATAGGCAGGAGGCCACTGTACCCAGCTTGCTGGTGTGTGTGTGTGGGGGGAATGTGTAGCCTGCATACTGTAATTAAAACTGTAAACCACCCAGAGACTACTTGAAGTGGTATGGGGTGGTATATAAGCAGAACACTTTGCTTTTTGCCTTGCTTTTGCCATAAGGTTTATTTATTACATATAAAAAGTAAAGTTCGTAATTCCTCATTAGATTACTTGTTGCTCTCAAAGCAATTGGTTATATGAAACAGGCTAATTGCATCAATTTACTTCTGAGCTCCAGTCGAGACGAGGGCGATGTTGCTGTAAAACAGTATGACTACAGTAATGCTGCCATTAGGCATTCTGGTATGCGGCACGGCTACAGCCACAGCAAATTAAAAATGCAGCAGAACAGCATTAAAAGAAAATCCTCCAGTGTTTTACCACAGTCTTGATTACACAATCTCTCAACTGAGTAGGCTGCAATTAGAAAGACATGCATTGGGTCTGAAGCTCTCCTGAAACCAAAGGTCCTTCATTCCATATTTCTGTGCTTTGAGTCTGCCTAGGTTTGCAACTCGTTTTTTTATTTAAATTATTTTTTTCACAGCATCTCTGTGCTCCAGGGCCTTTCCTTATTCCACAGAAGAAGGTGTTTCCAGGACTCTGAAGAGGCTAAAAGGCAAGCCCAGAGTGCAAATTCACAAACGTTTCAATTATTTACAAACCCGGGGTGCTTCTAATGGACTCCAGAGCTGCCCGCTTTTGCCGGACATGAAAAGAACCCAACCTTAAGGCTATGAATGCACCCGAGTCATGCATTTATTGAACTCCCATGGATTCAAGGGCCAAATGAGCAGATCTGAACACATCCAGGAGCATCACCTAAGGGCAGAGCTTTTGCTGCCTAATGCTGAGGAGGCAAGAATAATTCATAATAGCTACCAGCTGCTATAGATCCTTTCTGGTTCGCAACATAGCTACAGGAGCAACTCCGCTGTTGTTTGTTTCACCATTCTTGCCATGCTGCTCACTGTTCCTTTCTGTGTTTATTCAGTTGATTACATACTGTGTTTCCCCGAAAATAAGTCTTCTATTTATTTTTGCTCCCAAAGATGCGCTAGGTCTTATTTTCAGGGGATGTCTTATTTTTCCATGAAGAAAAATACAGTACACATTTATTGCTATCTTATTATGGGAAGGCCTTATTTTGGGGGGATGCCTTATATTTCAGTGTGGGGCAAAACTGTAAGTAGGTCTTATTTTCAGGGGATGTCTTATTTTCAGGGAAACAGGGTATTAGTTTTGATCATGAAATAAATCTGATCTTTTGATATAACTTTGCCGTACTGTTTATTCTGTTTGGTTGGCAGAATGTGTGTGTGTGTGTGTGTGTGTGTGTGTGTGTGTGTGTGTGTGTTGGGGTTTGGCAGCTCTTCTACTTAACATGATTTCGTTTTGTGTTTGGCTTGTCTGTTCAAATCGGTTGGTTCTTTGGGACTGTGATTGGGTGTCTCTCGTTGACAACATTGATGATGCACACAGTGGGGCACAGTGTGGGTGTGAACCAGATTCTTTTCCTCTGCTTTCAGCTTCTACTAAGAAGGGCAGCCACCGATACGAAATTCCTAAATTGTATTTCTAAAAACATGTTTCTCTTACTTTAAGACTGTTCAGCTAGAATGATACAGCACTGACTCTAATGCTTCCTGTGTCTTTTCAGTTTAACCCCACCTTAGTTGCTGAACCTCAAAAAGAGGAAGAATTGCAATGCCAGCAAAAGGGATGTGTAATAATAATGGCAGTGAAGGGCAGAAGAGGGTCTGTATGATGTATGGATACTTAGTACCTTCCTGACATAACTAAACATTTGTGTATTGATGACGGCAGCAGTCAAGCGGCAGGAAGTGGTATAGAGAAATTCACATCAACAAGGGAAAACACACTATGTTGTTACATTGGACAACATTTATTACTTGATGGAGTGCATCCTCATCCAAGGCCCACTCAATTTAGCAAGGAGTAACTGACCATGAATATTTTTGTTTTAGAAGTCTAGTCCAATTTTCAGTCCAAATTCAAGTGCAGAGTTGTCAACGTGCAGTACTGATGAGATCGTGATGAGATCTATGCAAATTGAATGATCCAGCTTTAGGATTCACTCCATACTCAGATGACTAAGTTCATATTCGGGTTTTAATTAGGGAATGGTGACAACCAGACATGCACTATCCTTTCTTAAAAAGTGACTGCTTAATGTTCAACATTTATATCTCGCCTTTCCTTCAACAGGTGTCCACTGATGTCTTCCTTCTCATTTTCTTATCACAGAAACGTGTGCAGGAAGTCGGGCACACAACAGACACAAAGCAACCTTCCAAAATCCATGGCTCATTCAGGGCTACAACACATCCATGTAGCTATGTTGCGAACTCAGACAACTACTGCACCTCACAGATGTTCTCCAAATGGCTCTCTTTTATTTGCCACCCTAACAGCTGCAGTGGCTCTTCTGGTACACATTGTATTTTTAATATATATATTTTACCCCAGCTGCCATCTTTGTTTCCCATTGTTCCTGGATGTCAGTAAAAAGAGGTCTGGAAAGGCTTTATAAGGAAGTTATGGTCAACCCCCCCCCCTTAAAGCTCCAGTTGTGGCGAACTTTTGGCACTCCAGAAGTTTTGGACCCTAACTCCCACAGTCCTTTGTCATTGGCAAGACAGGCTTGGAATTCTGGGAGTTGTGGTCCAAAACATCTGGGGAGCCAAAAGTTCGCCACCACTGCAAGAAACCTCTGAATTATCTAACTAGCAGACCGACCTCACTGGAAAAGCATTTTAAAGACACTTGAAGTGATTTTGCACTTAACTACCTTCTGCTATTTGAGGGGAGAAAAACCCTCTCTTGAATGCAAAGGCGCAGAAGTGCCAAGTGAATAAGTAAAGTGTTCTAAAAAGGCTCCCTGGGGTTGGTGCACATATTATCAAACATCGCTATAGCGTTTTAACTCTGTAGTAGAGCAAATTGCCCTCATTGTGTCAGTCACCCCCCATGAGATCTTTGAAAACGGGCATTCACTCCCCACCTTTATTTATGTCCAGCGTTTATTCACCATCTTTCGGCTCCTCAGCAGTTTAGAACAGATTACCAGTGTAAAAAGAAATTAATTACATTTAAACAGTTTGAAAACATTACTGAGAAAGAAATGAGAAAATGTTCACTAGAACCTGGGTTTAAAAACAACAAAAAACTAGCCATAGAAGCTGAAAAGCCTCTGTTAGGTTCCATTGGTCCTTAGAAGTGCAATGCAGGCACAGCCAGCCTATCTTTTAGAAGTACAGTAGTTCTAGGTTAAAAGGTAAAGGTTTCCCCCCGCACATGTGTGCTAGTCCTGTCTGACTCTAAGGGCGGTGCTCATCTCCGTATTCAAGCCGAAGAGCCAGTGTTGTGCAAGCCCATGGCCACGTGGCCGGCGTGGCTGCAAGGAAACAGTGTTTTACCTTCCCGCTTTTTGCGGCGGTACCTATTTATCTACTTGCATTTACATGCATTCAAACTGCTAGGTTGGCAGGAACTGGGGTTATCAGCGAGAGCTCGCTCCGCTGCATGGCACCCGGGATTCGAACCGCTGAGCTGCCGACTTTGCAGCTGCCAGTTTTCGGAAGCTGTGACGATCCCCCTTTCCAGACTGAGTTTTCAGAGGCACAACCGGGTTTATTTTGACATCCCACTGCTGTGCCACTAAATTGTGACAACACCTCCCTTTTACACACTGAATTGTGACGGAAATGGTACTGCTGCCACCTTTTATTCACTTAATAATGCTGCCACCTTTTAAACTCGTCGCCTCATGAATTGGCACAGACTCAGATGAATAATATAAAATAATAACAAAGTTTATTGAGAATATAATAAATATAACAATATCTGAGGATGGTATGTGTTGCCTTTAACATATACTGTAATAGATTTAATCAGCTCTACAAGCCTCCCTGTCTTTACTAACTAGTAAACAGTATAACCCTTACTGCCTGACAGAACTCTCAGAGAACAGTGCTCTCTCCCAGCACTCACTCTCGACTTAACTGATTTCCTACTGACTAGGCTCCACCCTTTTTATATCATACCATTCCCCGCCCTCCTGCTGGGATTGGCTGATGATTTGTATATTCATTAATCCTGTTTCCAGGGTTTTGTCACAGAAGCCTTAGTCCAAATGTGCTTGTAACTAAAGGGGATTACAGTACCACCAAATGCAACCCAGGATAGGTTGGTGTGACTTTGTACTTTACTGAATATGCAGCCCTGTATTAGAAAGCACCCCTCTATCTATCTATCTATCTATCTATCTATCTATCTATCTATCTATCT
>JAHTLZ010000204.1:9105260-9122566 GCA_023846285.1 Phrynocephalus versicolor | reverse complement strand
CCCTCCTTGACAGGGGCTGGACTCAGTAATCCAATGGATCCCTTCCAGCTCTGAAATTCTATGGTGACAATGGAAAATATGATTATTATTAGGGAACTTGGTCTGCTTTAGAGGTGTTAGGAGTCTTGACCTCCATTTCGTTTCCCTCTTCCTTTGAACCTTAAGCCAACCAAAGCAGATGTAAACAAGTATTGCTTGTCCTGAAACCCAATGGGATCAATTGGCTTCTTCCCTTTTTAATTGGGCCAGGACAGAGAGAGCTTACAAGTGTATTTCTCTTAAGTGCTCATTATTGGCTTGGACGATGGTGTTTGAGAACTGATGTGTTAGGGAAAAGCATGTTTTCCTCCCTTTGCGATGCTCATTGTCAGAGCTTAGATGCTGAGATTGGCTCATTTAAATTTTAATTTCCGGTAAGTCTCCCATCTCAGCAAGGCAGCCAGGGAGCCTCCTTGATGCTGGATCAATTTGCATCTCCTTCCTTCTCCAGGCAAAACTGAAGGAGCTGATTAAAGTGAAAACAAAACAAAACAAAACAAAATAAAAGCCAAGAATGAACAAGTAGGCCTGATATTTAGGCCTTTTTTCTGCAGAGGCACTCACAACCATAGACCTCAGTTTGCTTTCCAAACCCACCTATTTCCAAAATAAGAAACTCCACTCAAGATCTACTTCTCCCATTTCCAAGTTGTAACTGGCAGTAGAAACATAAATTGGAACAGAGGGCCATGGTGCATACAGATTAACTTTTAATATCCTTCCTTCTTGGACTATGCTTCTCCATGTACATTTGTATGCCTCTGAATGTCCGGAAGTATTCCCTCAAGCTGGCCTTGTTAGAGAGGCTTGACTTTAAATTAAATATAAGTACTCTTGAGGAAAGGCAGGTCTGGATGAATCACAAGCTGGAATTAAGATTGCCAGAAGAAATATCAACCACCTCAGATACGCAGATGATACTACTCTGATAGCAGAAAGTGATGAGGAATTAAAGAACCTCTCAATCAGGGTGAAAGAGGAGAGTCAAAAACATGGGCTGAAGCTCAACATCAAAAAAACTAAGATCATGGCCACCGGTCCCATCACCTCCTGGCCAATAGAAGGGGAAGAAATGGAGGCAATGACAGAGTTTATTTTCTTGGGCTCCTTGATCACGATTCACTGCAGATGGCGACTGCAGCAACAAAATTAAAAGACGCCTGCTTCTTGGGAGGAAAGCAATGGCAAACCTAGGCAGCATCCTAAAGAGCAGAGACGTCACTTTGCCAACTAAGGTCCGGATAGTCAAAGCTATGGTTTTTCCAGTAGTGATGTATGGAAGTGAAAGCTGGACTACAAAGAAGGCTGATAGCCACAGAATAGATGCTTTTGAGCTGTGGTGTTGGAGGAGAGTCTTGAGAGTCCCCTGGACTGCAAGGAGATCAAACCTATCCCTCCTGAAAGAAATCAACCCCGGATGTTCACTGGAAGGACAGATTTTAAAGCTGAGGCTCCAGTACTTTGGCCACCTCATGAGGAGAGAGGAGTCCTTGGAAAAGTCCCTGATGCTGAGAAAGATTGAAAGCAAAAGGAAAAGAGGACGGAAGAGAATGAGATGGTTGGACGGTGTCATCGATGCAACCAATATGGATTTGACCAAACTCCGAGAGGCAGTGGAAGATAGGAAAGCCTGGAGAGCTCTGGTCCATGGGGTCACGAAGAGTCGGACATGACTGAACGACTGAACAACAACACTCTCGAGGAACAAAAGGAGAGACCTGACCTGCCTTTCTTCAGATAACAGTTGAGCTGATCTTACTTTGGATTCCTTTTCATTTATGAATGCGCATCCTTAGACGACGCAGTGAGCATTAGAAGCAGAGTTCACTTAAGAAGGAAGCAAAATATGCCTTTATCCTGACATGCACTTATGTCACTCTGTATTCTGCAGATGAGCTGGTTTGTATTCACTGACTGGCCAACCAAAAGAAAACATGGGCTTCTTTTGCATGTCTGGCTGCTCAGACATGGTGCGCTGCATGGAGAGAAACTACAGTAACCCCCCGACTATCGCAGGGGTTAGGGACCCGACCTGACCCGCGATAATTGAAAATCCGTGATATGTGGATGCAGGCCGGGCCGGGCCTGGGAGGGGGACAGGATGTTTAAAATCTCTTTAAGCAACAGAGCCAGCCACATTTATTCCCTGAAAGTGATACAGTGGTACCTTGTATAAAGGAATTAATTCATTCCAAATGAAATTATTATGTTAAGCAAATTTTCCTTTATACAAACGTCCCATAGGAATGCATTGAAAATGGAGTAGTCCCATTTTTATGTTGTACGGATTCGCCCCATAGGCTATTATTTTAAGCAAATTTCCCCTATCGCCGGAATTTTTTGTGTTGTACAGATTTTATGTTATACAAACTCTTTGTTATACAAGGGTCCACTGTATCAAAGGTCTGCTTTCCCTACCTCCTCTCTAAGGTGGTTCTCATTACCAGGCTTCTCTACCCTTCCTTGACATGGCTGACCAGTCTCGGAACCAGCCTGAGAGTGGATCCCAACAAAGCCAGTGAGAAGGTGATCCATCGCCTGTCTTGCTTTTGTGAAGTTCATCTGGAGAGACCCCACCAGAGCAATCTCGTGAAGACTGTGAGATGACGAAGTCAGGGGAGTGACTGAATAACATTTGGCTGAGCTGAGCCCCATCCAGGCATTAATAAGGCAGTGTGCTTACTCAACACACAAGGGAGGGGAGTTTCTGACTCTTGCCATTTCTGTTTTCAATGCACCTATTTACCAAGCAGAGCTGTTAACTAGGGTTGGACAATCTGGGCTATGATTTATTGCAGGCCTGCCGAACAGGTAGACCGTGGGCTACTGGTAGCCCACGTAGCGTTCAAAAGTAGCCCACTGGCCATCAATTTTAAAAGTGAGGGGATAAGTTCTCCACCCCTCCCTCCCCCATCCCAAGGACCATCACTGCCCCAGCAAAGTTCTAGGTTTGCCAGCCCACTGTCTCAAATGATCGGGGCAGTTCAAGGGCCATGGCGCATTGAAATCTGTTCCCCACAGAACAGATTAATTGGTTTTCAATGCACTTCTATGGGAAACTGCTGATCTACTTACAAAAGTTTTTACTGATGAGCATGTGCTCAGAACGGATCAAAGTAAGTAAGTAGAGGTTTTAGTGTAGTAGCCCTCAGCCACTTTGGGCCGGAAAAAGTAGACCTTGGCCTGTTCAAAGTTGAACAGCCCTGATTTATTGGATTTGCCAAAATTCAGAAGATGCAAAAAAACTGCTTTACAAAATGGACTGCGGGAAACTCTTGAGCCTTCCTGCTATGAACACAAACGCTGCTGTTCTAACTCATCCCAAGGCAGAAGGACTCACAAAACAGGCTAACTGTAGAGCCAGTGATGGGCCCTCTATAATGTTGTGAAATTCTCAAAATAAAATAAATAAAACAAACCTCCCCTTCACACAGTGATGGGTATTCCTTCCCATTACTCAGCCCATGTGTGCCAACTCTTCCATTCAGACACTCAAATTAGACGAGGCACCAGGAAACGGGGAGAGGAGCGCAAATGCGTAGACGTCCTTTTCCGAGAGGATGCAGAAAAGCGGGACTGGCAGGAAATAGACCCCTAGCTGGGAAATGATTTTATTCAGGCTGGGAAGGAAAAGGCAACATTGGATGGTGTATTTTTGAACACGGCCTGACGTTGAGTTTGTGGGTGACTCATACCAAGCCTCCTGCTGTTGCCCCTATTGATACTGCTGCCAGAGCAATTAAACGACCGAGTTCTTTTTAAACAAGAAAAACACTAATAAGCCCAAGTGATGGTTGGCATAGGCCCTTTGCAAAAGGGTGACTAGTCAGAACACAAATATTTCCACAGCCCCATATATTTATTTTGTTTCCGTTTTAAACCTGAAATCTTTCATTATCTTGCACTTTAATTCCTTTCTCGCTCTTTCTTCCCAAAGGTCTATTTAAAATAAAACCAACCTATATAATAAAAACCCTCAAAACTAAATAAAAAAGAAAAAAAACTCCAAAAATAAATACATAATTTTAATTATAACTTAATTAATTAATTAAAAATATTTCCACCCTGCCTTTTCTCCTTGAAAAAGATCCAAAATGGCAGCTTACATCACCAAAAGACAATATTTAAAGCTTAAAAACAGTAAGGTATTCAAATACTAAAAAAGGATCAAACAAACATCGCACCAGAAGATGGTTAAACAACAGCAATACCAAAAACAAAACATAGGAAAAACAAAAGCAAAACCCACATTCGAAGCGTGAAGGCACAGCCATCCCGTTAAAAACTCTTCATTCCGTGTAATTTTCACTTCCTGTTCTGCAATCTGGGGACTGGTTTGTCTGCTAAATTGGTGTTACTGCCCAGCATCAGTTGATGATTGATTGATGCCTGTTTCTCATGCTCTGTGGTTGTTACCTGGCCCTGCTGCAGCAATTGCAAGGCTTCTGCCCAAGAATGGTAAGTGACTGTGGCAGAGGGATTGGCCTGACCAAGTTCAACCAGGCTCCTCTGTTAGAGGCAGGGCCGGCGCTTCCATTAAGGCGAACTAGGCAGTTGCCTAGGGTGCCAAAATGGAGAGAGGGTGCCAAAATGGAGAGAGGGTGCCAGCCTGCCACCCTTCCACCGCCACTGGCCACCACCATCTGTCCCTCCACCGCCCACCACCCACCCGTTGCCGTCCACCCATCGCTGCCCGCCGCCACCCGTGCCCATCGCCGCTGCCCGTGCCTGTCGCTGCCCCCCGCCATCCACTGCCCCCCACCGCCCCACCGCCTCCCTGTCCACCATCCAACCGTCGACCCACTATGAAGGTGTCTACCCAGCGTGTGGCAGTGGCGAAGAAGGCCAATTCCATGCTAGGGATTATCTAAAAGGGGATTGAAAATAAAACAGCCAACATTATAATGCCTTTCTCCAAAATGATAGTAAAGCCGCACCTGGAGTATTGTATACAATTCTGGTCACTGTATCTCAAAAAAGGCGTACGTAGTGGAACTGGAAAGGGTACAGAAGAGAGTGACTAAAATGATTACTGGGCTGTGGGATCTCCCTTATGAAGGGAAGGCTAAAACATTTGGGGCTCTTTACTCTGGAAAAAGGCACCTGAGGCGGGATATGATTGAGATGTACAAAATAATGCAGGGCATGAATAAAGTGAATAGAGGGACACTCTTCTCCCTCTCACAAAATACAAGAACTAGGGTCCATCCACTCAAATAGGGTTGGAAGAGTGAGAAGAGACAAAAGATTTTATTTTTACCCAGCGCGTTGTTAGTCTGTGGAACTCCCTGCCACAGTATGTGGTGATGGCATCTGACCTGGATGCCTTCAAAAGAGGATTGAGCAGATTCCTGGAGGAAATGTCCATGATGGAGATGTGTGTTATCTCCAGGCTTAAAACCAGGGTATTTCAAAGACCAGATGTAGGGGAGTGGTATCAGGAGACAAGATATCTAGTCTCATGAGCTCCGAAACGCATCTGGTGGGGCCACTGTGAAATACAGGAAGCTTGACTAGATGGGCCTTTGGCCTGATGCAGCATGGCTCTTCTTATGTTCTTATGTTCTCATGTTAGTAGAGGCTGCCCCACTTCCTCATCTGAGTAGGTGGCTGCCAGAGGAGACTGGGAAGGGAAGTTCCTGCTCCTACCTGGACTGGTCAGTTGTCCCAAGAGGAGGACCTGGCCAGCGCATTCCTGCAAGTGAGTGGGGTCAATGGGCTGGTGGGTGTGAGGATGGGACACACAGCACCCGTGGTGCCATGCATATAAATTTTGACAAAGGGGCACAAATCAAGTGGTGCCCATCTCTGATGGAGAACCAGTAGAGGGCAGGATCAACGGAAGTGGGGCTGAGGATGGTGGCACAGATCAAACCACATCACACGGAGGAGGAAATAAGGACACTGGCACTGAAACAATCCACCGTCTCCACGTGATAGCCTGATCCAAACAGAAGAATCCATCCGATTGCAAATCAAGCTCCAGCCAAGCTGGATCACTATGAAGCAATATACCTGCATAGCCACAACTTTAACCATGATTGCATGCTGCTAAAGAAATTCAGATCCATGCCAACCCTTTTCAGAGTTTTCTAGGTATGGAATACTCAGTGGCTTACCGCTCCCTTCTCTGGGAGTCACAGTTTGCCCAAGGCTATACAGGCTGGTTTTTTTCTGGTGCTGTTGAGAATCAAACATTTAACCTTGGCTCTGCAGCCCAGTCAACCACAGCACTAAGCTATCCAACCAGCTAAAAAGCTAATAAAAATAGTCAGTTACAACCAATAAATTACTGAATGCTGCTAATAATGACATCAGATAACTATTTAAATTGTTAATATTCCTGTTGTTGTTGTTGTTCCTTTTTGTTCTGCACACTCTTATCCATCCAAAAGTGACCATGCCCTCTTGGAATTTGTTATACAGTTGGAAGGTGAAGCTAAGCATAGTCAGACAAGAATCCTGGACTTTAAGAAAGCCAATTTTGGTAAACTTAGGGAATTATTGGCTGTGATTCCATGGACTGAAACACTAAAAAAGAAGAGAGTCCAAGATGGATGGGAGTTCCTTAAAACCGAGATATTAAAGGCACAATTTAAAACTGTTCCAACAAGAAAAAAAATAGGAGAGGTCTAAAGAAACCACAATGGTTTACTAAAGAACTTTCAACTCAGCTGACTATAAAGAAAAACAAGTACAAGGAATGGAAAAATGGGAAATGCACAAAAGAGGAATATAAACAAACAGCTAATATATGCAGGGGGATGGTAAAAAAAGCTAAAGTGCAAAACGAACTTAAACTAGCCAGAGACATCAAAGATAATAAAAAGGGTTTCTTTAGTTATGTCCGCAGCAAAAGGAAAAATAAGGAAGCGATAGGCTCTCTGCGTGGCAATGATAATCAGTTACTAACGGGAGACAAGGAAAAAGCAGAACTACTCAACACTTTTTTTGCCTCTGTCTTCTCCCAAAAGGAAGAAGGAGATCCGCTGGGACAAAGTGTAGATGAGGCAGGACGGGAATTGCAACATAGAATAGGTAGGGAGATAGTACAGGAACATCTGGAAACATTAAATGAATTTAAGTCTCCTGGACCAGATGAGTTACACCCAAGGATATTAAAAGAACTGGCAGAAGTAATTTCAGAGCCATTGGCAATAATCTTTGAGAAGTCCTGGAGAACAGGGGAAGTCCCCATCGACTGGAGGAGGGCTAATGTTGTCCCCATCTTCAAAAAGGGGAAAAAAGAGGACCCAAATAATTACCGCCCAGTCAGCTTGACTTCAATTCCCGGAAAGATCCTAGAACAGATTATTAAGAAATCAGTCTGCAATTATCTAACAAACAATGCTGTCATTACAAAAAGTCAACACGGGTTTCTTAAAAACAAGTCATGCCAGACTAATTTGATCTCTTTCTTTGATAGAATTACAGGCATGGTAGATGAGGGGAATGCTGTGGATATTGCTTATCTGGACTTTAGCAAGGCCTTCGATAAGGTTCCCCATGGTATTCTTGCTAAGAAGTTAGTAGGAAGTGGGATAGATAGTGCTACAGTGAGGTGGATTTGTAATTGGTTGACTGATCGCACCCAAAGGGTGACCATAAATGGTCTCTCATCATCTTGGAGAGACGTGACCAGTGGGGTGCCCCAAGGTTCTGTTCTTGGTCCAGTGCTCTTCAATATCTTTATTAATGACTTGGAGGAAGGAATAGAGAGTATGCTAATTAAATTTGCAGATGATACCAAACTGGGAGGGGTTGCTAATTCCCTAGAGGATCGGATGAAAATCCAAAAGGACCTTGACAGATTAGAAGTCTGGGCCAAAGCTAATGGAATGGATTTCAACAGAGGGAAATGTAGGGTGCTACATCTAGGTAGAAAGAATGAATTGCACAGATATAAGATGGGGGACACTTGGCTAGAGAATAGTACCTGTGAAAGGGATTTGGGGGTCTTGGTGGACCACAAATTGAACATGAGCCAGCAGTGTGATGCGGCGGCCAAGAAAGCCAATGCGATTCTTGGTTGCATCAACAGAACCATAGTGTCTAGATCAAGGGAGGTGATAGTGCCACTCTATTCTGCTCTGGTCAGACCCCACCTGGAGTACTGTGTCCAGTTCTGTGCGCCTCAGTTTAAAAAGGATGTTGACAACCTCGAGCGGGTGCAGAGGAGAGCGACTAGGATGGTTGAAGGCCTGGAAGAGATGTCTTATGAAGAACGGCTTAGGGAACTGGGAATGTTTAGCCTATCAAAAAGAAGACTGAGAGGGGATATGATAGCTATGTTTAAATATTTGAAAGGATGTCATATTGAAGAGGGAACAGGTTTGTTCTCCATGGCTTCAGAGACTAGGACTCGGGGCAATGGTTTCAAACTACAGGAGAAGAGATTCCATTTGAACATTCGGAAGAACTTCATGACAGTTAGAGCTATTCGGCAGTGGAATATGCTGCCACGGAGGGTGGTAGAGTCTCCTTCTTTGACGGTATTTAAGCAATGGCTGGATGGCCATCTGTCGGAAATATTGTGAAGGGGTTCCTGCTTGGCAGGGGGTTGGACTCGATGGCCCATGAGGTCTCTTCCAACTCTATAATTCTATGATTCTATGATTCTATGATTCTATGATTCATGCACAGAAGACATTGTTAGTAGTTTATTAGACCAGTTAATGGACGGCCAGGCTTTCAAACGCAGGAGTCATTACTTAACCCGGGTTTTCCTTTGGGATCCCTTCCTTGTAGGAAACCCATTGTGCATTCTGTCACTGTTCCCTCCCGTGGGGCGATGCCAGGCTCATTTACAAATGAGAAACGAGGTCAACGAGGTCTCCCTCCTTGGAAACAGAGTGGGGAGGTTCTGAGTGTGCCTTTTGTGGGCCTTTGAAAGCTCTGGGATTAAGCCCTGAATACTAAGTGTCAAAAGTTTCGGCTGGGCATGTACGTGCAAACACATGTGTGCTATGTGAGCACCTATACTGGTGCATGCACACAGCTGTACCACCAGACTCTTTGTCCACATAGAAAACTACAGTAGAAAAGTGCTGACCAGCTGGCCCATGGGCTGGGTTGGCATATTATTATTATTATTATTATTATTATTATTATTATTATTATTATTATTATTATTATTATTATTATTATTATTATTATTATTATTATTATTATTATTATTATTATTATTATACTTGTGCCAACCAGTTGGCCTATGGGCCAGGTCGGTGCGTTTTTTCTTTTTTTGTTTTTACATTTATTTTTACTTGCACTGACCAGCTGGACTACGGGCTGGGTCAGCATGTTTTGTTTGCTTGCTTGTTTGTTTGTTTTTATTCACACCAACCAACTGGCCCGCAGGCTGGGTCGGCACATTTTTTAATTATTTTATTTTATTTTATTTTTTACTCGCACTGACCAGCTGGACTGTGGGCTGGATAGGTGCACTTTTGTTTTATAGTTTTTATTCCCCCCCCCACCCCACTTGATGGCAACCAACTGGGTGGGGGAAACTGCAGGCTTTTAAAACGTTTTTTCCTGCCGAAGCCCCATGCTACAGCTGATCAGCAGTGGCTTTTGCGGGGGGCGGGGAGAGCCCACGATTTCCCCGCTCGGGTGCATCGGGAGGGGGGGAGCACTGGCTTCTCCCCATAGGAATGCATTTCTTCAATACATTCCTAAATGAAAAATGAAGCAAACAAAACGGGAATTTCCATTCCATTTCATTTCATTTTTCTTTGATGGGTCTGTTCATTATTTGTTTTGTCTGTAACAAAACAAATAATGAATAGCAATAATAATAAAAAAATTGCTTTAGGACTTGTGACAAAGGCATTCTGTGCCTTTTCTGAAGGCCACTGAACTGCTATGTCAGAGCCTGGACAACTTGGGCGTTTCCATCCAACCACACTGGAACGCTCAGAGCTGAGTTAGGCGGATCCTGTTTCTTTTGGGATTACAAAATCTTTGTGGGTTGTGGGATCTTGAGAACTGGACTTCACAACTAGCCCAGTGTGAGAAAGTGTATGTGTTCACCCAAAAGACCTGGACAGAGAAGAAGCTGGTGCCTCCTTAAGCATCTTTCCCCAAACCCTGGTCCTCCAGATATGATGAAATGCAATACCCTTTGTCACCAATCTGCTGACTGTTTCCTGTCATTGATGGTGCTGCACTCCAGGGCAACCAGCAGAAGCTGCTTCTTGATGTCTCAGCCTGAGAACGTCCAAGTCTTAATTTCCAATAAGTAAACTTCGTTAATTGGAAATCATTTCTGCGTCTTGGCAAAGCCCAATGCATTTCAGTTAATTGTGCACTGCGGAGCATTTGTTTCAGATAATATATCTGTTAATTTTCCTTTGTTGTTCTAAGCAGTTAGAAACAAAATTGCTTTTTTGTTGTTGGAATTACTTTCCAATTAGCCAGCCCTGATTTCTTTAATCTCTGCGTGATTCCGCTGGAATGTTTGAGAGTAACGCTCTTCTCCCATCTCTCAATGCTGCATCTTTTTGTTTCTAGGGATGATCCGTCAGATGCTGCAGCTATACTCTCAGTTTCTGCTTATATTTAGCTTCCAGTTGGGCAGGACGCGGGGGAAACTAGGCAATGTCAGGAACAGCTTTGGCCAGGACATTCCTGATTGTGCAGGAACACAAATATTGTTATCTGGATACAAAGTATGTTTCTGCAGGATGACCTAGATGGAGTTATAATGGCCTCGAGTTTGTGGCTTCAACTGCACAGAATCCCTTCCCTTGCTGCAGGGGAAATAATCTTGACATTATATTTAGGCACAGTGGCTGTTTTGCTCTCTTCTCCCTCCTCCCTGCCCTTCCTTTATCTAGAAGGAAACGTGTCTCAAGACAGGGTGGAGAATCTTGCCAGGGAACTGCCGCCAACCCTGTCTGTCTGTCTGTCTGTCTGTCTGTCTGTCTGTTTTCAAAGAGTCGGATTCACCACACATCCATGGCATGTGGATTTATTAGTCACAGATCCACGTGAGATAGCCCAGGAGGCCCTCGTGGCTCCGTGTTCCCCATTAATTCGCACACTTTATATGAACATCAACAGCTTTGCTGGAATAGTGGATGTAAAAAGGCCACCGCATGGATTGGCCATGGCGGAAAAACATTGGTGCAGCATTGAGAGCAGATCTATAGGTAGGATGGCCCTCTTGCCATTTGACCAAAGCCATTCCAGCACATAACCAAGGGTAGTTGTTCCAGTAAGGGTTTTGGTGCTTTCCATGGGCAGGAATCCACTAGAGTAGAACCTAGTGAGGAGTCTCACGGCACAGTGGTTAAATTGCTGTACTGCAGCTATAACTGTGCTCATGATTTGGGGTTCAATTCCAGATAGCTGGCTCAAGGTTCACTCAGTCAGTAAAGTATCGAGTTTCCATCTTTTTTTTGGGGGGGGGGCAATGTGTAGCCTGCATAAATGTGTAGCCTGTACACCACCCAGAGAGTGCTTTTGGATGGTCTTTCTAAGCTTACTGTAATACATCAAGGGGCAGAGGGTGCTACATTTGGTTTTGGTTTTGTTTGGCTTCCGTGAGATTTTTCATCATTCTGCAGTTGAGTAGGCTGCTTACTGCTACAAAAATAATTGCAGTGTAAGGGCTGGTTATCTAAAGCTGCCCTCTTCTACCTTTAAAAAAAATCTAATTTTCCCCACCTCCCCACCTCCTACTTTGGAATTCTTGCTGAAAGGCATATTTTTCGTGCCGAACTGGACGAGAATGGTTTCCGAAAAATGCGGGAGAAGTTTCTGCGCATCTCTCATCAAAACTTTGTTGCTTCCTTTGGTTGCTAATACTTTACAGAGGTTTCCAGCTGCGGTTGCTTTGGAAAATCCTGCGCTTCTCACGAGGCTGAGTCACAGAAAAGGAGCTTGTCATAACAGCGGAATCATCTGGAAGTGCATTCGTTTGCCTGGGGAGCTGCAGCGATCTAGAAGCTGGAAGCGGTTTCCTATTCAGATGCCCCAGCTGGGAGATGAGGACTCTTTTCCACACATAAATCATGTGGGCAAAATGGATGACTCAGCATTTGGAATTCTTCCCTACTCATTATACCAAAGTCAATGGAAAACTGTAGAGGAGGAACCAGGCAAAATTCGTGGCACTTTTTAACTTGGCCAGATAGGAGACTATATCAAAGGGGGCAAGGGGCATAGTTAAGGAAAGAAACGAGAATTGGCCTGGAACATGCAGAAAATGGAAATTATGCTTTTACAAAAACTTCCTGAGAAACTTTCACTTTGTATTTCAAAACAGGCAACAATGTCACCCACCTGATTTCAGTTTCTTATCTACTTCTCTTCTGAAGCAAGGCTCAACATGAGTTTAGAGGTCTTTTTCTCCTCCCCAGCTGTTCAGTGATAAATGTTCATGTGACCATCGACCATCGACCAGGATTTTAAAAAGCAGAACAAAAACCACGTAGCACTGAATGATAGCCTGTCCCCATTTCTCAATAAAATAAAATAAAATAAAAATAAAAAAATAAAAAATAAAAAATAAAAAAACCAAACAAACAAACAAACCACAAAACAACAACTTCCACAATGTGTAGCTTTTTAATTTCACCCGACTCGTCACTCAGTTTTTGAGTAGTTTCTTGCCTTTCTACTGAGTAATTAAAATGCTCCCTTATAAAAGCTGGGTGTTACATTCACACTAGAGATGGGCATGAATCGAAAAAATGGTGTTTCGTTTTGTTTCATTTTGTTAAGGAGTTCAGTTTGTTTCATTTCGTTTTTCGCAATTTTTGTGAAAAAAATCATTTTGTTGTGTCGTTGTTTTGTAATTCATTTTTACCTGCTTCCCCCCCCCCCAGTGCCCACTGCGCGGCCCTGGTCAGAGCTGGGGGAACCTACGAATGGGCGTGGGAGGAATAAAGAGGGGGAGTGGCGTCAGAGCTGTGCTGTTCTGGCTGCCTAAGCGCGGCCTCCTTATCTCCCCTCCTGATTGGCCCCGCGATAACGGGCTGCGGGAGGGAGGCGCAAGGGGGGCGGCTTCAAAGATGTGCTGCTATGGCCACCTAAACACGGCCTCCTTCTTATCTCTCCTCCCGGGGCTGGGCTGAGGGAGTTATACTGGTTTTTTTGGGGGGGTAGCGGGCTCCTGGAGGCACCTCTGTGGGGTGGTGCCTCCTCTGGCCCGCTATGAAGGGAAAGCGGGCTTCTGGAGGCACCTCTTTTTTTGGGGGGTGCCTCCTATCCTCACCCGCTAGGAAGGGAAAGCAGGCTCCTCGAGACCCCTCATAGCATGGGGGTCTCCTCTCCTCACCTGCTGCTGCAAAAGGGCATGCATAGCCATATGGATATGCATACCAGTTGCAGACTATAGTGAGACTTTGCAGCAGTGGACTGGCAGAAGCCATGGGGTGATGCCTTTTCTCCACCAAGGCTCTCTGCTGCACCCGCTGTGTCTCACTAAGAAGGGAATTGTACTTGCGTAGTGCAATCCAAGTAGATCTGGCTTAGGGGACAGCAGCTTAGCGCAAGGGCTAGGGTTAGGCTAGTTACTGGTGAGGTTAGGGTGGGGTAGTGGGGTGCACCTCTGGGTGCCTCTCTGACCCACTAAGAGGACAGTGTACTGTGGCATATGGGTAAGGAATCAATGATTAGGGTTAGGGTTAGGGGGCTAGGGCAGGGTTTAGTGGGCTTTTTGGCACATCCCAGAAGTCTCAGTGGCCAAGTGGCCATGCGATTGGTGGGATGGCTCCAAAAATTTGCATGGTCCACTCCCACATGGCCACTTGGCCAGCCCATCATTGCGCAGGTGTAAAAAATAAAATAAAATAAAATAAAATCAATGGAGAGAGGACAGGGGAGGAGACATTTTGTTGCAAGAAAAACCCACTGCTACTGTAAAAATTCTGGCAGTTTTAGCAATAGCATTAGCAATTTTCGCATGTTTCTGTGGTGCTTGTGTGTTTTTGAACCACGATTTCAAAAACAATATTGCGTTCGCCGCCCCATTTTGGATCCCCCGCCTGCACCGCATGGCATGGCAACTCGAGTCCGGCTGCCCAGGACAGGAGAGGGGGGGGAGGCCTCCCCCCCCAGAAACCACCCCTCTGGTAGGTGCACTCTGCACTGCAGGCATATTTTCGCCTGCTTTTTGGCCCGGGAATGGGGGGGGGAGTTTAAAACTTTTTTTCTGTGCCGCCTCCGCTTTAATTGCGGCGGCCAGCGGCGAGACTCCGGGTTGTTGCTGCGAGCCTGCAGTGAGTCCCACCGCCACCAGAGCAGCCCAGGACAGGACAGGAGGAGAGGGGGGGAGGCCGGGGACCCCCCTCCAGAAACCACCCCTCTGGTAGGTGCCCTGAGCTCTCACTCAGGCAGGCATATTTTTGCCTGCTTTTTGGCCGGGAATGGGGGGGGGAGAGTTTAAAACTTTTTTTCTGTGCTGCTTCTGCTTGAATTGCGGCGGCCGGCGGCGAGACTCCGGGTTGTTGCTGCGAGCCTGTGGCGAGTCCCACCACCACCAGAGCAGCCCAGGACAGGACAGGAGGAAAGGGGGGGAGGCCGGGGACCCCCCTCCAGAAACCACCCCTCTGGTAGGTGCCTTGAGCCCTCACTCAGGCAGGCATATTTTCGCCTGCTTTTTGGCCAGGAATCGGGGTTTTTTTTTAACTTTTAAAAACTTTTTTTCTGTGCTGCTTGGCATCGCGGGATCGCCGCGATGCCAGGAACGACAACGACAAATCAGACCCAATTATTCTTTAGTCGGTTCGAGTTCGAGTTCTGGCGGAGTAATTCCCGTTACCGTTTCCGTTACGTAACGGAAACGAGGAATGGAAACGGAAACGGGAATTCCGCTAAGTCGTGCCCATCTCTAGCTACCATCAGTTACATCTGTATGCCTCCTGCCCTCTAATGACCTTATACCAGTATACATGGATCGCTACCAAGTTCACTTAAAACACTTAATCCTTAAAAATTAGAGTTTGAATCATGTATGCAATTTGGTTAGTCCTGAATTAAGTTGTTTCCCCCTTTTCACATTTAACTCAGGAAACCTGGTGTTTTGATGACCTGAATTAAGGAGAAAGTGAAAATGACAGATTTCTGAGCTAGCAGAGAAAGTGGAAGGAAAAAGAAAGGAGATAAGTGATACTAATACCATTATTAATGGTAAACCCCATACGCAATTAATTTTTGGAGAATGCTCCCCCTTTCCCTGGAGAAATTGAGTCTAATGGATTTTTCTAGTTTTCTATGCCCAGATAAAATGCAGAATCAGAAGCTCTCAGATTTCACCCGTTTAACTGCCTGTAGGGGAAAAGAGTCACTTTGCTTCTCTGGACGCAGGCCAAAGGCTCATTTGCTTTCTTGGCGAGAAGCTGAAGTTTCCATGAATAATTCTGTGCACGCAGCATGTCAGCATTTATTTAGCTTCTGCTGTGGTGTTTCTAGGCAATTACTAGCAGAGCACAAGTGGAATATCTAGCAATTGCAGAGGCCAGTGTTGGCGAATCTGTGGCCCGGGTGCCAAAGGTGGCACGCAGGGCCCTTTCTGTGGGCACGTGACCACGCCCCCCTCACAGCCACAGCACTTCCTGCTCTGCTGGGAGCACATCACTGTACTCCATGCAGAGAGCCAGGCGATGGAGAGGCTGAAGCTTATGGGCTCATTTGTAGTCCCAGTTTACTCTCCAGCCACAACACTCTGGGCATCCCAAAAACAACATGTTTGGAGAGTAAACAGGGGCTACGAACAATCCCACAAGCCGCTGTCACTTCCCGTGGCTTTCCCGACAGTGTATTTATTTATTTATTTGATTTATATACCGCCCATCTGGCGACCAGGCCACTCTGGGCGGATTAGAAAATTCAACATAAAACATCCAATACAATATACAAAAAAAAAAAAATACAAAGTGAAAATAATACAGTAGTACATACTAGAAGATAACTAAATCAATAATTAAATCAATACCATCACTTATAAAGTTGAAGATCAAGAGTAAGTTAAGAGCAAGTGGGGATGGACAGTAGTCATTAGTAGCCAGGGAAAGAAATTCTAAACAACCAGGTCTTCAGGTGGTTTTTGAAGTCCGACATACTTTTGAACAGGCAACAGGAGTCCTATCACGTGCATATACTCCTTTATAATCAACTGTCTCTTCTCTGGGAAAAGAGTAGGGCATGAACATCACTGACAAGAATATCTCAAATTTTAATCCCAAATTTTCTCCAGGAAATCCAAGGCAGTACTGTACATTTCTTCTCCCCTATATTACGTCCTTCTAACAGTCGCATGAAATATGTTCAGCTCATAGGGAGCGGCTGGGCTTTTTAACTGAATGAACTGGGGCCTCCCTAGTGCAGGCATGTCCAAACTTCGGCCCTCCAGATGTTCTGGACCACAACTCCCACAGTGTTGCACCCCATCTGCCTCTCTGCCCAGGACAGAGAGGTGGATGGGGTGCTACTCTTTGGGAAAGTGAGGATCGAAGAGCAGATTTTTGAATTTCTCGCGGCCACAGCCAGTGGTTTCTGAGGCCACTTCTTGGAGACAAATAGCAGCACAGCATTTTGTGACTATTTCTTTATTTATCAAAACATTGATTTATTTGTTAAATATTTATTTATGTGTTCGTGAAAAGAAAAGTATGTATAACCAAAGCTGGATTGCTCGGGCCCGTGCAGTTCAAGGCAGAATTGTATTTTGAGTTGCCTTAAAATGGGATTTCACCTCCCAACGCACTGTTGCATGGGATCGCCCAAGATTCCTTCAACCACATGCCCACATCAGCAAACTGATGCTTAGTATTTATATGGTGTCTGGGAAATGTTACTTTCTACCAGAAGAGCCTTTGGTATCCTCGGGTCACTCACTGTTTTTCAGACTAACCTTCCTCACAAGAGTGTTGTGGTCCAGAATCGGAGTGGTAACTCTTCTATGCCGACCTAAATCCCTTGAACTGGTGCCTCTTGGATTTCACATTCAAACATCTATTCAAAAATGTACTACTTCTAAAATCCCTTTGAAATCCCCTCTTTAAAAGAAATGGAATAAAACCAAATCTCTGTTGGAAGTTTTCTTATAGAGTACATGTGCCTCTCTCTCTCTGTGTGTGTGTATTTATTTTTATGTAAATTAACTAAAAGTGCAATTCAGAGTCAATCCCTGAGAGTATAAAGCAGGGGTGTCCAAACTTTTTGCAAGGAGGGCCAGATTTGTCAAGGTGAAAATGTGTGGGGGCTGACCATTTTGAGCCTGGTGTGTGGAAACAGGCAGACCTACTCCTGAGAGAGCA
>JAHTLZ010000204.1:9083673-9095731 GCA_023846285.1 Phrynocephalus versicolor | reverse complement strand
GAAGAAGAAGAAGAAGAAGAAGAAGAAGAAGAAGAAGAAGAAGAAGAAGAAGTCTTGAAGGTGCCATAGTGTTTTTCTCTTCTTTATATTTTTAATTTTTCTCCTATTTTGGCCTAATCAGCTAGCATGGACTAATATTGCTGCCTCTTCTGTACCGGCGAGATAATCATGTTTCCGAGTTGTGAGAAAGAAGGAACTCCTTATCACAACTTGATTCTGACATGGAGGGGGCAGATTAATTTGTGAGAGGGCTGAGAAAAACTGAAAAATTTTATATCCAACAGGTATTGATTGCTTGTGTTTTGATCATAAAAGTTGATCCTGAGACTGAACATTTTAAATCTTGAGTCAAAATTTAAAATAGTCCTAATTTGGTTGGGTTAATAGTTTACAAAGGGTTTGCAAACTACCAAATTTGGCCAAAATTCAACTATTTAACACATATTTCATGTCATGTACAGAGTGCTACTATGGGGCATGGTAGCTCAGTGGGCTGGAGTGCTGAAACTGTCTGTGACAAAGTTCAATGGTTTGAATCCCATGTGCCACGCAGCTCCCACTGATAACCCCAGCTCCTGCCAACCTAGCAGTTTCAAAGCATGTAAATGCAAGTAGATAAATAGGTAGCACTGTAAAAAGTGGTAAGGTAAGCAGTGTTCCATGCACAGAAATGCATTCGGCCATGCTGGCCACATGGCCATGGACTTGCACAACACTGGCTCTTTGGCTTAGAAATGGAGCTGAGCTCTGCCCCTAGATTCGGACGTGACTAGCACGCTGGTGTGTGGGGAACCTTTACCTTTTTACAGAGTGCTACAGTGTGTCACCTGTCCATGCTTTT
Source organism: Phrynocephalus versicolor (assembly GCA_023846285.1). Lineage (NCBI taxonomy): Eukaryota > Metazoa > Chordata > Lepidosauria > Squamata > Agamidae > Phrynocephalus > Phrynocephalus versicolor. Next base: position 9,094,890 of record JAHTLZ010000204.1, on the reverse strand, counting down.
TAACTACTATTAGCTACATGTCTGCTTGCTACTGAATGCCTTTATATAACCTCAAATAGTGGACCACTTGTGAAGTCCCTGGTTATTAAATATTGATGTTGAAACTCAAATATTCACAGAGTGCTTTCCCAGGTTGAGTGCATCTCCATCAAATTATATGGATTAAGTCGATTTAGGGGGATAGATAAACGATTTGGGACTGAGCACGGGCCAGAATATGTCCAACAGCATTGCAGCGTCTGAAAGGAAGCTGTTTTCCCCATGTCAGCACTTCCTGTTTTGACAGTTATTTGCTTCCTCCAAGCTAAATAGTCCTCACTGGGCACTCCCTATGGCTTGGTATGGGAATTTCGTAAGAGGTGTTCCAAAATACCATGTATGGTATTTGAGGTGGTCTTGTTTTGACACTCAAATACAGTTACCAGCTAAGGATGTTTCTTCTTCTAAGTCATGACTTCTCCATTGTCTCTCGCAACCTTAAATTGCTACTGAATTCTACCCAGCACAAAATCAGGAGCAATGTTAAGGTTTATCCTTTGCCGAAGAGGCCAAAGGTTCAATTCCAGACATCTCCAGGTGAAAGGTCATTTCAGGAGGTAGGTGCAGGATGAAGGTTGTGACACCTTAGAGAGCCACTGATGATCAGAGTAGGTAATGTCAGAGTTAGTGTTCCTGGGATATTGCCTAACAAAAGGGAAGAGTTGGGCTGTCTTGGAGACAACATCACAACAAAGAAAAATGCCTTCCTATCCTCTTTGTAGATTTTCTGCATGTCTGTGACTAGCCACTGATAGAAATAAAGTGCCAGACCATATGGGCCAACCCTCTGGTATAGTAGGGTCTTTAACTCTAAGCATCAGTTCTGGAGTTTTATGGGCTAATGATTTGAAACAGAAGAGTGAACAAGCCTGCTCCTTCAGCCACCATTTTGACCTACGAGAAATGGCAGATGTGGAATGGAAAGAGACCTGTCCAGCCATGAAGTCTTTGCACATGAAGCAGAATATTGGGGAAATCAAGGTTCTAGCACTTGTGGGTGACCTTCACAGGTGGAGGAGACCTCGTCGTATAGGTGTCACTTTTTTGTGTACAAAGTGACAATGGAAGGAGTGGGACTAGCTTCTTGGTACATTTAGCATACCTGGATATGGAAAGACTGAATAGGGTTCTATTTGTACTTCTTTTTCATTGCTTATTTTGACAGACCTTGGCAGACCACACCAGAGGTATGAGCTTCTTGGCTAGGCAATCTATGGCCCATCAGATGTCATTAGATAATTACAACCACAACTGGATATGCTGTCTCACATGTAGGTCAACAAAGCAATGAGTGAGAATTTCATTTGGATCCGTTTTAGACAAGAAATTGCCAACCATCACAGATTACTTTATGTTTCAGATGAAAAGAGCTTCAGATGTAAGACATCTGAAAAACAAAACTGTTGGCACCGAGTACGTAACACTCTGAAGACTGGGAATGGATGCCTGGATTTTGTAGTATACTAGTGCTGATTTTCTGTTCTAGAGATGGGCGTTTCATTTTGGAAGGGGACTGGTTCAGAAATGAAACATGCCAGCGCTCAGAAACCAGTACCACTCTATGGAACAAAATCAACCAGTATCTTACCTTGCTGTAGTTCGTGCTGGGTGAAATTCTAACCAGGAAGCCGCCTCAAATGCATCATCTTTCTCTCTCCCCCTTGCTCTGGCCAATCAGACAGGGAGGCAGGATGATGCATGTCCTTGCAAAGCTCCTGATTGGCCAGCGCCAGGGAGAGAGAAAGAGGATGCATCGGAGGCTGCTTCCTGATTGGAATTTCTCCCATTGGCAGGTACAGCAAGGCAAGACAGTGGTTGATTTTGTTCTGGAGGGTGGGACTATGTTCTGAGTGCCAGCTGTGCTGGTGTGTTTCGTTTTGGAACCAGTCGCCTTCCGAAACAAAACACCCATCTCTAGTTGCCACCTCTTTTCCTAAGAATTTCTTTTCTGTAACATCTACATCAGGCATGTCCAATCTTCGGCCCTCCTGATGTTTTGGACCACAACTCCCAGAATTCCAAGGCTCTATTGCCAATGACAATGGACTGTGGGAGTTGTGGTCCAAAACATCTGGAGGGCTGAAGTTTGGACATGCCTGATCTACATGATAGAGGCAGCATGGTCTTCTCCAATAGGAATAAACACATATGATGCTTTTGGCTGGCTGAAGTCGGCTGTCACAGAAAAGGAAAATGTTCATTTCAGTTTATTTTTTAAATTAATGTATCATGATTTATAAATTTCATATTTAGGAGAGAAAGAACTTGAGATTTACACAACTAAAAAGTGGGAGAAAGTTAAACTGATTCATTTTCCCCATCCATAGTCCAATATTACATAGGTCACTACCGCACTTCCTTGAGCATTGCCTTATCTCTTCACCACATGGTCGCTAAAGCGGTGTGGCAGTCTGCGCTTCAGCGGTTACTTAGCAATCGGCTTCCCCATTTGCACTTGGCTGAACCGCTTTAAACTATGACAGGGAAATGGCAGAAACAGGGGGGAAACCGAAAAAAGGTGGCATAGTATGTCCGCAAATACAACCAAATCGCTTTAAAAGGGGGTGCAGGAACCGATTTAAAAAACCATCACCCCAGTGGTCGTCGCAAGAAAAACCGACACAGCGGTCAAAAATGGGTGTGGTCAAGTTGGCTCTTCAGAAAAACCGATTTGAAAAGCGGACAGTGATTTTTAAGGCGATTTGTTTTTAAGGAAAAGGTCTTTCAAATCTAATGTGTGCTAAGTCAACAATATGAGGCACATGAATTTTATAGAAATAATGCCCAAAGGAGTACTGTCATCGCTGCTTAGCTAGGATATGACAAATTAGTACAAGAAAAGGAGGATGCTTAAAGGCTACTGCAGCCACCCCAGCTATTAGCTATGCAATGCCTATATCAAATACATTTTAAATGAATTCTTTCCTTGACCCTTCCTTGAATCTTTGGTTCTCCAAAGGCGTGTGGAATGAAAATAACCAATGAGCCACAACAAGAATTGACCACACTATCCTCTTGCAACATTCTTCTCTGCCAGTTGTCAGAGACAGGAAAAATAGCCTGATAAATGGGTCCCCCGCTTCCGCTTAACACGGAGTCACTTGGGTGATCCAGCTTATAGTGATGGATGGGAAACCTTTTCCATCACATGGCAGAATTAGCTGATGGAGCAACTTCCTTGTAATGTGTTCATGACCAAGCAAGAGCAGACAATGGGTAGAGTTTGGCTTCCTATCTATATGAGTCCTGTCCTGTTTAGATTTGCAAGGTCAACAACTTCCCAATTCCTAGGATTTGGGGGCTAAAACTGTAGATTAGGAGGCTGTTCCTTGTATAAAAATATCTGCAAAAAATATCTAAAAGAGAGTGAGATAGACAGTGTGGATTTTCTGCATTACAATCTGAAAATTAAATATTTGTCCACCACACATACAAACATCTGCATCTTATTCCTGGGAGCCTAGGTGCCCCTTGGGGGTGGAGAGCAGATGAATGCCCAGACACTGAATATAATAAAATATTTATTTTTAGTTTCTCTATTATTCTTTGCCCTGAGATTTGTCTCTGTTCCTATAGACACAGGGACTCCCTGAAACTTCACTCTCACATTGGCAACTCCAACTCAGCTTGCAAAATAAACAGACAGATAGACAGCATTTATAGGCTCAGGTCTTCCACTTAAAGTACCCTTACAAAGCTAAACTTGTTAAAACAAGACGGGGAGCCTGTGGTCCTCCAGTTATTACTGGATTGCAGTTCCCATCATCTCTAAATACTGGCGATATCGGAGGGGGTGTCAAGCCAAATGGTATAGGGTAGGACCCCACTATCCACTATCCTGGTTTCAAGTTACAAGGGCCATAGTCGTTTTCTGGTGAACATGAATGTAGAATCTACAGTAGGACCCCAGTATCCACTGGGATTGGTTCCAAGCCTTCCTGTGGATAATGAAAACCATGGATAAGAGAGAACGCCAAAATACTCCCAAAAACTGCTATTTTGTGATAGTAACTTGCTTTACAGCTGCTATTTTACAACAGTAGCTTGCTTTACAGCTGCTGTTTGTGGTGGTAGCTTGCTTTATCGCTGCTGTTTTATGACAGCAGCTTGCTGTGCGGCTGCTGAAGTATTTATTTATTTTTCCTCTGCTAACAGTGGATAATTGAATCAGTGGATAATGAATCAGTGGATAAGGGGGTCCTACTGTAATTAGCCTATTGTTAGAAACAGAACTCACTGAAGTAGTAAAAGACCTCTGTTTGCTCATCTCAGCAAGCTGCAAATACACTTGCATTGTTTTAGAGCGGGAACAGGTTTGATTGCTCAGGCATGGAGCTCTAAAGAAACTGTGTCTCTAGGAGGAAAGCAGACTATTCTCATCTAAGGACTAAGCAGGTACCGTGTATAGCAGGGGTCCTCAAACTTTTTCAAACAGGGGGCCAGTCCACTGACCCCCAGACACTGCTGGGTGTTGGACCATGGTACAAAAAAAACAGCTGACATGGAAAAAGGGTGAGGGAGGGGCAAGTGGGGAGAGCCCCAGTCCTACCACCCCATCTCCTACTTCCCCCAGGCCCAGAGCTTCCCACCACACCCCAGCACAAATATATATATAACTCTCTCCGGCAATCCTCCAGTGTTGGTTGGAAGGGCCCATGCTCAGGGACCTCTGCCATCCCAAAGAAGGGCAAGGACGACGGTCAGGGTGGGGTGAAGGGTGGGGGAGAGACAATGCCTCGTCCCCTCCAGCATGGTGCCGGTGCTGCCAGCAGTGCCAGCTGCCTGACCCAGTGAGAACGGCAGCAGTGGCCAAGAGCACTGGCTGCAGAAAGGCTGGCTCCCCACACCCTTTCGTTGCCGCTGGGAAGCGCAGATGCAGGGTGAGATGGAGCACGCTGGAATTGTGTCCAATGCCGGGAGCAGCCATGGAGGAAGAAACCTGTAAGGAGGGTGGCCCAATCCTGCTCTGGATTGCCGCCCCGAGGTGCTGCTGCTGGGGTCCCGCCAGTGCATCTCCTCCTCCGACTCCTGCAGCGGCAGCACAGGAGGCTCTCTTTCCTTCCTTCCTTCCTTCCTTCCTTCCTTGCTTGCTTTAGGTGCCTTCCCCCAGCCCTTCTGCCTGAGGAGAGATGGCCAGGGAGAGAAGGATGCACCAGCTGGGGTGGGCCCTGGCCCCTCCTCACATCCTCGGCAGCCACTTGGGATGGGGGGCAGTGGCCGCCACGGGGCTGGCACTGCCGCACATGGATCCAGCCATGTAACCTGGCCACCATGGGTCAGGAGAGGACCACCTCCTCTCCTGGCCCAACCCGGCCCAGCTTGCCTTGGCATGCTATGGGTGGGGAGAGGCTGTGGGGTTGGGGTGGGGGTTCTGCGGTTGTCAATGGGCTGGGTTCAGGGCCCTTGAAGGCTGGATCAGGCCCATGGGTCATAGTTCGAGGACCCCTAATGTACAATATACAGAGGCACTCCCAGACAGACCTCAGTGGGAAGTCAGGACCCTGAACTTGCATAGGTTGGCAAGGCACATACCTATAACTGGCTGTGTACCATTACCAGTTGTGGTGTTTTAGAAGGCTCTGTCTGATAATTGTGCATTCTGGCTCCTTCAGTGCAAAGCATGTGGGATTATTGTACCTGAAATGATTGCCTATGGTAAACATGGCAGAATGATCGTAACAGTGGAAAGCTGCACAGCTTTGTACCAGGAAGCCTACAAAGAGGCATGAAGGGTGAAGATACGCTAAGGTTTTATTCACTAGCAAGCCTAACTACATCCCTTCACACTAGATGACTTGCATTAATTCTATAGTCTTTGGTATACTTCTAGCTGCTTCTGATTTCCATGTAAGGTAGCAGCTCCCAGTGCATCCTGAGTGGATTGGAACTGTATTCAGACTGTATCCAGTTCTGTGCTTAATCATATTTGAACACGACCTTGGAATGCAACATTCCCCAAGTTCAGTGTTAACCATCAAAGAAGTACATAAAAAGATATTTCCTTAAATGTCCTGGGGTCTTATCATAAATGGCTCCAGACACCACAGGAGACTCAGTGGAATCCTAGGAATCCTCCTACCAGTTCTACCATACAGCATCTAGGCTGGTCACTGATCAAAGGCCATGGACAGATCTAGGAGAAGTAATAGGATTATTACTTGTCCATCTCTTATAATAAGCTTCTAGTGAAATACTTATTACGGATGGCATAGGTACAGTACCATCACCATCCTGCCTCCCGAGACTTTAGGGTTGAATGCCACCAAAAAGTCAGTTTACAAAATATCTGCGTAACACGGGTGGTTTGATACATGTTAGCTATCATGGCTTCAGCCTGGGAATCCTTGGAGCTGTTGTTTGCTGAGGTGCGTGGAATTCCTATCTGTAGTTTAGCGAAGTGCCTTAGAACACTGCTGAAATCAAAATTCTCCAAAAAAAAACCCCACAGATCCCAGGATTCCATAGGATGGAGCTATAACTGTTTGAGTAGTTTAAAAGGTCTTAACAAATTTCATCCTTTCCAAACAAGCTAAAGCTGCTGCTTCTCCCAACCTGGTTGGCCAACTTTAGAAAAACAAAACAAAACAAAAAAACCTGGCTCTCGTGTGTTGAGCCGCAGTGAAGGTCTCTAAAATGATGCCAGCAAAGTTTTCCACATCACTTTTTCTCCATGCTACCAAATGCAAATTCGTTCTATGCATGGCTGCTGCTTGAAGGGATTGGAGAACAGGGGTGGGCGTTGGGGTGGTGGGTGGGAGGCAGAACCTGGGAGTCTTCTCCATTGCCTATGGTCAGGATGGTGATGTACTCATTGCCACCCAACGAGACTGAGCTGGCAAGTAGGTACCCATGCTAGAACCTATGGGAAATAGAGTTAGCATGGAGAAGCAATGGAGAGTTCACAGCATGGACCACCTACAAGCTGTTTGATGGTTATCCTCTGGCTCTCTCGAAGCCGCCTGGCTGCCACATGTCGGCTGTGCCTTGCCTTCGACAGAACAGCCCGGGTAATCTATCATCCCTGGTCCAGCTCATATTTCATCCCAGGCTGCTGCTGTGTTTATAAGAAACAGAACTAAAAGCAATGGCCTGATGGCAGGCTATGATTTATAGATATTTTTGCTTAAGCAGTGTGGATGAAAATACAGCTTCCTGGCAGACATGCAGAATCCCCCCCCCCCTTTCCTCCTGCCCTCCCCTCCCCACCTCCCTAACATCCTTTCAGCGTTTTCCTTCGTGGTAGCGAGCTGAGAGAGCCCGCTTGTCTGAATTTTCCATTTTGGAAGCACTGGGTACAAGCCAGGCATTTAAAAATGCTCTCTGTGTGGATCGCCTACAGTGCAAGGAAAGCATTTCCGTGAAGCTTTTAAATGGGATATGGCTGGTAAGAACAATCCGTTCCTTTCAGCTCAAGTCGAGATACTAGGAGAACATCTCTGTATGTTGGCAACACTGGGAGAGAGAACAAAAGTTGCATCTTTGGTTGAAACACATGGACTAAAAAGAAAGACAGAAAATGAGAGAAGGGGTCAGGGAGAGAGAGAGAGGAAGGTTTCCAATCTGCCTGTGAAGACAGCTGCTTAAATTATCACATTTCCAAAGCAAAGGGGAACACAGCTTCCTATAGAGTATAGACAAATATTCAGAGGCCGCTCAATCCAAAAGAGCCCCCCATCAGGGTGTTCAATGAATAACAAACTCCAGTAACATGATTTTTTTTTTTTAAAAAAAAATCACATGGTCACGGCATCTCAGAAATCTCTCACCAGCAGAGGCTGGAAATTCACTTGAAAAACAGTTACATGGCAGTCCCAAGTCTTTAATAAAGGTAAAAAGTTTCATAATTTTAAAAGATTAAAACAAATTGCCAGGGAAGTAGTGTATGGTTTGTTCAGGAAAGTGAGCAAAGCCAACTAGACATGGGCACGACTCAGCAAAATTTTCGTTTTCGTTTTCGTTTTTTCGTTTCGTTACGCAACGAAAACGAAAATGAAAATTTTTCAAAACAAAACGGAAACGGAAATGGAAACGAAAAATTTTGCTGTTTTTCGTTTTTGTTGCGGCAAATACATTGAACTGAAAAGAATGCTAACGAAACAGAAATTTTTCATTTTTGTTTTCATTTTTTGTTTCGTTACACAATGAAAACGAAAACAAAAAATTTGCAAAAAAAACAACAAAAATGAAAACGAACCGAAACGGACCCCTCAACGACCAAACGACAAACGAAACACCATTTTTTGAGTCGTGCCCATCTTTAAAGCCAACTGTTACTAAGAGGGTAGCTGTTTCAGCCTGTGTAAGCAGACGTGAAAATAAAGTAACAAGGACAAAAAAGGACAAAAAAGAAGCGACACCTTAAATATTAGTTTCTATAGTTTTCAATGTGAGCTTTTGTGGATAAGTCCACTTCATCAGACGTCTGATAAAGTGGATGGGGGTTCTAGATGGGGACAATTTGTAGTATCTGAGCCTGCTTTTCATATCCCACTCCCCAAGTTTCCACTTGATCTTCAAAGCATAGAATTTACTGGGATCTGCAACCCCAGGAAGAGGCAGAGAAGGTGGAGAAGGATTCTCTCTTGCATTTGGACCTCACCCTCTTCCTTTTGGTGATGAGCAGGGTTGAGTCATTCACCCCACCCCACCCCACCCCCAATCCTTGAGGTTAAAGTAATGGAAGGAGGGAAGAGGGAGAGAGATGTCCATCACTTCTCATCTGTTCTGCTCCTCCCTTTGATCTCCTGTCAATCACAGCTTTGATCCCTGCATAACACATAAATATTCACATGCAGGCAACTGCTATACCCATTGTTCTACCTCTCCTCTTGGAGGTAGGCTGTGAAGGAGCAGGAGCTCTTAGAATCTTCTCCCCACACTTTTCTCCTTGAAAAGGATGCCAAGGTGGCTGGCAACATCAAAAGACAATGTTTGAAGCTGAAAACAAGGTACACAACAGTGGTTTACATTATAAAAAGACCGTATTTAAACCTAAGAACAAGGAGCATAAAGAGGCACCTTACATAATTAAAAGGCAGTATTCAAGCTAAGTACAATTTAAGTATGCTATACAACTATTTTTGACACAGACAGACAGACAGACAGACAGACAGACAGACACACACACACACGGCTTTCTGAGAAATTGAAAACACAAATATGGGGGGAAAACAGTCAAAGCAGTAACAAATAACTACCCAACTAACAAATTAGATACGTTCTTCAGAGGCACGGGTTATAAGGAACAGACATGTGCCAATTTTCTTTTATTTTTTAATCAGCACCACCTTAAAGTTGCAGAGCTGGATCGGACCCTGTGGGTCATTGACTCCAGCATTGGCAAAGAAGGCAAAGTGGGGGAATTACACTCACACGCTCTGGCTCTACATCTAAACCACCGAGGTATCCAGCAGTTGTAAGGTGAAGAAGTGTCATTAATATTTTAACGGGGATATTTCCAAGTGGTTTAATTTCAATTGCATTTTAACCAACCAGTAATCCCACACTTATTGCGGTGGTTAGGTGCCTGACCCAATCCGCGATAAAGAAAAATCCATGATATGCGGATGCTAGATTGAGTCAGGACTGGGGGGGGGCTGCCTGGGGCCCCCTACACTTACCTTAGGCCTGGTGCTGCCCTGAAACAGCCTTCAAAAGGCTTCCAGGGCCGGTCGGAGGCCCCAGAAGTGCTTTCCAGCAATTCGGAAGTCACTTCTGGTTTTTTGGAGGTGACTTCAGTTTCACCAGAAACCACTTCTGGGGCCTCCGAAAGGCCTGGGAAGCCCGTCGGAGGCCCGCTCGGGGCAGCGCCAGGCCTGGGGTAAGTGCAGGAGTCCTCAAACAGGCCCACACAGCTTGACTCAGGGACCCTTGCCTTCATATACTGTGCTCCCGTGATACACCGGGAACTGGCATGATCCATCTTCTGTTGTTGTGGTTAGCCCAGTCAACAGAGATATGAACCACAAAATAGTGAGGGATGACTGTATTTTAGTATTTATAGCTTGCAGTACTTTGGTGTTATTGTTCTCAATTGCACTGTAAACTACCTTGGATTCTAGACCAGGGGAAAAGGCGGCATGGAAATCGAAAAATAGAAAATGGTTTAAAAAAAAAAAGACAAGCATGTGAAAACATTTATAAAACTGGAACCAAAAGGGCAACTATTATAGTACAGTAGACCCTGGGTCAATCAGGATGTCAGAACATCAGTGTTTGTGGGCTGTATGTCACCGTTGAATGTCAAGAGTACCTCATCACTACTTATCATTGCTACTTATTGTGTTTAAAACACTGGCTTTATCTGGACACATTTTTCTCTACTGGATAGTTACAAGGCATTTGCATAAATCTGACTTGATGCCGAAGAACCAAAAGATTGTGAGGTAGCTAAGGGGAAAAATGTTCCCCTTTTCATAAGAACATAAGAACATAAGAAGAGCCATGCTGGATCAAGCCAAAGGCCCAACTAGTCCAGCTTCCTGTATCTCACAGTGGCCTCACCAAATGCCTCTGGGAGTGCATGAGACTAGATATCTGTCTCCTGATGTCATTCCCCTGCATCTGGTCCTTGAATTACTCCGGTTTTAGGCATGGAGATTACAGATCTCCATCATGGTTTGTAACCTATGATGGACTTCTCTGTCAGGAATCTGTCCAATCCCCTTTTGAAGGCATCCAGGCCAGATGCCATCACCACATCCTGTGGCAGGGAGTCCCACAGACTAACAGCGCGCCGAGTAAAACAAAATTTCTTTTGTCCGTTCTCACTCTCCCAACCCTCAGTTTGAGTGGATGTCCCCTAGTGCTGGTATTTTGTGTGTGAGAGAAGAGTGTCCTTCTATCCACTTAAATCATGCTCTGGTCCAGATGGTCCAGAGGTATGATTCAGCACAAGATAACCCCCTTTACTCCTCCATAGTCTATACTTACTAGGTTTTCTAAGAGTAGAAGCCCAAAACATCTGAAAGAGCCAACATTGGCCATTTGAGGAGAGCAGCTGAAAACCTGGGGCTAAGAAGACTTTTATTTTAGTGCTGACACTAAAACACGAACCATGCCATTTCCACTATTCTTACTGTAAACTGCCTAGAGTCCCATTGGGAAATAGTGCAGTATAGAAATGCAATAAATAAATAAATAAATAAATAAATAAATAAATAAATAAATAAATAAATA
>JAHTLZ010000204.1:9045785-9062476 GCA_023846285.1 Phrynocephalus versicolor | reverse complement strand
AGCTGGACGGGACCCTGTGAATCATTGAGTCCAGCCCTATCAAGAGGCCCCAGTGAGGAATTGAACTCCTAGACTCTGGGTCCACAGCCAGAGACCCAAACCACTGTCTAGCAGTTCTCGGACTGTACCTTTGAAACGGAGAGCGGGGGGAGTCTTAACTCACCCTATCTCAGTGGTTCTCAACCTTCCTAATGCCGTGACCCTTTAATACAGTTCCTCATGTTGTGGTGACCTCTTGCCCTGCTTGGAAGAGGCCACAAGCCCCCTTTGGCAGGCCACTGCCACAGGTGCCATACAGAACTTACCTCTACAGGCACCCTCAGCCAATCGCAGACTCCGGTGCCATTGACTGACATCCCTTCCAACCTATCAAGCTGTAACTCACTCTTCTCCCCCTCATCCTTCTCCAGACCCAAGCTGTTTGTGCCTTTTTCTTCACTGGCTCATGGCGCCCCCTGTGAAATGGTCGTTCAACCCCCAAAGGGGTCCCGACACCCATCTCGACCCCCAGGTTGGGAACAACTGCCCTATCTCGTCATTTCTAAAACGTCTCAGAGAAATGTTAGATTTTGTACATTGGGAAGAATCCTTCAATCGTCCTGGCTTTCCCAGTTGAAGGGTGTGTCTTAACATGAGCCATTCAAATTGCTGGTCCCCACAACCCACCCACCCCTACACATTGAAGTTACACAACCCAGGAAGGGTTCTTTTGTGTAACAGTTATACTTATTTGAGTTGACTTTTAATCAGAACTGAAAAGAAACGGGTGACCCTCCTGCCAGTAGAAATATCTGCTTGGGGAGCCATGTGGGTTCGAATTCTCGTCTGAATTGTAATGATCTTCCATGAGAAACAGAGACATTTAGGGTTTGATGTTGTCTCAGGGGAGCAATTTAATCATGTAGCTCCCAGCAGCCTACAGGGAGCTCGTCAGTTTGCTTCTGATTGCTTCTTATGCTCTGGTGCCTGTAGACATACACTAGCCATGCTGAGTGCAATTGCTCAAGCTTTCTGCTGTGTGGAACTCTCTGTGCACTAGATGTGTTCAGAGAATACTGTCTTCTGTGCTGAGCCATCCTGTGTCTGCTGCTTTGACCACGAAAAAGCACAAGAAGGATCAATCCGCTTTCCTAGCCAATGAGTCAGAAGATGGATAGTTGGGGCCCTAGCATGTGTGCATTTCTAAGGGCAGGCATGACACACCAAGACCCACTCACCCACTGCAGGCCATTTCAAAAAGAAAACTCAGCAATAGAGATGGGCACGACTCAGAAAAAAATTTTCGTTTTCGTTTTCATTTTCGGCTAGGGTCCGTTTCGTTTCGTTTCCGTTTTGGTGAGCTAATTTTCAAAATTTTTCGCTTTCGTTTCGTTACATAACGAAAACGAAAACCGAAAACGAAAACGAATTTTTTTTCGTTTCTCCCCATTTAGCTCCATTGAGTGCTTTTCCAGTAACGAAAAACGAAAACCGGCTCAAAATTAGTCGTTTCGTTTCCGTTTTCGGTCCATTTTGAACTGTTTTTCGTTTTCGTTTCATTACGTAACGAAAACAAAAAAACGAAAACAAAACGAAAATTGCGCTAAGTCGTGCCCATCTCTACTCAGCAACACAAGGTCACTCAGTACCCTCCTGACAAACGTGTGCCATAGATGCATGGGTTGTTATGAAACCCAGAAAGATTTTTCGGTCAAAGGGAGAGGGTGGGGAAAAGTCATACCGCAGGCCACACCTGTCCTTACGTGCTCGCTAGGCATGTCCAAACTTTGGCCCTCCTGATGTTTTGGACCACAGCTCCCAGAATTCTAAGCTTAGTTTGCCAATGGCAAAGGACTGTGGGAGTTGCAGTCCAAAACATTTGGAGGGCCGAATTTTGGACATGTCTGCCCGGAAGGACTGCAAATTCCATTGTTCCTTGGCCCATGCCAGTTGGCGCTATAGGAGCTGCAGTTGAATACTTTTGGGTAGTGTGACATTTAAGAAGGTTGATATGCATTATGAGGTGCCTGCTGCTGTTCATCTGGAATTAGCTCTCACCTGAAGTGTTTTCATTGACGTAAAGGGTAGCCATGTGCACAAAACCAAGTATAATCCAAATGCAAAAGTAAGTGATACCTTTTTAGACTATGAAAAATATAGCATACATTATTCAATAACATGATTTCATGGATTAAGACATGACTTTGTTAAACCAGGGTGTGGTGGCTCAGCAGACTAAACCGCGGAAACGGTCTGCTGCAAAGTCAGCAGCTCGACAGGTTCAAGTCCTGGGTGCCACGCAGCGGAATGAGCTCCCACTGTTAACCCCAGCTTCTGCCAACCTAGCAGTTCAAAATCATGTACATGTAAGTAGATAAATAGGTACTTCTGTAAAAAGTGTTCTGTGCAGCCATGCCAGCCACATGGCCATGGACTTGCACAATGCTGACTCTTTGGCTTGAAAACAGAGATGAGCACTGCCCCTAGAATTGGACATGACTAGCACACATGTGCAGGGGGGAACCTTTACCTTTTTACCTTTGTCAAACCTGTGTGGTGTTTTAATCCATCCTTGCCACAGGATGATGTGAGGGCACCTGGCCTGGTTGCCTTCAAAAGGGGATTGGATAGATTCCTGGAGGAAAAGTCCATCACAGGTTACAAACCATGATGGATACGTATAGTCTCCAGACTTAAAACCTGGGTACTTCAAGGACCAGATGCAGGGGAGTGGTATCAGGAGACAGAGATCTAGTATTATGCGCTCCCGGACACATTTGGTGGGACTACTGTGAGATACAGGAAGCTGGACTTGATGGGCCTTTGGCCTGATCCAGCATGGCTCTTCTTATGTTCTTATGTTCTTAAGCTTGTGAGTTACATGACACTTTTTTAGTGGTCTATGAAGGTATGCCCAACTTTTGCATTCAAAGTATTTTGTCACTGACTCCACAAGATGGCAGTCAAGGAAAATTCATGGCAGATATGTTGTTAAGGGCATTCAAGGATATGGAGATTTCCAGCTGTGATTAAGATGCTGAAAACAGTGACATATTAGAACCTGGCACACTTTGAAAAAGCCACCTGGTGAGAAAGGAATCTATTTAAAAAGTATACCGCAACCACACAAGTTTATTGGAAGTTTAATATAATTGAGCCTAGGAAGGGACATCAAATGAAATAAGAAAATCGCAGTCCATTTAACCTGTTCTTCTAGACTTCAAATTGTACAGGTGTTCATATGTCCATGGCAGAACTCCTGCTAGCCATTCTCTCTGCCCCCTCCTATAGGATCTCTTTTTTTTTTAAGCCGAAGTCCGAACATATGGTTGAACGCAAAGGCACAAGCCTCTTGCACAGAGCTGAACAACCTCCTTGTGGCATATTTCTTGCTATAGCTTTCCTTGTTCTGCCATGCTTTGAATGGTGGCGCAGCTAGGCATGCAAGAGTCTTTATTTTCCTTTTAGGCTAAGCAAAGACAGGAATAGACATTATGGATAACTTGTTGTTGGAGCTGAAACCAAATTACTGTGAGATAGGCCAGAGTTTGGAAATGACTAGTTGCAAGTAAATGCTCTTTAATTAGTAATTGTGGTGACTTGTAAAGTAACTAATAGTTATGAAGTTACCTTTAAGATATAATGTGCAATATGTAAGTTATTTAGACATTACAAGCAATGGTTAGACATTTCTTTAAGAGGGGATTTAAAGGCATTTAGAGGCATTTTCAGAGTTTTGTTCCTTTTTCTTAACAATCACAAGCACAAAGGGAAGCATTGTTTGGTTAATATATATGTGTGTGTATATATATTTCCAACATGCCGAATCAAAAGTGGCCACTAGGAGGAACCAGAAAGTATTCTGTTATATTTTTCAGGCCCATTGACATTGATACCACATTACTTGTAATAGCATTCTGGCTGTTGAGAAGTAATGATTGTTACACCAAGTGCCTTTTAAAATGTACAATGTAATCTTCCAAGGTCCGAAGGACATATGAGTCAGGCATATTTTATACATATTCTACTTTTCAAAGACTCAGTTTTCTTATATTAGAGAAAGAAACCTACCAAGGAACACTTTCCATAAGTTCTGAAGACTGGCCACAAAACAAGGTAAGCTAATTTGGGCTCTCGGCCAGTTGAGAGGCACTCCTGATGTGACACTCACACGCAACTGAACTCAAAGGATTTTCCTTGTGTGCTAATGGATTATCTATATATTGTCTGTTTCTCTCCCAAGATTCAGAATTAAGCTTGCCAGACTTCAGGGCAGGGAATAGCTATGCTTCCTTGAGCCTCCAGGGATGTGGGACAGGAACAAATCTCTCCATGAGCTTCTCTGAAGGAGAAGGGAAAAATGATGTTTGTATGTGAGGTGGCTTTAAAGCCTGGACATGCCTTTCCACCCACCTGCTGCTGGCACCAAGGTTCACGGGCTCAGTGCAAAGAAGTTTTGATGTGTTGTGCGCTTGCACAGTGTGGGAGCAACAAGAAGCTAAGAGTGGGGGATTAGGGCTGGGAAAGTAAACAGTGGGTGCAAGTCATTTGGCCCCGTACTTCCTTTGTGTCAAGTGATGTAACTTTTAACAAAATGTATGTAATATAATATTTAACTGATTCAAAATGGTTTCTGTGTATAAATGCATTGTCATTTGCTAAGACACAGGTGAAGAGTGTAATCACATGAAAAGGTCAGAATAATTATATCCAGATGCTATGGATAACTAATTAACATTATCTGCATATGTGATTGGTTTATATGATGTCTGCCATATGTATAAAAAGGCAGGTTTGTAACCCATTTTACTTTGGGACTGCTTTTTGGTAAGATGAGCAGTTTCCCCACTACTCTGTAATATTTATGCTGTGTGTTTTATCTTGTTGTGTATTTGTGTATGTTTTTGTAATATAAGCTTTTATGCTAAAGTTTACTTCTGTCTCCCAGCTTCAGATCTGTGCTTAGAAATTATCTTTCCACACCACTGTATAACTCTGCTAATCTTTCAAACATTGACAACCCAACCACTTTTTAACAATTTGGACCAAAGCAGGAAGCCCAACAGTCTGACCTCCAGCCATGGAGAACCGCCAGGAGTCTGCCAGGTCTTCCCCCTGCACGCTGTCCCTAATTGGCCAACCGTGGTAGTTGCCTCACTCTGCCTATGCTTAATGGTAGGGTTGGACCTGCAACTGAACCAAGTACAATTGTGACTGATGGAACTTCTCAGTTGTAAAGTACGTTCTGGCCCTGAACTCACTGCACACCTAGGCTGGCCGTGGGATACTCTTGGACGAGAGGGGTGCATGTAAGAGGCACTCCTGTCCCCAGAGCAGGTCTAATCTCCTTGTTTGATAATTGCTCAGAGGACAGGTAACTCCATCCTTAAGGTCTCAAAGGAGGGTTTCCTTTGGGTCTGCTTAATATGTGTGTGTGTGGGGGGGCGTCATTACAGTAGTGACCAACTCTTCATGACCACATGTCCATGGCATTTTCTGGGCAGGAATACTGGAGTGGTTTGCCAGTTCCTACTCCAGGCGCCCACAGCACCTGATATTCCCTGGTGGTCTCCCATCCAAGTACTAACCAGGGCCGACCCTGCTTAGCTTCTGAGATCAGGTGAGATCGAATGCGCTTAGGGTATCTAGGCAGCTCTTTACTGAAGATGTCAGATGTCCGCCCCGACCTTCTGTTTTTCAATGTTTAGATTCTCCGAAGCCTTGACTTCAATGCGTTACAGAGCTAAGTTTGAGGCATTTGTCTCTTAATCTCTCTGCACTGCGTTGCTGACTCCATAGGGAATGTACTGGTGAATGGCACTTTGCACTCCTGCCACTAGATGGAGAATGGCACGTTGCGTGACAAGCCTTTCCTCACGGGCACTCATCTCGGAATGAGAAGCATGATGAGCAGATTCCCGAGGCCAGAGAGGGGAATCTCTCATCCCGCTTAGATCGCAGTTCAGGGGGCGTGGTTGGGATGAACTCCCCTCGTCACACAATGGACGTGTGGTTAGATTACTTTGTACCGGTCTCCAGCGGGACCGCAAACAGCACTGAGATGGACGTGAAGTATCAGCCTTTGTCTCCTCCTCCTCCTGAGAGATGCGTCAGGAAGGAAGAGCCACACCCTACAATTTCCTTGGGAAACTGGCAGGCTAAATGGGAAGAAAATGAAAGCAGAGGAAAGGAATCCTTTGCTCGTTCAAAAGGCTGCAATAGGCTTCACCGAAGCAATTCTGCTTCTCTGTAATGACAGGAGTTGTGACAAGTAAAATCTAAATGGCAGAGTAGGAGGGCCGTTGTCTAGGCAGACAGCCACTAAATGCCACTCTCTGTTATCCCAAGTCTGTATGATAATGAAGGAATCAATCAGTCTGGAGAACAGTGACACAACAGAGATAAATAGCTTTGGGATGGAGCGTTTGCACTTCTTCAATGAACCTAGGATACGAAACATATCCTTTGAGGTGAGAAAGCCTTGAAAATAAAGGGAAATTTAATACCGACAGGCCAAACAGGTCAACCCATCCCTCTTCAAAGTGAAGCTAAGCAAAAGGTGATGGCATTTATATGCCCTCCCCCATTGCAAATTTAAAATCACATGTGCGATGCTGGATAGCTCAGTGGTTTAAGTATAACTGGCTGCAGAGTCAGGGTATTAATGTATTTTAAATCAAAGGGAGGCCTTTTCATGCTAACAACGGGGTGGGTGGGAAATGGTCACTGGATGACGTTGTGCTTGAAATTTTCGAGATTTTGACTGTGTGAGTCACTTTGAAACCACTGCAACCCCCCTTTTTAAAGTGGTATGAAAAGGTAAAGGTTCCCCCCACACATGTGTGCTTCTTGTGTCCAACTCTAGGGGCGATACTCCTCTCCGTATTCAAGCCGAAAGAGCCAGTGTTGTGCAAGTCCATTGTCATGTGGCTGGCATGGCTGCAAGGAAATATCTTCCCGCTTTTTACAGTGGTGCCTTATTTACTTGCATTGACATGTATTTCCTCCCCCTCCCCCACACCCTCCCTCCTCTGCCCCCCCCAAAAAAACCCAATAAAATTACTTAAATGACATGCTTTCGAACTGCTGGGTTGGCAGGAGGTGGGGTCGTCAGAGGGAGCTCGATCCACTTTGTGGCCCCCGGGATTCGAACTGCCGAGCTGCCCACTTTGCATCCAACAGTTTTCAGAAGCCTTAGTCCACTGAGCCACCATTATATATATATATCCTAATTAAGTGACTGCTGGATAGCTCAGAGGTTTAGGTATCCAGCGGTGGAGCCAGAGGCTGGAGTTTGATTCTGCACGATGCCTTCCAGACAAGGGCAGGACTTGATATTCAACAGGATCCTTTCATGCTCTGCAGTTCTTAAATGATTACAAATGATGGCATTCCGGGTTTGGTAGTAACCTTCCTTGGAGTATGGTCCAGTTACAAGCACAGCAAGTTTCTGAATTCTCTCAAAACTTTTCATGAGGCACAGATGATATAAAATTGGGGTGCAGTGGCTAAATGTCTGTACTGCAAGTAAAACTGTGCTCTCGACCGAGGGTTCAATCCCAGGTAGCAGGTTCAAGGTTCACTCAGCCTTCCATTCTCCCAAGGTCGGTAAAATGAGTACCCAGCTTGCTGGGGGTGGGTGGGCAATGTATAGCCTGCATAATTAAACTGTTAACTGCCCAGAGACTACTTGAAGAGGTATGGGATGGTATATAAGCAGAACACTTTGCTTTGCTTTGTTAGGGGGAGGAAAGAGTTGAGGCCATTGGGCTGGATGTGATACCTGAAGCCCCTGGATAAGGATCAGATACAGAGCTTCCACCTTGCGTTTGAGGCAGAGAAGTTTTAAGGCATTGTTTTCTAGACCTTTCTGCTCCAGTCCATCAGCCTTCTATGTCTAACCTAGAACCAGGCAGGTGGTTCTATCTCTCAATTGCCTTGACCCTTGAGAAGTAATCAGTTCCTTTCTAAAAGGTAGCATTCCAAGTTACAAACTATGATGGAGATGTGTGATCTCCAGGCTTAAAACCGGGGTACTTCAAGGGCCAGATGCAGGGGAGTGGTATCAGGAGACAGATATCTAGTCTCATGCGCTCCCAAACGCATCTGGTGGGGCCACTGTGAGATACAGGAAGCTGGACTAGATGGGCCTTTGGCCTGATCCAGCATGGCTCTTCTTAAGTGCTGGGACTGGCCATATTTGCCAGGGAGAGTTAGGCTCTCTTTTGATTGATTGATTGATTGATTGATTGATTGATTGATTGATTGATTGATTGATTTGTTTGTTTGTTTGTTTGTTTGTTTGCATACCACCAGTTTTTCCCAAAAGGGAACTCAAGGCGGTTAACAGCAAACAGTGGAACCCAAAATTAAAAGGAAAAGCTAAAAGAATTCAGAATAATACTAAAGCAAGATGGCGAAAACGGGTGGACATACAGACTCATAATCCCTACTCATATAATAAATCAACCCCCTTGATTGCCAAACGCCGCCTTATAGAGCCAGATTTTTAGCAGCTTCTTAAATGCTGGGAGGGACTCCGCAGTCCTAATTCCACTCGGGAGATGGTTCCACAATGTGGCTTACTGGTAAATACAATCCCTGGCAAATTACTTGCCAGCTTTCAATAGTTATTTTTAACCTGAGTAGACCCATAGGATCCATTGGATTTCTCAGGTGTCTGCCAACAATCCATTAGTTCAGTAGGTCTCTTTGAACCTCGGCTAGCATTTGAATATCGGCCATCGTCTATATCTTACCTTGCAGGGCACGGCTTGTGAATTTTTTTATTATTACGATAATTTATGAATTCAGTCACTACCATGTTCTCAATTGCGGCTTGAGCACACTCTGTGCAGAAGAGTAAGAGGCAAACTGATGTAATAAAGACATAAATGTTATCTTTCCTCCTTCTTTCCCATCACCCAGCTGTTTGCCGGTAGAGGAGCCCTTTGTCACGAGCAGCGTCTATTTTCTCTCAGAAATTGGACAGCTTTTACTTGGTATCGCAACTAATTGCCTGAAATAATGAGATGATGTCTAGAGAGAATCGCAGGCAGACGACAACCTCCAGGAAGTGCTTTTTGCCTTCTTCTCCAAAATGAGCAATGACCTCTTTCTTCCGATTGCAGTTGGTTAACAGCTGCTTTGAACGGAGAGGAAAAACAGCTCAAAGGGTGCCAGTTTAGTTTCTAAAACGAATAGTGAAATAAGTTTGACCGATGTGTCTTCAATAGCATTTTTGGATTCTATGTGTTGCAGAGCTTTGAATTTTGGTTAAAGGCCCCTAGCTGCATGGCAGACTTCAGGAATTCCCGGAGAAGAACTGGCTTCAAGTTCCCCAGGATTTTGTTGTTATTGTTGTTGTTCAGTTGTTCAGTCATGTCCGACTCTTCATGACCCCATGGACCAGAGCTCGCCAGGCCTTCCAGTCTTCCACTGCCTCCCGGAGTTTGGTCAAATCCATATTGGTTGCATCGATGACACTGTCCAACCATCTCATTCTCTGCCGTCCTCTTTTCCTTTTGCCTCCAATCTTTCCCAACATCAGGGAGTTTTCCAAGGACTCCTCTCTCCTCATGAGGTGGCCAAAGTACCCAGGTTAGTCCATCCCTTTTTCTTTTAGTGTCATTAACCTTGGTATCCTCCTGTTTCAGAGTTTTGGATTTCTGGTAAACTTCCCTTTCACTACATAGTAGGCATACAGATATCTACAGAGGAGAATAGGTACAAATTTCACAGAGTCCACCCCTTTTTCTCATCTACTGATACTTACAGTCTCAATAACTCACTCTGAGACATTAATAGTAGGGGAAAAGCAATTTTCTTTACTTATAATTGAACAGATCAAGCAGCAGACTAGGAATACACATGACTGCTTGCAGCCTCCCTTCTTCCAGTAATTCATGATATGCTTATTTAAGCTGTTATGGTATGATTCAATGTTTGCCTCCTTTTGTTGTGAACCACCCAGGATAGCTAGTTGGATGATATGTAAGTTGAAAAAGAAATGAACAGATATTCGTGTTGCTAGTGATTGACAGTCACTCCAGCCCAGAAATGTTCCTCCCATCTACTAGAGGTAGCTTGCGAGATTGTAATAACTCCAGCACTGTGAATGCTATTCAGTTTTTCCCCCTTAATCAATGTGGGGCTAGACAAAATTGAGGAAGAATTCTTATAGTTTTAAAATAAGCAGGGGTGGGCAGATATGTCTTTGCAATGGAAGTAGTTCAAAACCATCACCATCTCAAAGGCCAGTATTGGAATGGAAAGATCTGGTGGTGGAGCTTATTTTTAGACAAGGGTGGCCTTTCAAAGCAGTTTGCAGCCAACAACGTATCAGAATGCCATGTACTACTTAGAAGGTCAGTGAATGTTGTGTAAGAAGGGAACTCATAGGAAGAAATGTCATGTCCATTCAGTTCAACAAGCGAATAAAACTGCACCATCTCAAAGGCCAGTATTGGAATGGAAAGATCTGGGGGCCTCCAGAAGGCCTGGGAAGGCTCTCACAGGCCCATTTGGGGTAGGGCCAGGCTGGGGGTAAGGACAAGAGCCCCCAGCTACCCCCCCAAGCCTGACTTGACCTGCATCTGCATATCATGGGTTTTCAATTATCGCAGGTCAGGTCAGGTCCCTAACCCCAGTGATAGGCGGGGGAACACTGTACCTGGTTTTCAATTATTTTGGGGCTAAGGCATTGTGAAAAAAGTACCCAGGATGCATTGCGCCCCTGTGCATTTCCAGTTTACGGTTTTTTTTTAACAGAATACAAAATGCCATTTTGTATTCACCCATTAATTATGCCAACTGAGGTATTAGCTTTTGGTATTAGTATTAGGTTAGCTTAGTATTAGGTTAACTTTCCCAAGGTTACGCAGGCTGACTCTTTTCCCTGAAGGCAATTGGTGGGTGGCAGGGAGCAAACTCTTTAACCCTGCAAACAGATGCCTAACTTAGAGCTCACTCACAAAGATGATGTCCCTTGTGCTATACATCGAGAGAAGCTCCTGCTTCTCTCACCCCACGGCTTCTGGGCAGTCAAATTGGCTGCTTGGTAGTCCATCTGGGTCTCTGGGGTTGAGCCAGCACTGCGCCGGCCCACTGATGGGCAGTGAAGCCCACCAGCAGGGCTTTTAAAAATAATTCCTGCTGCCCGGTACAGCGCTGCGTCAGATAGCAGGCATTAAAGAAAACTGGGACAGAGCTGTCCACACATGCGGAACTGATGTCAAGGCATTAATTCCGCCTCCATGTTTAAACACACAAACCTCTCTGAGAGGAGCAAAAAACGGCTGCTGAAAATAATACAGCGCACCTTCCAAAGAATCCATGGTTGCACATTCTTTGTGTAACCATCCACATTTAAATCAGCCTAAAATGTGCTGATTTAAATAGCAGTTTGGGCTGTTTTTTCCCCCCTGATCTCGCTCAGCTTGCTCTGAAGGACAATAGAGAGAGTGAAAAGCAACAGTCTTTGTTTTTGTTGTTTTCCTGGGAGAAGGGGGAGCAAACGGAGGCACGAGAATGTGATTTAGCTCATGTACCAAGCTGAGATAACCTATTAATAATTCAGCGTGTGAGAGGCTTTTAGGCTGCCTCATCCTGTAACATTCATTAATAAGAGATCCTGCCTCTATTGTTTTGAAGTGCAACGCTAAACCGGGTGAAATATTAGGATATTTCCCTCTTGTCTCTGGAGGAAGAGGCGGACAACGGTAGAGATCAGGAACTTGGTGGGAAGCGAGAAGGCCCTTCAGGAGAGCAATTCCCAATTCCTCCTAATTACTCACCATCAAAGGACGGGAAAGGAAACATGACTTCTGCATTGCTGGCACGTAACAGAGTCATTTCCAAACGATTCTCTCTACATCTAAAAATAATCTCTGCCTTGACTCCCTGATTGATGCTTTCAACTCGTATCAAAGGTTATTTGTCCAGTGGGTGTGCCGGTATGGATGTCCAGGGTCTGGAACGCTTACTGTTTTGGACCGCACATCCCTGAATCTTAGCCATGTCGGATTTCAAAACAAGCAAGCAAACAACCCACTGTACATTTATTTTTGATGTGCAGTTTACCTCTGCAGAAGCTTTCTCTCTGCCACCCCATGAATTTTACAGTTGACCTAGGGTGCACTGTTTGCTAGACTTTATATAAGTGCACTGAGAGGCCGGTCTTGCAAAACAGTTATTCATCAGGTCTGGAACATGTAATCTGAATCTTGAAAGACTCTATTTTTAGCTCTAGTATCACCATCTCGAGGCATAGCAAAGATAAGAGTTCTGCCGCCTCTGAAGCCTTTGAGGAGGGCTGGATGCATATTTATTCCAGTACTAGAGGCAATATGTCTATTATACTACTTGCTGCAGTGTTAAGATCAACAGTGCAGCAATTGAAGCTCTGAACGAGTTTTTAACTTCCTTGGCTCTAAAATTAATTAAAAGGGTGACTGCAGCCTGGAGATCAGAAGATGATAGATAGATAGATAGATAGATAGATAGATAGATAGATAGATAGATAGATAGATAGATAGATAGATAGATAGATAGATAGATAGATAGAATAGCAATGACCAGTAGAGATTGGCACGACTCAAAAAAATTGTGTTTCGTTTGTCGTTTGGTCGTTTAGGGGTCAGTTTCGGTTCGTTTTTGTTTTCGTTGGGTTTTTTCGCAAATTTTTCATTTTCGTTTTCGTTACAAAATGAAACGAAAAAACGAAACCAAAAATGAAAAATTTCTGTTTCGTTAGCATTCTTTTCAGTTCAATGCATTTGCCGCAACGAAAACGAAAAACACGGCAACATTTTTCGTTTCGTTTCCGTTTCCGTTTTGTTTTTGAAAATTTTTTGTTTTCGTTTACGTTACGTAACAAAACGAAAAAACAAAAACAAAAACAAAAACAAAAATTTCGCTGAGTCGTGCCCATCTCTAATGACCAGTATGAATAACATCTGGAAGAATGAAGACATTAGCCTCCCAATGTAGTTAATTCAATCATATTCCCAATAGCTTCATATGGTTGTAAAACTTGGACTTTGAGGAAGACAGATAAGAAAAGACAAAGACCTGAGAGATGACTACGAAGTATTCCATGGACAGTGAGGATGACCAATATGAAAATCCTAGACAGGAGTCAAACCAAGAATATATCTGGAAGTCAAGGTCACTAAATTAAAATGGTCATACTTCAGTCATGTTATGCAAGCCAACTGACTCAAAAAGACAACTATGCTGGGATTGGTCAGCCGCCCAAGGACCCCCTCTATCCAGCAGTGGCGAGGCCTCAACTTGAGTATTGTGTCCAGTTCTGGACACTACCCTTCAAGAAATATGTTCACAAATTGGAAGAAATTCAGAGGAGGGTGACTCATGATCAGGGGCCTGGAAACCTAGTAAACGGAGGAAAGACTGAAAGAATTGGGCAAGAATTGGGCATGTTTAGTCTAGAGAAGATAAGATTGACAGGCGATAAGATAAGCCTTTTCAAATATTTGAAGGGTTGTCATACAGAGGGATCTGTTGTCTATCATCTCAGAGTGCAGGATACACAACCATGGGCTCAGGTTAAGAAAACCCAGCTTTTGAAGATTAGGGAAAACTTCATAACTGTTTGAGATGTATGGCAATGGATCCAACTACCTCAAGAGGTGGTGAGTGCTCCAAGACTGGAGGCATTCCAGAGAATTTTGGACAACCACCTGGTAGCTATCCTTTGATTGGTATTCCTGCATGGAGCAAGGGCTTGGACCTGATGACTGTATAGGACCCTTCCGACTTCACTGTTGGATGATTCTATGACTCACTGGCTTGAGAGCCTTGGAATGGACACTGCACTGGTTGGATGGAACTAAAAGAAGCTGTAAGACAGGCGTGTCAAAACTTCGGCCCTCCTGATGTTTTGGACCATAACTCCCAGAATTCTAAGCTTAGATTGCCAGTGGCAAAGGACTGTGGGAGTTGCGGTCCAAAACATCTGGAGGGCTGAAGTTTAGACATGCTTGCTAGTGCAAGAGATAGAATGGCATAGAAAGCATTGATCTGCAAAGTGACCGAGAGTCAGACATGACTGAACAGATAGAAGAAGAGAAACTTGGTGAGGAATGTGAGAAGGACGTGTTGGAGTCATCTTTGGAACATTATATACTGCCCAAAGTTTGTTTGAGTAGGAGGAACTTTTCTGGCCTGGGGTGATTATCTAAGTCTGCAATTTCAAACAATTGTATGTACAGAATTTCTCCCCTAACTCTTTCTACTACGAATGTCTCAGAGTAAATTATTGGGACTTTAAGTGCCAGTTAATGTGAAAAAAGTGGACTCTGGGGAACATGTAAGACAGTAAGTGTTCTCTTATGTGAATCTTTGTACTGCTGTTTGATTCTGTCTGTCTGTCTGTCTGTCTGTCTGTCTGTCTGTCTGTCTGTGTTTCTCACAGACCTCCATCCCGCCATGGTGCACTCATATGTTAAGCCGGAGAGCCCTTAATTTGATCCAGCAGAGTTGTTCTTATATATAAACAGCAATTTTTTATAAATGATGAGGAACAATATTCTCCCATAGGAATCCTTCCAGATACCCATTTGGGTTGTTAGCCCCTCTTTCCCCCCACCTCCCAAAATGACCTTCTTTTAATTTTCAAATTTATTTTTATGACTTCAAATTTTTCAAGGTGAAGCTGCTGAATCCCCTTCTTTCCTCGAAGCTGGAGGCAGATCTGCTTAGAAGTTCTTCAAAGGTATTGTGTTACTATAAATCAGTATGGCTGTCAATGGTCTGTATTAGCATATTTATTAGGCACCTCGGGCTACCCTCCACACAATGAGAGATACCAGACAAGGAGCAGCAAGTGTGAGAAGCATTTTAGGGCAGAGCTGCAGCTTCTCAGATCCACAGGAAGCTATTTTGCATTGTGGAGTTGAACAAACGAGACCCCTGTTTACTTATCACCTCCCTTTAACTTTGATTGACTTCCTAGGATGAGCATATAAAGAGCGTAAGAACATAAGAAGAGCCCTGCTGGATCAGGCCAAGGGTCCATCTAGTCCAGGCATGTCCAAACTTCAGCCCTCCAGATGTTTTGGACCACAACTCCCACAGTCCTTTGCCATTGGAAATACAGGCTTGGAATTCTGGAAGTTGTGGTCCAAAACATCTGGAGGGCCGAAGTCTGGACAAAATATTTTTTCACCCAGCGTGTTTTTAGTCTGTGGAACTCCCAGCCACAGGAGATGGTGATGGCATCTGGCCTGGATGCCTTCAAAAGGGGATTGGACAGATTCCTGGAGGAAAAGTCCATCACAGGTTACAAATCATGTTGGAGATGTGTAATCTCCAGGCTTAAAACTGGGGCACTTCAAGGGCCAGATGCAGGGGAGTGGTATCAGGAGACAGATATCTAGTCTCATGCGCTCCCAAACGCATCTGGTGGGGCCGCTGTGAGATACAGGAAGCTGGACTAGATGGGCCTTTGGCCTGATCCCGCATGGCTCTTCTTATGTTCTTATGTTTTCCCTCTTCAATATGACCTCCTTTCAAATATTTAAACATAGCTATCATATCCCCCTTCAGCCTTCTTTTAGAGAGGCTAAACATTCCCAGTTCTCTAAGCCGTTCCTTGTAAGACATTTCTTCCAGACCTTCAACCATCCTTGTTGCCCTCCTCTGGGCCCACTCGAGGTTGTCCACATCCTTTTCTTCTCCTTTGCTTGGAACACAGATAACTGTAATAAATGTTACGTACAGGTGGAGTGACTTGAGCATGCCTAGAGAGCATCAATTTAAGAACACACACCTTGTTCTAAAAAAAATTAAAACATATTTTTATTTATATATTTATATATAAAAGAAATTAAAAAAAGGAAAGAACACAGAGAAAGTTGCAGGCTTATGGCAATTCAGGTTTGTCCGCGCCTTCTGCTTGGGCTGCTGACTCTGACCCTCCGGATGTCAACAAAGTCCGCCGATTGTAGTGTCCCTTAATGATCCCAGAATTATTGTTCTCAGTCAGGATTTGCTTTTGCTTCTGCCTGTTAAGAGACTGCACAAGCCCTAATACCACGGCAGCTAAGGAATACTGCCCAGTCAATTTCCTTGGTTGCAAGATCAAAGGGTTTGGCTGAACTCTTCCTAGAAGAAAATAGGTTTTGATTTTTCCTTCTTGCTCACTGATACCCTTGACGTAAATCTCTCCCCGGTAGTCAAAGGCAAATCCCTTGTCTTTCAAGATGAGATAGGTGTCCTCAGGCACTTGCATTCTGCCGCTGATGCCGGTGCTGTCCATTCGGCTGGCTAAGTTCACCGTTTTGCCCCAGATGTCGTACTGGGGCTTCTTAGCACCAATAACGCCCGCCACCACAGAGCCGTGGCTGATACCTAGGGAGGAAAAAGAAAAGAAGAGCCTTCTTGACAAACAATCTTGCCGGCCTCAAGCATGTTATCAAACCAAAGCAAAGCAAAGCAAAACAATGCAGTGTTTTGCTTATATACCTCCCCATAGTGCTTAAAGCACTCTCTGGGCAGTTTACAATTTATTTATGCTGGCTACACATTGCCTGCCCCCCAGAAAGCGGGGTACTCATTTTACAGACCTTGAAAATATGATAACGATGAAGAAGAAGAAGAAGAAGAAGAAGAAGAAGAAGAAGAAGAAGAAGAAGAAGAAGAATGTATGTATGTATGTATGTATGTATGTATGTATGTATGTATGTATG
>JAHTLZ010000204.1:8994396-9035493 GCA_023846285.1 Phrynocephalus versicolor | reverse complement strand
CACACACACACACACACACTTTACCCCGCACCAGCTCGTCCCCCCTCTACCCACAACCTCCCTCTCAACCACAAACACCTGGGACATTTCTGGGAAACAGGCCTCTGACAGGCTTCCTGGGTCTGTTGATGGTCCCAGAAGTGGTTTCAGAGGATCTGGAAGGCACTTCTGGTTTTTGAAAGTGACTTCTGGTTCAATGGAAACAATTTCTGGGGCCTCTGACAGGCCTGGGAAACCTGTCATGATCTGGAAGGCACTTCCAGTTTCTGGGGCCTCCAACTGAGCCGGGGAGCCCATTGGAGGCCTGCTCGGGGCAACCCCAGGCCTGGGGTAAGTGCAGGAGGCCTCAAACGGGCCCACGCAGGTTGCCTCAGAGGGCCTTGCCTTCATATACTGTGGTCCCACAATATATATATATATTTAGGGGAATTTGCAAAAAAAGACTAGTTTATTGGAAAAAATAAAAGTTATTTAGCACAGAAAATAGAGTACATTGCAATGTATTTTTATTTTTTTTTTGCAAAAAAAATAAAGAACACCCCCCTCCCCCGAAAAGGAGCCCCTGCGTATAATCTTGCCCAGAGGGAAGAGTACATTTTGTCCATTGTTACCTACGAGGATGACACAAGTGAATAATGCAGCCCAATATAATGTTATCTGGCAGCAAGGCAATCACAATGCATCAGAAATAGATGAAGTACATCAGACTCCTGTTGGAAACATCCCTTAGGATTCTGTGACGCAGTTCCTCTATTTTGGGAATCGCTACTGTGTGTCAAGGTTGTTTCAAGTACAGGGTTGTTTCAAGGTTGTTTCAAAAATTCCGGTGGAATTTTTGCTCTTAGGACAAAGAGCTGCATTTTGGCTGTGTGGGCCTTCTTTGTCATGGCCCCCATCATGGGAAATAACCTCCCCACCCCATAAAGAGAGATTCCTCCACTTGGAGCCTTAGTTTTTGCCCAGTTTTTTTTTAAATCACAAACCTTGCCAGTGTACCCCCCACCTCCAGCTTGCAGTCATTGTCATGGCTCATCATTCTGCTGGGTCTTCCAACCGACTTTCCCACTCAAAAGAACCTAAGGCAGCTTACATCAATTAACAGATACTGTTGTGTACTGATCTGTACTTGCTTATGTTGAAGTAACTGCCTTCCTGTTCCAAAGGGAACAGGCCTATTGGTTTCTGTTCCTGTTCCAAAGGGAACAGGCCTATTGGTTTATTCAAGTTGCTGTATTTGGATCCTCAATCCTATTGGTCTCTGCCAAAAGGCAGCTTTGTGATTGGTTGTAATTGTTCCCTCCAAAATGTATCTTTTCCTAGCCAGTCCTCGCTCCTATAAATGTAGCTCCCTCTCCCCAGTCCCCAGTCTTGTTCTTTCCCTGAATAAAGAGCTGTTACACTAGAAGCTGTCTCCAGCCTGCTATGTCTAAGAGCTAAATTACTGCTGAAATCACTAAACCCCACGTCACTACAGATAGTATTGCAACTCACCACAGTGAGTACAAAAACACAAAAAGGACCAAACTGAAACAATACTAATTAAAAAAAAAACCTAGAATGTTGCTTATGGCTCCCCACTGCTTCTCATCTTCCACCCTCTCCATACCTTCCTTCGGTTTCCTATGGACTATTGTAGGATCTAACCCAGTGGTTCCCAGCCAGGGGATCGGGACCCCTTTGGGGGGATCGAAGGACCATTTCACAGGGGTCGCCATGAGCCAGTGAAGAAAAAGGCACAAACGGCTTGGGGCTGGAGGAGGAGCGGGAGGAAGGGGGGACGGAAAGAGTGAGTTACAGCTTGATAGGCTGGAGGGGATGTCAGTCAAGAGCACCGGAAGCTGCGATTGGCTGAGGGTGCCTGTAGGGGGAAGTTCTCTAGGGCGCCTGCAGCAGTGGCCTTCCAGAGGGGGCTTGTGGCCTCTTCCAAGCAGGACAAGGGGGTCACCACCACATGAGGAACTGTATTAAAGGGTGGTGGCATTACGAAGGTTGAGAACCACTGATCTAACCAGATCAGCCACTGACTGGACAAGATCCTTAGGGTGAGAGTGGCTGAGCCAATGGAAGAGAGATTTATTTATTTATTTATTTATTTATTTATTTATTTATTTATTTAGGTGCTTACATACCGCCCGTCTTCTGGACGGAACTCTGGGCAGTTTACAATGAAGAGAAACAAACAAGATTGAGTGCAACATCACAAAACAATATAAAACAATAAAAAAATAAAAAAATTCCTCAGAGATATTCCTCAGTCGGTCCTCCTGCTGTCAGGATAGCTCTGCCAATCACAGCAGGCAGCCTCATGATCACTGACCCCTCAACCTCTCACTGCATTACCCTATATATTGTGCTAAAACTGCCATCCAATGGCTCTGCTCCCTGCCAAAACATAAAAATGCCACGGCTGTTAGCTTGATGCCTTGCTTCTTACATCTCATTCTGCCTCTCTATCCCGTGTGTGTGTGTGCGTGTGTGTGTGTGTGAAAATTACCTCATCAAAGTCGGCAATGATTTCATTCAGCAGGCGCAGGCACTCAACCCCTTGATTGTTCATTTCGGTCTGGGAATAGAAGTCCGCAAAGCCAGGGATCGAGGCAAACATGACACCAACGGCATCGTAGGACTGAGAATAGAGTTCCTGAAGATTCAACGAAGTGGGCGGGAAAAGAAAAACAGTTGTGAAGAAAAAATAGGAAGCCACGTGGCACCGTGTTGACGTTACAGGTCATCTGACATTAGCAAAATGTTTTCCATTTTTGATATTACAGGTCCCAGACTCCCTCCCTCAACATGGCTGGATGGGCCTTCTCAGTCATGGCCCCCATGGCTGAAACCCTGTTGTGTAGCTATGCCTTCATTACCTGAAGCAATGCAAGCAATTATGAATTTGGCACCAAGACTGAAGCTGAATCCAGAACATTCTCCGTTCTCCAAGTGCCATGGCCATGTGGTTGTACGGTTTGTTGCACCACTGGTTGCCCAATTTATTGTGATGTTCACTGATGGCTCACCATGCACGCATACACATAGACTGCATGGCTGTTACTCCCTGTTAAAATACACTGGTATAACTTGACATCAATGGTTCCCAAACTTGGATTCCTATAAATCCTAGCCAATTCAGCTTATGGTGAAGGCATTTTAGTCCAAGAATACATGAGGACACAAGGATGGAATCACCACTCTACAGGAACAGGATTTCAGACACAGAATCATACAACGTTAGAGCCCATCAAAACTGTGCACCAAGTATGAATAAGAGGGAGGTAAACTGGAAAAGTTTATCAGAAAGGATATCTTACTCTCTAATAAACTTAGAGAGTAAGATATCCGAGACACCCCAACAGACACTGGCTATAAATAGTTTCAGAGAGGGTAACCGTGTTAGTCTTTTCAAGAATTTCAGGCAAAAATCAAAGAAAAACAAAACAAAACAAAACAAAACAAAAGATACATGTTTGTATCTTTTCTTTTCTTTTTCTTTGATTTTTGCCTTGATATAAACAGTGGCCACAGAATACAGGGTAGCATTGTGCATTTGTGTAAACTTATGGGTGGAGAATGGGAGGCATGATGTATTTCTTTCTTTCTTTCTTTCTTTCTTTCTTTCTTTCTTTCTTTCTTTCTTTCTTTCTTTCTTTCTTCCTTTCTTTCTTTATTGGATTTTTTTATATCACTCATCTGGCAGCGAAGCCACGTAAAGGGAACGGCTGACTGATCAGAATTATAAACACAGGTTCCACTTCTCTTTCTTTCTGTCTGCCTGTCTATCAACCTACCTACATATATATATCCCCATTTCTATCTCAGGGACAAGGAATATGGCTTGATGATGAGTTTCTGTTAGTTGCAGGGACCTCAACCCCCCCCTTTTTTTATGGGACAGTTCACACACAATGTCCCAGACAGGGCAAAAGTTTCTTCCCCATTTTCCCGGGTTATTCCAGGTTGATTGAGAAAGCATATGGGATTTACAGAAGTTCACAACTAAACTGCAGGTTTATAGGTCACTTCTCTGAAAAAAAAACCCTTCCTTCAAAAAATAAAATAAGACAAAATAGAATATTTAAATTTCTCTTTGAAAATATATTTTAGAAACCAATTCTGAATGGCGCTTCTACTCCTGAGCCATTTCTGGCTTTGTTTTTGCGCCTGATGCCCTAAGCACATCTAATCTCGCTTGATTTTGGAAGCTAAGCAGGGTTGGCCCTGGTTAGTACTTGGATGGGAGACCACCAGGGAATACCAGGTGCTGTTGATGCCTGGAGTAGCAACTGGCAAACCACTCCAGTATTCCTGCCAAGAAAACTCCATGGACATGGGGTCATGGAGAGTCAGTCATGACTGTAACAAAGCAACACATACACACACGGGAAAACTAATTGGGAAGTTCTGATCATTCACCTGAAGACTTCAACTGTCATATCCTTAAACCCTGATCCTAGGAACAAACTAAAATGGAAAAAAAAAACCGCTACTGGGTCTTGCAGAAGGGACAAAAAGCATTAAGAGTCTCATATTTTGTCACTGTTCCTGTTCTAACAAAGCACATTTGTATCAATGGCAGGAAGAATGCAGACAAAATGAGCGCAGATATGATAGAGAACAAATGATCTATCAAGGAAATCCCCCTCCTTTAGACATACATTACAATTCTCCATTGATCATTTTGCTTGTTTTGGCTACAACTACAGGGAATCCTACCAAATGTCTGCATGAAGTAGCATTTACTCCCCATTGCTTTCCCTGAAGAACGATGAGGTTAAATTTATTACAAAGACAAGCATTTACGGCATTAAAACCTGGATGAGTCAGAGTGCTCATTCATAGACTCTCTGCCGGTATGGTTACTCAGTGAGAGAGCCTGAGAGGAGAGGAATTATAGGGTGAGATCAGAAATCGAGTCTGGGAACAATCGCTGTAAATGGCAAACAGGGACAAGTACTCTGTGTAGTGAAAACAGATGTGGGGGCAATGAACTTTCTAGGGGGCGGCGTGTGATGGCTGGAATGGATCAGTCATTTCCCAGTGTTGATTGGCTTGCTTTCAGAGGGGACTTCCCCAATACTGTGTCTTCCTCGGGCGACCCATATATTTAGACCAGTCATGCTTCAAACATGTTAAGAAATGCATGGCAGTGTGTGATAGCCTGGTGAAAGTAGAGTAGGACTCCGGTATCCGCTGGGGATTGGTTCCAGGCCTTCCCATGGATAATGAAAATGATGGATAAGAGAGAACACCTGCCTGCCCACCCCTAAGCTGCTGTTTCCTGACAGTAGCTTGCTTTATGACTGCTGTTTTGAGACAGTAGCTTGCTTTATGGCCACTGTTTGTGACAGCAGCTGGCTTCACAGCTGCTATTTGTGACAATAGCTTGCTTTACAGCTGCTGTTTGTGACAACAGCTTGCTTTACAGCTTGCTTTGTGGCTGCTGAATTATTTAATTTTCCCCCCCTCTGCTAATCATGGATAACTGAATCAGTGGATAATGAATCAGTGGATACGGAGGTCCTACTGTACATTGTATCCCCATCCTGCCTTCTTGATGGAGTCGTTGGCAATCTTGATGAGGTGGGGAAGGACCAGCCAGGCTAATTCCCAAAATGGTGTGCTGCCATAGCAAAAAGACCCTGATGCCACACAACAACAGGCAATTGGCTCAACTGGCCCAGGGAAGGGTGGGGGAACAGTTCAAGAACACCTGCGGCACTGGGCTGATAGCTTCATATGAAGCTGTCAGGTGCACAATGTCCCCAACTCTATGTGCCAGGTCTCGGGGACTTAGAAGCTAGATAGAATATAGATATCAGGGAGTTGTCATTTTATCAATGTGACTCTTAGGCAGCTATGAAGAACCCCACCAAACAAAACTGCGGTTGTTCAAGAGACATTTCTTGGTCAGGTTATCGATCATTCCCAGAACCAATACCTGACTTACTTCGTTATCTCGGTCCTTTTCCAAGAAATGGCGGGCCACATGACTCGGCAAGATGTTGCGCAACATGTTTTCGTTGTGTTCCCTCAACTCCTTCATTTCGTTGATTTCTTCTTTAGCTTGGCCGCGCCACAGGAAGTCAAGCCTTGCTGTGTACTCAAGCTGAAGTGATTACGAGAGAAGGGGAGAACATATTAATAATATGACAAAGTTCTTCAATGCCTGGGTTCTCCCTCCCCCCCAAAAAAGTGACATTGAGTCACCAAAATGAGACATCCCCCCAAATCATCTTGTATTACAGAATTCATACAGAACTAGATGAAATAAGGCTTTTATGACTGTGTCATCTGAAGCATTTAAATACTCTCTTCCAGTTTCTGTCACTTGGCATAATGAGTTTTTTTAAAAAAACAGATTATACTGCAGAACATTGGATGTCTGAAGAAAGTTTTGCTATTGGAGTAAGTTGTTGGTTCAGTCAATGCAAAGTGTTGGGCTATAAATGTGTTGTGCCATTTTCCCATCAACTGTGATGCTGAGAATAAGTAATGAAATACTATAATTGCGGGTAGTCTCGCTCCATTTTAAAAAGAGAAGGATTGGAAGTGAGTTGAGGAAAAGCCATATACCTTATATCATTCTCCAAGGCTAAAGCCTACCCTAACCTTACGGCTAACTCTTCATACATTGAAATTTCCATACAGCCATAAAATGGCCCAGAATTTTAAGGTCCCATGGAGGTTCAAGGGTTTTACTTTCTGTGGACCTAAGTGAAGGGTGTGACGATTTGTGAAGGACCTCACCCCCAATTCACTTGAGTGTGAAAGAACTGCAGGGTGGGCAGACCAGTACAGAACCAACGACCAAATGAAAAAAGTCCCACTTTAGGCTGAAGATCCAGCTCTTGTTATGTAGACTTATGAGCTTCAATATGTTTTTTGAATTACAGTTCCTATGATTCCCCATTACTAACTATTCTCGTCTAGGCTGGTAGAATCTAGAGGATTACAAATTGTCTGTACTGGCTGCTGATAAACAATTTGAGCTAAACCTAATATACTATGTTTAAATATAGCTTCAACTGAAATAAATGTCCTGAATCAATGAGATTTATACTATTAATTGACTTAATAAGACATTTATTCAATGGGTTTGCTGCAGCTGGGGCAGCCAATAGCACTTTTAAGTGCTGTTTCAATTTTCTTCCTTTTCTTCAAAAGATTATAAACCAATGGTTCCCACCTTTGGTCCCCAGCTGTTCCTGGACATAAAATCCCTCAAACCTTTACCACGAGCTGGCCAGGATTTCTGGCAGTTGTAATCCAAGATCGGTTGTAATTCAAGTTGGGTTCTAAACAATGAACTTGGTTTATTGGAATTTAGTGTGGATACATTCAAAAGGGGATTGGACAGATTCCTGGAGGAGAAGTCCATCACAGGTTACAAACCATAATGGAGGTGTATAATCTCCAAGCTTAAAACTGGGGTACTTCAAGGACCAGATGCAGGGGAGTGGTATGAAGAGACAGATATCTAGTCTCGTGATCTCTGGGACACATTTGGTGGGGCCACTGTGAGATACAGGAAGCTGGACTAGATAGGACTTTGGCCTGATCCAGCATGGCTCTTCTTATGCTCTTATGCTTCCCTTGGATCCAATGAACTTGGTACCCCTTTCTTTGCATTTGGTCCTTGTGGTGGTCCCGGTTACGAGCAGATGACTAAAAGGAAAAAAGGTCTATTGATATCAATCGAGGTTTATTATAACCTTTTTATAATAGGCACACCAGTGCTGTGGATGGAGGTGATATTTTTTCAGGGAAGCTATGCATGGTGGTTTTAATTTAGATCCGGGCCTCACTTGTTTACTTTGGAGTAAATTAAAAGCAGAAGTATGTTTTGGACTGAAAAACATCAGTGGAAAACATGATAGACAGGGGCATAAAATAAATTCTACTGTGATGAATCATACATGTCAGTTTACCTACAATTTGTGTTTTGAAACTTGAGTTCTGCAAACTGGACCTGAATTCTTTAGCCCACATTAAATAAAGTAACTTAAATGAAGACTCTCACCTTACTGTTTTCTGTATGCAACAAGTTTATACCAATTAAGGAAATCCTGTATGCAGTTAGCCAAGGAGAATTAAGGGGAATTAAGAAAGTAAACCAAACCTTCTGCCACACATAAAATGCCTGTCCCCTTAAAGGATATTGCTTTACCAGAAATACCGAGTAATTCGAATTACCGAATCTCTCAGCAGTTCATTATCTTATTAAAGAGTCATCTGTATTTTTTCCAACACAATTTAGATCTCTCTCTCTCTCTCTGTCTCTCTCTCCCTCCCCCCTCTCTCCCTTGTGGTTGGTAATATGCCCTCTTTTCCAGATTTAATTCTCTGCTCCTTAAAACCGGCAACAGAGTGGACCTTTCATGCATTTCCCGGGTATGCAAATAGGTTCTTAAATGTAAACTGGCATCCTGGGTTTAAACATGGATCGAAATAATGTGTGTGTACGTGTGTAGGGCAATCGTTTAACCCTTTGCATTTTTCATCCTGCTCCAGATTTGACCCCCCACTGTGGGTGGGTGGGTGAGGGAAGGCACCCCTAAAGGGGAATGGCAGCTGTTCTCAATACAATTGGCTGATGGCACAGGAGTTAGGAGATTCTGGATTCTAGATCAGACCAGGATTCTGATGTCAAGGTCAATGGGTTGGTGCATGCTACATCTCACCCATGGCCCGATCCAGATTTTCCTTGCACCACCTGCAATTTAATTTTTAAAGTATGGATGGCATCACATCTACCTTCACCCTGAGTTACAATGATTCCAAGCAATAGATTTCTAAAAGTGTGGAGCCCATGTCCTCAATTGAATGACTGTCCTATAATTCCTGATCACTAGTTCCTGGGGATTTCCCCCCCTATCCTTTGCAGCCTTTCATAACACCTGAACTCCTCCTCTAAAGAGGTCTCTTGCCTTCCAGAGCAGGTTTTGAGGGAAGGCTTACAGGTGTGTAAAATAATGACCGTCCTCTGGTTAGAAGATAAGAACATAAGAAGAGCCATGCTGGATCAGACCAAAGGCCCATCTAGTTCAGCTTCCTGTATCTTTCGGAGCACACAAGACTAGATATCTGTCTTCTGATATGACTCCCCTGCATCTGGCCCTTGAAAAACCCTGTTTTTAAGCCTGGAGATTACACATCTCTATCATGGTTTGTAAACTATGATGGACTTTCCTCCAGGAAACTGTCCATTCCCCTTTTGAAGGCATCCAGGCCAGATGTTTGTCATCAGTGGAACAGGGCCAAGCACGTACATCTTACACACAATCAGATTATTGTATCACACAATTCCACCCCAGCCTTCCAAATATCATGTTCTGCTCTTTGAAATGGGTTTGCTTGTTATCTTTCTCTTTTCATGGAGCAAAGATTAATTACAGGTTTATAGGCTGCTTTTTGTTTTAATGCAGTTAGAATGCCTGCCTGCAGCCAAATGTCTTTAAGTGCACATCATGTTCAGGATCATAGAGGAATGTTAGGTTACATAAGTATTTGTCCTAAAATAACTGATCTACAGTATTACCAAAGATGGCTAATGGAGTTCTTTTTAAAACATTGAGGACCATCATGCCAATGAAAACAATGATGATAATACAGATGATGGGACTGTAATCATGCACCATGCTGCTTTTCCTCTGATTGTTCATCTTTGTAGATTGGGTAAGGAATAGATCCTCTCCTAATAATGTCTCTCTCAGTGCAACAGTTTTATAAGCCTTACTTCCTAGTTTGGATTTAAATTTTGGTACTATGATTCCCAGGACCATCTAGCCATCGTAGCCACTGGCCGTAGCATCAGAGGGATGTTGGGCACTGTAGTTGCAAAACATGC
This sequence comes from Phrynocephalus versicolor, assembly GCA_023846285.1. Lineage (NCBI taxonomy): Eukaryota > Metazoa > Chordata > Lepidosauria > Squamata > Agamidae > Phrynocephalus > Phrynocephalus versicolor. The sequence goes on along the minus strand of JAHTLZ010000204.1, from coordinate 9,025,652 downwards.
AACTTTAGGATTTTGGTCCTACTGAACTGTTGTGGAGTACTGTGGCCTTTGCAGCCAGATGAGTGGTGTAAAAATCAATACGGATCAGATCAAATCAATTCATTCATTCATTCATTCAATCAATCAATCAACCAACCAATCAACCAACCAACCAACTAACCAACCACCAATCAATCGGTATTTTAAAAAGAATGGAAAAGCACAGGGATGCTGGAGGTTCCCTATAATGGATACAAATTGCTTTATTTTTTAAAAAAGTTTATTCAAGTGTTTTTCCTGACTCAAAAATAGAATCATGGACATTTTAGATTTACAAGAGCTGAGCAGGCTCTTAATGAGAAGACCACATGGACATTAATGCCACAATTTGGAAGGAACTTTATGGCACATAACATGGTACAAGAGGAGCTGTTCTCCACAATTAGTAAGCCAGAACTGGTGTAGGTACATTTAATCACTGGAATACATGGGGAAGCAGAATCACCATATGCCCACTGATTCAATGTAGCTACTTCCATTGCGACTAACCATCGGATTTCAGCCATTTGTGACACTTTGGATGGCTACCAGCAATTAAAACCAACAAAAACTCTATTACATTATGTAGTTGTTGTTTTTCAAATGCAAAACAGTGGTAAAATACATGGCACTGAATAGAATTAGGCATGTGCCATTCTTATGCAGTCTTTCTTAAATGTTAATTAGACATGCAATTATAGCAGATAAAAGAATAGTTTGGTTTGACTTTTCATTATAGGATACAAATAATAATGGCAGTTTTCAGGTAATTGCTGAGGAGCCAGTACAGGTATTTACAGCTTTTAGGGAAAACACGATGCAAATTTCCACAAATTGAGAAAGAAAATAGAAATGCTTGCCTTACCTGTTGGCCATGATAAAATACAGCTAGCAGAAACACAGCCATAAGGAGCAAAGAAGCTTCTTTAGTCCCCAGGAAGTTTGTGCTAGATAGATAGATAGATAGATAGATAGAGAGAGAGAGAGAGAGAGAGAGAGAGAGAGAGAGAGAGAGATGGTATGTAACAGCAGCTTGTTCAAATAAAATGTCTATTATCAAGCTACCTTGTGTTCGTTATGAGACAGAAAAACCACAATTCACTTAAAGAAGGCCAGTGTTCTGTGATTTTTTTAAAAAAAATCCCATTTATTTCCCATTTATTTCTCTAGAAATAATGAAGAAAGATAAATGAAATGAAGTCAGCATTATATAACTGACAAAATGTCCTCTGAAAATATATTGTAGGATATGAAGACTGCAGGCAAGCTGACCTAATTTATTTTAATCAGCTGTAACTCAAAGCACTGGTGGTTAAATAGCCAGAGTCACCACTTAATCATTTATGCATTTTAGGCTGGATCATCTCCAGATCTTGTGAGGTAGATGTTCCCCTCTATTCGGCACTGGTTAGGCCTCGTCTTGAGTATTTTGTCCAGTTCTGGACACCACACTTCAAGAAGGATGCTGACAAATTGGACCAAATTCGAAGGTGGGAAACAAGCATGAATACAGGGCTGGAAACCAAGCCCTGTGAGGAAAGACTGAAAGAATTGGGTGGGTGGGTAAAGTCTAGTGAGAAAAGAAGACTGATGAGAGATATGATAGCACTTCTCAGATAGTTGAAAGGCTGTCGTACAAAAGAGGGACAGGATATCTTCTTGAACATCCCCAAGTGACAGTTTTAAATTTTAATCTGTAAACCACCCAGAGTAATGCTTGCACTAATGGGGTCCTATATAAATCAAATAAAGGAAATGGGGTGGGGGTGGGGACAACCATGGAAGTTTATCTTGATCTGAAGATTGGTTTCGGTTGCAGATTTCTGCGCCTCCCTGGGTGTGGCCACCCTGACTGAGAACACCTGTGATATTCTAGTGGGCCAGGCCTCTGTTGATCTTTGTAAGATACGCTCTGACAGGTATTCAGGACCCAAGCCACTGAGGGTTTTGAAAATTAAAACCAAGACCTTCAACCTTATCCGGAGAGCAATGGGCAACCAGTGCAGACGGGCCAGAACTGGGGTGACACGGTCGTTTCTGTTTGCACTCACCACCAGTCTGGCTGCCACATTCTGTACTCACTGAAGGCTCTGGATAAGGGTCAAGGGCAGCAAGTTGTAAGCATCAATTGGAATCACATGGTTCCGTCCAGTAAAACACTGACCCCAGCTGGGTGTGCAACTTATTTGATCTTCCACACATTTTCATCTATCAGCCCCATGTTGGTGTGGCTAATGGTGCAGGATTATGGGCATTATATTCTAACTAGAAATGGGCATAGCATCTTCCTCTCATGTCAAAAGAATGGTGACTTATTTTGATTCATTATTCATCAAGGTCAACAAATCAGGGGAAATGAATTTATGATTTGTTTTCTCTGATGACTTGATGAATCAATTTGTGAATTCATTTTTGACTTTAAAACCCTATAAAATGACCCTAAGGCACCTAGAGACACTAAATGGACAAAGAAGATTTCCATAACTCTCCTCTACAATCTTTCCATGTTTGGTGAAGTTTGGGTTTAAGGCATCTGAGTTCTACACCAAAAAATTGCCTCCCCTGAGCCCTTTAACAACTGGGCTTGGGGGGAACCAAACTTCACCAAACTCAGAGCAAATGTAGAGGAGAGTGAGAAGAAATGTCTTTGTAAGTATGGTGTCTCTAGATGCCTGGGGGGAGCTTTCTTGGGCTGTGCCTTTTTGGGGTGCATATAACAGACATCAGAAACCCAATCATCACAAAACTTGGGGGGAATGTAGAGAAGAGTTGGAGGAAGCTTCCCTACAAATGTGGTGTCTCTAAGTGCCTTGGGAGCATTTTATAGCACCCTTCACCAATTCATATTCATTGAGGTATGTCTGTGAAGATTCCCAGGTATCCAGGTGAGTTTATCTGGAAGTTGAGTCATGGCAACTGGACTTCCTTTCTTGAGAGATCGAAATGTTTCATTACTCATCTAAGCAACTTTGTCAGTCAGATGAAGCTGCTTGGATGAGTAATGAAATGTTTTGATCTCTCAAGAAGAGAACTCATAGAATCACAGAATCACAGAGTTGGAAGAGACCTCAAGGGCCATCCAGTCCAACCCCCTGCCATGCAGGATCCCCCGTCACAGTGCTCCTGATAGATGGCCATCCAGCCACTGCTTAAAAACCTCCAAAGAAGGAGACTCCACCACCCTCCTTTGTGGCAGCACATTCCACTGCCAAACAGCTCTAACTGTCATGAAGTTCTTCCTAACGTTTAAATGGAATCTCTTTTCCTGTAGTTTGAAACCATTGCCCCGAGTTCTAGTCTCTGAAGGCATGGGAAACAAACCCGTTCCCTCTTCAATATGACATCCTTTCCAGTTGCCATGATTCAGCCTCCAGATATTCATTGGGGCGTTTCAATTTGTACAAATACGAACAGATGAATTAGCAATTTTTGAATGAATTTTGCAATTCAATTATTAATTCATGCCCATTTTTAATTCCAACATATCTAAAAAGCCAAAGGCTCCATCAGCCTTTGGCTCTTTAGTGTACCTTACACTGATTAGCCACAGGACTGGGGTGAGGAGTCTTTCTCACTCCTACCTGGAACAATGGGAGTAGCCCCTGGATATTACAGCAAACAACACATATACTCTTCCCACATTGTTCAACAAATCTTGTCTTGGAGGAGAGGAATTTTTTCTGTGGGAATCATAAGAACAAAGGAGGTTTAAGTGGCACTGGAGACTTACTCTCCATTATGGTAGATATCGTCATATCGTTGAAAGAGGGAAGCATAAATGGTCTCAGTCAGGAAGCAGTAAATTGCGATCATGATGAGAAGCACAGCCAACTTGAGGACAGAGTTGAGACGAAGGAACACAGCACAGGTCACCATGGCCAGAATTCCGGTAAAGACAAAATACTGTAGAAAGAAGGTAGCCAGGGAGAAGAATCAGCTTCTGATTGCAGTACGAACTCCGATCCAAAGAATGTACTGTCTTCCACTTTTTTTTAGAACTTCAGGTTATTCTTTAGGGGTACACCTAGAATTTCTGACCTAGCATGGCCACCTCATCTGTGATCAGAGGGATTCGGGGAAGTAACTTTTCCAAACTTTGCACTTCTGTGAGTCAAAAAGTTCTCCCAATGGCCTGCTACACTCACTTCTATGCTTATGTATCTATCCCACATTTCTGCTACTGACCCATGGCCAAGCAACCCTGCTTTTTATTCTCACCACAACCCTTTGAGGCAGCTTAGACTGGGAGATAGGAAGTGTCCTTCTGAAATCACAGAGCAAATTTCACAGTTGAGGCCTTCCTACTCCTAGGACAGCCCTGCACCTCTTACACTGCCTGGTAGAGATGGGCAAGACTCAAAAAAATGGTGTTTCGTTTGTCGTTTGGTCGTTTAGGGGTCCGTTTCGGTTCGTTTCCGTTTTCGTGAGGTTTTTTGAAAACAAATTCATTTTCGTTTCGTTACGTAACGAAATGAAAAAATGCAAACAAAAATGAAAAATTGCTGTTTTGTTACCATTTAGCACAATTCAATGTATTTGCCGTAATGAAAACGAAGCTGTCAACAAATTTTTTCATGTTTCGGGTCGTTTCGTTTCATTTTGGGGTCAAAAATTCATTTTTCATTTCGTTACATAACGAAACGAAAAAATGAAAACGAAAACGAAAAATCGCTCATTTCGTGCCCATCTCTACTGCCTGGGAGCTAATTTGCTTGTATTTCTGTTTGCAAAAATGATCAACAGTTCCTTCTGGCTTCATAGAGGGCTATGAGTGGAATGCAGTTATCCACATCCCTTTGCAGATGCCAGAAAAATGGACTCTGATGGTTTGCGTGGCATTCAGAAATACAAACTAGTTGGTTTTGGTTATAACTTCCTTTTACTTTCTTATAGCATAATCAAGGGATTTGGTTAGCATGGGAACTTTCTGCAGTATTCTCTATGATTCTCACTACAGATGTCTGCTCTGCTAATGAAACCTTCATGCACACTATTCACCAGCCCTGCAGAGTTTTCAATCAGCATACAGCATGTTGTGATGACTGTTCTGAAATGAACAAGCATGGGAATTACCTCTGGGTAGGAGCAAATGTCTGGAAAATATGCCGAAGCATTGAAAGTCTGATTCTTCAAGGCTGCCGGTTGGTCAAAGTCGCACCACAGCTGCAGACAAGGAAGGAATACACTTAGGTAGTTGGTTTGAATTTCTCTCTTTATCAGGAGGAGGACAAAATATGGATTTGTTTCTTTGTTTCTAGAGATGGTCACAGATCACTGGTTTGGTGTGATTCATTTCCTGGGTGAACAGCTGAGCAGGGGTTCAACACTCCACCTCTCCAGCAGACACCCAGTAGGCAGTGCTGACCTGCCCCCCCATCTCCTCCAGGCGCTGCCTCTGATTGGGCACCTGTTGGGGGGAAGGGTGCCGAACCACAGATCAGCTGTTTGGCTGGAAGACGAATCACACCGAACCAGTGGCTTGTGCCCATCTTTATTTGTATCCCCTTTCCTTCTAACCAATGCAAGGTTGAGTAGATTCCAGTAAAGACAAAATACCCCTATCACCTTTTTTTATCCTTGCAACTGACTTCTGAAGTAGATTATGCTAAGAGATTGTGTCTGACCTAAGGCTGCCCAAATTTCAAGGCCAAATGCAATTCTGAACCCAGCTCTCCCTAGTTATACTCCAATGCTGTAACCTCTACATCATGATGGCTAGGTCATTCCTATGGCAATCCTATGATCTGGAAGACTGTATCATTAGCAAGATGGCCAATGTTCAAATGGAATCTCTTTTCCTGTAGTTTGAAACCATTGCCCCGAGTTTTAGTCTCTGAAGCCATGGAAAACAAACCTGTTCCCTCTTCAACATGACATCCTTTCAAATATTTAAACATAACTATCATATCCCCTCTCAGTCTTCTTGTTGAAAGGCTAAACATTCCCAGCTCCTTTCAAAAAGAAGGCTGAGAGGGGATATGATACCTATGTTTAAATATTTGAAAGGATGTCATGTTGAAGAGGGGACTGGTTTGTTTTCCATGACTTCAGAGATTAGGACTCGGGGCAATGGCTTCAAACTACAGGAAAAGAGATTCCATCTGAACATTCGGAGGAACTTCATGTTGGTTATAGCTGTACGGCAGTGGAATATGCTGGCACTCCTTCTTTGGAGGTTTTAAAGCAGAGGCTGGATAGCCATCTGTTGGAAATATTGTGATGGGGGTTCCTGCATGGCAGGGCGTTGGACTGGATGGCCCTTGAGGTCTCTTCCAACTCTATAATTCTATGAACATCCCTATTCAGGTTTTTTAAACTCAAGGCAATGGCTTCATTTATTGAGTCAATACATTTCCAATGCAGTCTTCCTTTTTTGCTGCCTTCTACTTTTCTCAAAATGTCTGTTTTTCTTCTTCTTTCAGTGAGTCTTGTCTTCTCATGATGTGCCCAGAGCAGCATCCCAACGATTTTTGATTCTATAGAGAATTAGCAGGGATAGGGCTTAAGTCGCAGGTCTTTGGAGTCAAGTCAGACCGAAGTCGCACAAGTGACTTGACTTGGACAAGAGTTGGGTTTCCCCCCTTGATGATTCAGAATTGACTTGTGGCGCAGAACCCACCCAACCCTCTCTTCTTTAATGTAGGGGTGGGAAGCTTGGTCTTAATAGGGACTTGGACTTGGGGCTTTGGGACTTGGGACTTGGTATACAAGTCTTGGACATGCCAACACCCCTAAGAGTTTATGAATCTTCCATAAAGGACTCACGAGAAGCACAGGGAAGATCTCTCAATTTCTATGAATGCCATAAGTTTTATAATAATACAGTAATGCCCCTGATAACGAATTTTTCAGATAACAAATTGCAATTTGCAGGTATAGGGCTGCTTTAGATAACAAACTTTCCCTATGGGCTGCCTTGGATGACAAATTGCAATTTATAGACATAGGGCTGCCTCAGATAACAAATCTTCTCTATGGGCTGCCTCGGATAACAAATTTCCAGCATGCATAGGTAAAAGAGTTATCCTGGGCTGCATTTCATCTGTACCTTTAAAGTGCACTTTATAAAGAGTTTTGAGCAAACAACAACAACAACAAAAAGAACAGGTCTTTTTCCTAGGCTCTGGAACGGATTAATTGGTTTCCCATTCATTCCTATGGGAAACCATGTTTCAGATAACGAATTTTTTTGGATAACAAATTGCCTTGGAGAATGAATTAAATTCGTTATCTGAGGTACCACTGTATCTGATTTGGCCCTCCCACGTAATTACCTCCAGGTAGCAGCATATGTCTGGGAAAATATGCTTATGTCTGGAAAATACCCCAGCTGTGCAATTCTACTCTTTCCTTCAGAAGATATGGTACAGGAATAGTGCAAGAAATCAGAGGCACAGAAATCTGGCAATTAATTAGGGCCTTTTGTTAATTGAATCTGTTTTGTACAATATTGATAACAAGCCCTGAAGGAGCTGTATCATCATACTTGGAATATTGACATATCAAGGAGAACTGAGTCACAAGGGTTAAGGGAAAGGGAAAATATTCCTATTCTGAAATGATAAGCCAATTTACACATCTTAAGAAGCTGATTGAATTTTCTGGTGATTGATAGTTTTGCCTTGGGGAAGCGGTCGTAGAATCGTAGCATAATGGAGTTGGAAAGAGTCTATAAGGCCATTGGGTCCAGCAGCCCCCTGATATTTACATTTGACCTGGTAACAATAGTCATGATGACTGTGGGATTAAGGAAGTTGAAGCACAAAAACACACATTTTATAAGCTCTGCCTGCTGCAGAACAAACATAGGCAAGTAGCCATGCTGGCAGTGGAAATTTCCCCTCTTCCAATCCCCTTCTCTCCCTCTCCCATCCTTCAGCTTTCTTGCCCACGAGTGCACAGATGCTGGCCATAATGCCCTCCCCGCCCCAAAATACTTACAATATTAATGACGGCTCCCAGGAAATTAATCATAATCGAGGCAAAAATGATGACATTTCGGGCCAGGTAGGTCTCATTAATCCAGCAGCATGTTTTCCGCAGCAGAAGGGGTAAGCATTTATAATCTTCTGCCGTTGTGATCAATAAAAGAGCTGAATGCAGCATTATCAGAACGGAAAACTGGACAATCATTGGTATCAACCTGTGGAAGAGGAAAAAATGTACTTTAGGAGGATATGGGGAAAAAATCTGCTTTTAGGGGGGCATCTTTGCAGAAAATCTGAGTATGCCTATGGCAATTTGAGAGTACACTCTTAAATTAAGGGTCTTAAGATACAGGCCTCTCTCCATATATCTCACATATAAACAAAACTACACATGGACACATGTGTGAGTATAGAGCTCAAACAGGTATTGAAATTATCTATCACTAATGTTCAAACATATGTTGTCTAGGGCAAAGCTTCCCAAGTAACTTTGAATATAACTAATCACAGTTCTAGTTCCAAGGCTCACACCTAGCTTGGTCTCTTGCACTTTCATTTTGTTAAAAGCACACCTTTACTCTCCCATTTCTCCAAATAAACTAAAATAGTGTTTGTTAAATTAAGAAATGACGTCTGAATGCTACAAGCTACTCATTATCAGATGTACTCTTTTCCTGGTCCAGCACACTATCACTTCTATATTGAGAAGACACTATAAAACAACAATATGAGACAGCATTTGGATCATGTCCATTTACTCCTCTACTGTTTCCTGAGATCACATCTTGTAACTGCAAAAGTAACTCAACAAGTTATTAATACTCCATAAAAGAGACACCGAAAAAAAGCAGATAAAACAAAATGTATGTTAAATTATGAAAATTTACATGGATTATTCTGACTTTGATCAAGTTCAGAGGCAAGGAATTATGTCCTGCATAATTTTGTACATCTCAATCAAATCCCCCATCAGGCACCTTTTTTCCAGGCAAAACAGCCCCAAATGTTTTAGCCTTTCCTCATAAGGGAGGTCCCCCAGCCCAGTAATCATTTTACTTGCTCTCTTCTGCATCTTTTCCAGTTCCACTATGTCTTTTTTGAGATCCAGTGACCAGAACTGTACGCAATACTCCAGGTGTGGCCTTACTATTGTTTTGTACAATGGCATTATAATGTTGGCTGTTTTATTTTCAATCCCCTTTTTGATAATCCCTAGCATGGAATTGACCTTCTTCACTGCTGCCACACACTGGGTAGACACCTTCATGGAGCTGTCCACCAGCACACCAAGATCTCTTTCCTGGTCTGTCTGGGAGATAGCTCAGAACCCATGAGTTGATAGATCAAGTTTTGATTTTTTTGCCCCAATATGCAAAGTAATCCAGCTGAGATGTACCTCAAGTATGTCACTGTGGCTGGATCAGACCTCTCAAGAAAAAAGCATAGTTGGCATATTAGTTCTAACTGTGCAAGGGCACTTCAGTTGCACACAGTGGCTGGGAGAAAGAGACAAAGATAGATAGACAGATAGACAGAAGGAAGGAAGGAAGGAAGGAAGGAAGGAAGGAAGGAAGGAAGGAAGGAAGGAAGGAAGGAAGGAAGGAAGGAAGGAAGGAACCAAAATTCAATTTTCATCCGGACTCATGCTGTCCAAATGTGACCATGCATTACAGAAGTTTTTGGATTAATTGTACCTTGAAGAAGGAAGCAAACTCTGGACTGCGGTGATAAATATAAGGACCATGAACGCACAGACCAAATTTGACTTGAAAACTTCATCCCTCATTTGGGAGTACTGGAAAAGAAAACAGACAGGAAAAGAAAACATTTCATTTTGAGCCGGAGTAGCAGAGAGAGAACTTTATGAGGCTTCTGGGAAATTAGCAAGAAACAGTAAATTAATTAGCTTCCTGTAGTGAGGCTCATGCCAACCTTCCCCCATTTATATATGGGGGGGGGGAACCCACTAAAGGAGACCTGCTTCAAACAGGGGTAGAAAAAAAGCCTCCTCAGCAAGGAAGCAAAACTCAGCTGTTTGATCTTGCAGCCAAGTTTGGTCTGCCTTGCTTCGGTATTTCGTCAGCGGCATGAAAAATGCAAACCTGGACAAGCTGTGCCACTCAACGGCTGCAGCCCTATTGATGGAAGAAGGTGTGCAGAAATCTTCCAAACTGTAAGAGCAGTCTGGCAATGCAACCAATTGCCCTGGGAAGTTGTGAGCTCTCCAACGCTAGAGGCATTCCAGGGGGGAAAACGAACCAACCATCTGTCAGATCTACTTTGATTCCTGCCTTGAGCAGGGAGTTGGGCTCCATGGTCTTATAAGGCCCTTTCCAACCCAGTTATTATGATGAAAGAGCCTCGTGGCGCAGTGGTTAAATGCCTGTACTGCAGGTAAAACTGTGCTCACAACCTGGGGTTCAATCCCCGGAAGCTGGCTCATGGTTGACTCAGCCTTCCATCCTTCCGAGGTCGGTAAATTGAGTACCCAGCTTTGGGGGCGGGGGCAATGTGTAGCCTGCATAATTAAACTTTAAACCGCCCAGAGACTACATGAATTAGTATGGGGCAGTATATAAAGCAGAACACTTTGCTTTGCTTTTTAGGATTGGATGAAAGCAAGTAAAATGGAGAGGGAGGGGCATGTGTTGCCATATAGACCGACAGCTGGATAGTGGGGAAAGGTTGGATTTTCTGGAGAGCAAATGGTTGACTGTTACAAGAATCAGACTAGATGGCTTTTTTATTATCATTTAGCAGAGGAGTTTTTAAAATCACTCTTCTAAAGAAGAAAAATCATTTTGCAAGATATAGAACAACATAATTCCAGTGTTATGTTCCTCTCTATCTTGCATTTAGATTTTCCTCATCTCTATATATTTCATATTTAGAGAGCTTTTGTCCTGTAATTGGTAACTAGAATGTAAAATGGAGTTGATCTCTGAAGACATCCAGTTACCTCTGAGTAAATCCCGGATTGGTTTCTGTCAGGTTATCTATACTTCAGGGATGGAGAATATGCAGCCCTCTGGATAGGGACCTGAATTTCCATCCTCTCTTAAAATGAACCAAGCTGCCTATGCCTGATCAGAGTGTTACTCCCTAACCCAGCATGAGCACAAGTTCCCCAGTGCTTTCAAAATGTCCTTTCATCAATCCCCAAACAAATCAGAAGCACTTCACACCTCCACCAGCAAGGCCACAGCTATCAACCCATACTTAATGGGTGTTGGGAAGAGTTGCAATGGTGAGACTTTCACACATCCTGGGCCACTGTCCACCTAATGAGCCTATCAGGCCATTGTCCAACTTATGAGCCTATTCAGACCAGGGGGATGTCAAATGAAGGTGAACTATAAATTGGAGGACTCACCAATAACTTTCCTCAAACTGACGAAGCTACTTGAATGAGCAGTGAAACATTTCTATCTCTCAAGAAATGAACTCCAGTTGCCATGACTCAACTTCCAGATAACCTCATCTGGATTACTGAGAATCTTCACAGACATATCCCAAAGTCCTCGCCACACGAGGTCAAACATTACTAATTCCTCCATAAGGTTGCGTTCTTCAGGTTCTCCATATGGAGTGCTTTAGAACAAGAGTGAGCGGGCAAAGATTAAGGGACAGGTTGCCTGTGAGCCCAGGTTCTGTTCTGGACGCTTCAATCAGCAGCATCTCACAAGCCCTTACACACAGAAAATCTACTTGTGATTTTCCTACCTATCATTCTTCCCCAGGAACCTAATTGGGTGGAGATGCTGTTTTATTGTTAGATACTATTCGACAGTGGGGCATGGTGGCTCAGCAGACTAAGGCTCCAAAAACTGTTGGCTGCCAAGTCGGCAGCTCAACAGTTCGAACCCGGGTGCCATGCAGTGGAGCGAGCTCCCGCTGTTAACCCCAGCTCCTGCCAACCTAGCAGTTTGAAAGCATGTAAATGCAAGTAGATAAACAGGTACTGCTATAAAAAGTAGGAAGGTAAAACAGTGTTTCCTTGCAGCCATGCCGGCCATGTAGCCAAGGACTTGCACAACACCGGCTCTTCGGCTTGAATACAGAGATGAGCACCACCCCTAGTAAAGGGGGAACCTTTACTTTTTACCTTACTTTTAGACAATTGGGACTTAGAAATCCTTGTGAGTTTGCTGCCAACCACCCAGAGACCTTCAAATGGATCAAAAGCCAAGCTGATGGAAGTTCCAGAGGACCACATATTCCCCACTCCTCATTTAAGGCTTTTCTCTATGAGAATCTCAGTGGTTTAGGTATCTGGAGCCAGAGGTTTTGAGTTCAATTCCTTATTGTGCCTCCTGTGAAAAGAGCCAGCCTGTGTAGTCCTGGACAAGCTTCACAGTCTCAGAGCATCCCAGGGAGAAGGGAATGGTAGACCACTTACTTGCATTCCTTGTCCAGAAACTGTTGGAAAGGGTTGCCATTAGTTGGAATCAACAGCATTGATGTGACAGCATGCTATTATTTTTCTCTTAAAGATTTCAGTGATACAGTACTTCTAGACATTGAAAAAAAAATCTCCTTTGCTCTTCCACATCCTGTATCTTCCACTGTTCCCAGGATCTCATCTTTGGTGCATAGTCAATAAACCATCACCTTCACATCTCCTTCCTTTTTAATATATTTCAATTAAGTTAATCCATTTCAAATGTGGTGCTGTAGGAAAGTTTTACACATACAATAAACTGCCAGGAAGACAAACTAATGTGTCCAAGATCCAACAAACACAGGGCATCCACTAGAAACTACAATTGCTAAACTTAAGCTGTTGTACTTTGGCCATAGTGAGACAAAGGGTATTTGTACACGACCCCTAGACTCCGCCGCAAATGGCTGCCAGCTCCGGAGCTTACAATTGTTTCCCCACCAGCTCTGGAGTTTGCAGGAAATTAAGTGCGACCACGCCCACCTAAGCGCGTCCCAGCGCACTTTTCAGGTACCTGCTCTTGGAGGGTGAAAATCCCCAGATCCGGATATAATCTGGTGAGTGCCCAGCTCTCCTCGCTTCTGTTTTGGTTTTTTGCCTCCCGCCCCTTTAAGAGAAGGAAGAGAAAGAATCAGGGCGACGACGGGGCTACCGGGCGGCTTTGGAGGTGAGCCTGCATTTTTTCCTTTCTTTCTTTTCTCCCTCCACTCACGCAGACAGGAGCAAGGAAGTGCGGAGGGGTGGGGATGCAGGAAGAGCGATGAACCCCCAAGATCTCTGGTCCGAATTTAAGTGGCCAGCGGGTCTTAGGGGTCGTGTGAAAAGTCCCAAAGCTCATTTGAAAAAGACAATCATGGAAAGTGGAAGGTAGTGAAGGTAGAAGAAGACCAAACATGAGAACGATCAACTCACTAAAGAAAGACACAGATTTTAGTTTTATAAGCCATGATGAGTTGGGTTGTTACAATGTAACCCTTTAATTCGCAGGATTGCTATAAGTTGGAAGTGACTTGATAGTATATAATAATAAATGGCCAATCAAGATTTGATCTCATTCTGAGACCTTGAACCTGGAAGTATAGTGTGTCAAGCTCATGTGTTAGAGTTGACTTGATACTTAACAGCATAAATCATCACTAGAAGATGAACAAGACAAGCTATCAAATCCCTCTTATGCAAGAATGTCCAAGTTAAGACTCTCTCCCTCTCTCTCTGTCTCTCTCTGTAAAGCAGCCAATAAATTAAGTTCCAGATGTGCATTACTCATCACATACAGCAAAATGTTATTCTGCTTCTATCAGCTATTCTGTTCTTTCTGGTTCAGGCAGCCCACATTACTTAACCTGGAAAAAATAATTCTTACCATCACAGCTGATAAATGAAGATGACAAGTTCAGTATTGGTCTAGTCATGCTTGGAAGAAAGCCAGTGAAACCTGGGAAAATTAGACTAGACACAACCTACTTAAGTCGTATTGATTTCCCCGATCACTGCTCAACAAATTAGCAAATGAGTATTATGTAAATGAAAAAATTGTACTGGCAGTGAGGTTGCATAACCTTAATATCTTTTAATGTAAATGAAGAGTTGTCTCAAAGTGGGAGAGTTGAATTGAAGTTCAGGTACGTTCTGCCTACTGAACTCCAGGATTTTAAGTTTAGTGGTGCAGGATGAATCATACTTTCATAACAGAGATGTTTACCTAGCTTAATGTCCATTAAGAAGGAGCCTTGATTTGCTTCTACCACACCAGGCTGAAGACTTCTAAGCAGTGGAATTTGTTTGTGCTAATCATGTCCCAGCACATGGCAGAATCTATTGTTCTGTGGCCCAAAGAATGCATCATAACCTCAATCTTGGTATCAGCACCATACACGAAGAGTGAAGAGAAGATGACAGGTGAAAATGGCAAACCTTTGGTTAAATCTCATTAGTCTCTGTGATCACAGGCACACTGAAATGAATGAGCCTTATGGAAAGGGTCCTCCTCATCAGAACCATCCACTTGATTCTGATGCATGGCGATCTTTCTCAGGATATTCTAGCTATGTAGGACTCAACAGTGGTTTGCCAGCCATTCCTATATGTAGCATTCTGGAACCCTGTGGTTTTCCCAAGACTGCATAGGGTGGTTTTCTTCCAGGAGGTACAATGGGGAATTGAGCTCCTGACTTTTGTGATGTGGTCCACTAAACTATCCAGCCAGCAGGTCTTAAGTTAAATGATGCTCTCTCTCTCTCTCTCTTCTGTTGTATAACTAATTCATGGGAGGATGTCCAGAGAAATCTCCCCCTCTCTCCCCGCTATTGGAGCAAAAGGAAGGAGGAAGAGGAGAAGGAGAAGGAGGAAGAGGAAGAAAGGAAGGAAGCCACAACAAGGCGAGTGCTGGCAAATGTAGTTGTTAGGTACCATGATGTCATCTTTGACGCATGGGGACGTTCAGAATGTCCGTCCTGTAATCAACAGCCCTGCTTAGATTTTGCAAACTCAAGGCTGTGACTGCTTTGATGGAGTCAACCTCATGGTAGGTCTTCGTCTTTCCCTGCTGCTTTCAAATCTTTCTCGCACTGTGGTCTTTCCCAACAAGTCTTGCTTTCTCTTGATGTGTCCATTGCCTGGTATTGGTTGTACCCAGAGCAAAAAACTGTCTGCCCAACTGCCAATTTCTTTTTGTGTGTGTGCATGTGTTAATTTTTTTTTTAAAAAAATAAAAGCTATGTAGCAGCTGCTGCTCCCCACCCACTGGTTTCTAAAAAAGACCCAGCTTCTGGAGTGTGGCTTGCAGGCACTGCTCCTCCTTCCACAGCTGGCCACTAGCCAGAAAACTCATTGGAACAGTAGGGAGCCAGCCGGTGGGTAGCTGCTGTTATTATCATCAGCATCACTTAGGTTGCCGTCTTCTTTTCTTTTTCTGCCTCCTCTTCCCCTCTTCTAAAATGTGTGGAGGAAGCAATGGAGGCACCGGTGATGGCACATTAAAAGGGAAGCAAAAAGCAGACAGCTGTCAGAAGAACTGCCTTTTGGAATATGGCTTGCAGCCATCACCGCTTGTTGAATCTTCTTCTCCCGCCATTCTTTATTCAATGGGTAAGGTGGGAACGGGGCATTTGGTGGCATGGAGCCTACCTTACTGCAGGGAGAGAAGCATGAAATACATGTGCATAAAAGAGAGAGGGGATTTGTGCCGTGTTTGGGGGCAGCACTTCAATGCCCGCCTCAGGCAAACGGAAAGCTTGCTCTGACTGTTAGCAACTGTCCAAAGTCTGCAGGACATTACCTGCCATCTGGTCCATATAACTGCAAATAGGTCCTTCGAAGTTTGGACAGAAACCCAGCATGGATTCACTGCCTGTGGAATATCTGAGTTACCTGCCACAACTGAGTAAAAAAGAATAGGGTTTGCAAGCAAAGCATCCTAGGGTCAGTGCTTGGGATCTCCGGTTAATCCTAAGAAAGACTCCAAGTTTGAGACGCTAGACCAGTGATGGAGAACCTTTTAGAGACCGAGTGCCCAAACTGCAATTCAAAACCCACTAATTTTTCACAAAGTGCCAATATAGCAACTTAACCTGAATACAGGTGGCTGTGAAGGGACAATATTGGGTGCCCACAGAAAGGGCTCAGAGTGCCACCTTTGGCACCTGTGCTGTAAGTTCGCCCAAACTGCCCTAGACGCTTCTGCCAGTCAGTGCTGGCAATACTGAAAGTGAGGGACGAAAGTTATTGTTTGTTTTAAGAAAGCTTCCTATGTTTCACAAAGGCATTGTTCCTTGAGATCAGGGGTGGGGAAGTCTTCAGCCTGCCAGATACTCTGGACTGCAACTCCCAAAATTCTGAGTCTATATTGCCAATGATATAGGATTGTGGGAGTTGTGGTTTCCCACCCCTGCTTTAGAGCCAGGAGAGGCACCCCACAGTCACATGTGCCCCTCAGCACCTCAGGGTCCACCTGCACCCCCAGCATCTCCCATTCACCCTGGAAATTGGGGAGGGGGAGGGAGGCAAGGGTCAAAAAAGTCATATTGTGTCCTCTAAGATACAGGAGTGGGAGTGGGCTAATTTTGCCATGACTGTGGTATTCCAGAACTCTAGGGCCATTCCCAACTTCATTGGTTTAAATTTAAGGGCTATTAGAGTGCCTAAAATATAATTTATTTATTTTTTTGTAAATGGGACTCTATAGGTAAGATAATGGCATACAGTTTCTAGACCACAGAGCTAGAGAAATTACATTTTCCTTCCGCTTTCCTCATATACGAAATAATTCTGTTCCAGATCATCCCAGAGTGCAGGTCCCAAACAGCAGGCTCAAGTTACAGGAAGCCCAGCTTTAGGTGGAATAGGAAAAAAACCTCTCAACTGTTAGAGCAGTACAACAATGGAACTGATTACCTTGGGAAGCGGTAAGCACTCCAACACCGGAGGCATTCAAGAGACAACTGGACAACTCCATGTCTACTTTACTTGGCTTTGTGGCCATCAAGCACGACTCAATGCCTTATAGCCCTTTCCAGCTCCATAATTCTATGATTCTATGGGAATTTACCTAGAGGAAGTTTCCCTACCTGGGTGATAGCTCAGTGAGCCAAGACACTCAGCTGAGTGTTTGATTCCACATGGCGACTCCTGATAAAAAAGACAACCTGAAAGCACTGAGAAAGAACTATGTTCCCAGAACACCCTAAGAAGGTGGTGGTAAAACACTTCCCCCTACAGCTTTTACTCTTCATTAGGAAAACTTTCCTTATATACAGTAGTTCTATATTCTGTAAAGATAGTTTGGAAAACCCAAAACAAGTGCATGAAGATGAGTAAACCACACAAATATTCCCAGATGTTGGAAGGTGATTCCTATGGGATGAGTGACATGCACAGCAACCGTTCTCAAACTTTTTGTTGTTGCTGTGACCATGAAAACAAGATTAAAGAAATATAGGCTGAATCGGAATTGTGTAAGCTGCATAGCAAGACTTGTAAGGTGGTGTGTGAAGAACTATTTCCAGTTTAGGACCCCCCCCCTCTGAATGTGCCAGGACCCCTACTGAGAACATCTGATCTTGAGTTTCGGAAACATGTGTGGTCTTCCCCACTACTTCTACTACAGATGCCAGAATCCACAGTTGATAGTGGCTGAAGGATTCTTGGTGTTGTAGTCCATTCTCTGGATATCAGATTTTTGTCAGACTCTGGTCACAAAAACTGTCCTGGGGGTGGGGGGTGGGGACTATGCGGCCTTTATGGAAATTGTTCTGATACATTGTCAGGCCATCCAATAATAGTCACAATTTTTTTAAGGAAATGGTAGCCTGAACTGGAGTGAGAAGACTGTGCTATTACACACTTGTTGCCCAAACCAAGGTTTCTGTTGATGTTTTGTTATTTGTCATTTGAAATGCAATGACAGACTCTGACACACAAGCAGAACACATTACTGTCTGGCTGCTGGAAACAAACCTGGAGTTATAAAAAGAAAGTGGAGGCATAAGATGAGCTGACATCTTTACAGGGCCAAGGTTAATATCTATTCCCTGAAAAAGCCGTTATTTGATTTTCATCAAGATGGCTCTGCCTGCATGTTTGGTTTCCAGTATTTCATAAATATAATGGGATTAAGGAGTCGGGCTATAGTTCCTCCACCCAAAAGGGCTTGGCTAGCAATGACAGCCTCTTTCTGAACAGGAAAGATGGAGAGAAACCGGGTTAGGGCAGTGGGCGCATTGCTGACTCAAAACATTTTGAGGTCTGCAGCAAAAGCGCACACATACTGGCAAGTCAAGGCACCAAGTGGGCAACCCCAACCAGATCATCTTTGCCCAGGAGGCAGGAAGGCCCACAAGCACACCGTCCCTCCCCAGCAGTCAAATTAACAAATTAGATAACTAATACTTTGCTGCCGTTTTGTGATACACCAGATCTGGTGCCTGAGGTTACTGCCTCGGTTTGCCTAAGGCAGACATGGTTAAATCTGGATGATATAGGAGCCAGGATCTTACCCTCAGGCCACTGGAATGATGCACTGAACTCCCATTCTAACCAGCTACTCCCAAAAAAGGAAACCAGAAATGACCCAAAGTCTATTTGAAAGTTGAGTCAAGACAACTGGACTTCTTTTCTTGTGAAGTCTCTTTCTTTGATAGAATTACAGGCCTGGTGGAGGAGGGGAATGCTGTGGATATTGCTTATCTTGACTTTAGCAAGGCCTTCGATAAGGTTCCCCATGGTATTCTTGCTAAGAAGTTAGTAGGAAATGGGATAGATAGTGCTACTGTTAGGTGGATTTGTAATTGGTTGACTGATTGCACCCAAAGGGTGATCATAAATGACCTCTCATCAGCTTGGAGAGACATGACCAGTGGGGTGCCCCAGGGTTCTGTTCTGGGTCCAGTGCTGTTCAATATCTTTATTAATGACTTGGAGGAAGAAATAGAGAGTATGCTAATTAAATTTGCAGATGACACCAAATTGGGAGGGGTTGCTAATTCCCTAGAGGATCGGATGAAAATCCAAAAGGACGTTGACAGATTAGAATGCTGGGCCAAAGCTAATGGAATGGATTTCAACAGAGGGAAATGTAGGGTGCTACATCTAAGTAAAAAGAATGAATTGCGCAGATATAGGATGGGGGACACTTGGCTAGAGAATAGTACCTGTGAAAGGGATTTGGGGGTCTTGGTGGACCAAAAAATGAACATGAGCCAGGAAAGCCAATGCGATTCTTGGTTGCATCAACAGAACCATAGTGTCTAGATCAAGGGAAGTGATAGTGCCACTCTATTCTGGTCTGGTCAGACCCCACCTGGAGTACTGGATGTTGACAACCTCGAGCGGGTGCAGAGGAGGGCGACCAGGATGGTTGAGGATCTGGAGGAAATGTCTTATGAGGAACGGCTTAGGGAACTGGGAATGTTTAGCCTTTCAAAAAGAAGACTGAGAGGGGATATGATAGCTATGTTTAAATATTTGAAAGGATGTCATATTGAAGAGGCAACAGGTTTGTTTTCCATGGCTTCAGAGACTAGGACTCGGGGCAATGGGTTAAAACTACAGGAAAAGAGATTCCATTTGAACATTAGGAAGAACTTCGTGACAGTTAGAGCTGTTCGGCAGTGGAATATGCTGCCACGGAGGGTGGTGGAGTCTCCTTCTTTGGTGGTTTTTAAGCAGAGGCTGGATGGCCATCTGTCGGAAATATTGTTAAGGAGTTCCTGCATGGCAGGGGGTTGGACTAGATGGCCCATGAGGTCTCTCTTTTTTTTTTTCCCGCCTACTTAACCTTGGATTCAATCGTTTTTAGGAAATCTGTTGTTTAATGCCTATTCTGATTTTATCTGTATTTGTATTATCTTATGTTGTTAACCGCCCTGAGTCCCCATTGTGGTGAATAGGGCGGTATACAAGAGTTAAAAATAAATAAATAAATAAATCTCTTCCAACTCTATGATTCTATGATTCTATGATTCTATAACCTTACCTGGATGACTGGGAATCTTCACAGAATCAAAGTCTACTTTTTATTTTAAAAAAGTTGCACATTGATCCCCTGCCCCCATTTCATTTCATTTCATTTCAAACGAGCTCTGATGGGACTCCAACTCCTGGGATCCTCAAGCAGGCACTGAAAACTACAACATCTGAAATCCTGCAACCCGCCTAGCCATTGGTTAGTTTAAGAATTCTGGGAGTTGTAGGTTTATTTTTAAAGGGGCATTCCCTATTCCTTCTCTTGCATTGTAATTATTTGTTAGCTCACACACATAATCTTTCGGTTCTCTCCTTCCCTCATTGCCCTGACTTCAGAGATCAGAACCTTGGATATCTCCCATAAAAGGTGAGACTAAAGCTTAAGAATAAATTCATGCTGAGGGGCTAGCCTTCCATGGCATAGAAGGTGACCAATTTCCTAGACAACTGAGCTAAACACAATGATTATAGCTCTGAATGTGCAGGAGTAAGCAGTTTCTTTATCTCAGTCTTGAAGGGCAAGGAGGGAGTCAGAAAGCAAAGGTTACAACAATGCCATCTTGGTCAAATCATTGGTTATTTCAAGACACAGTGAGCTGGCCAAAAGAAGAAGAAAAAAAGCATCTATCAAGACCCAGCTACCTTATGTTCCAGGCTAGAGTCTTTAAACATCAGGGAGAACGGCTTGATATGCTCTCTTCGCAATTTATCGCCACTCCGCAAGTCGATGGTGTGCTCTATTCGCTTGTTAATTTCCTCGGGCCCAGACTGGACATGCAAAGCTTGTGCAAGATGGTTTGGAAGCAGATTTATTGAATTTCTCGTTAGAGCAGCCAGAGTCTAGGGGAAAGCACATGCAAAAAGAATAAACTTGCGAGTGCCCCTTGGGTTTTTATTTTTTTAAATAGCATTTTTTTTTTAAAAGAAGAGATTAGTTCGCATTGCAAATGGTAACAGCAATCCATGCAACTCATTCATCCCAGATGAGCCAAAATTTTAAAAGATGCATACAAAGAGAGGGGGGTGGGGACTGCTTTGATGGCATGTTTGCAGTCGGTCTTGAGACTGTTAGCAAATCTGTCTACCAAGGTATTCATTCATTGCATTTTCAACCAGAACTGCACACCAGCCTTGCCTGAAGCCCCCCTTAGCTGAAGCTCAAATTGTTAGTCAAATTCACACATTCCACTGACTGGTGTGAGGTTGGGGTGAAAGCAGAAGGATCAGATCCTGTTCTGGAGTGAAGGGAGGAGAACCTCAAAAATTATTTGTATACAGAGCACAAATCTTATCAAATGCAGTTTCTAAATTGAATTGGGGGGGTTGGGGGTTTGCACTGTCCAAGTTTTTAAACTCTTCATATCTAGCACAGGGTTCAACCAAAGCAAGAGTTCACCCCAGAGTTGGAGGGAAAGTTGAAATACTTCACACTATCAAGATCATGTACCACCATGATTGATATTCAGACTTTCTAAGGAATACCACCCTACATGTCTGGAAGTTGAGTCATGGCAACTGGACTTCTCCCCGCCCCCCCCCCCCCGTGAGCCAGACTGATGAAGCTGTTTGGATGAGCAGTGAAACATTTCAATCTCTCAAGAAAAAAAGAAGTCCAGTTGCCATGACTCAACTTCCAGATAAACTCACCTGGATGACTTAAAAATCTTCACAGACCCACCCTATGTGGTTCCATAACCTGAGAAACCTATCAAAACAGTTTCCAAAGGAATGGCCAGTGATGTGCTATTTCATAATAAATTACCATGGAACCTATGAAAACCTATGAAAAGGTTTTTCCATGAGTTTAGACTCTTTTTTTTTAAAAAAAAGAAGTAATATATATCATTCATTACCAAATAGCAGCTATATTATTATTGTTATTCTAGTTGCAACTCACTGCGTTGCCTGTTGCTAACATTTTTTTCTGGCCCTTCCTAGCCATGGAGTGGGAACACAGAAACACTCTGCATTTCTCCCTATTGCAGCTCAGTAATATTTTCAAAAATCTAAGAGATGAAATAAATAAATACTTCTGTTGCCACTCAAGATTGATAAGGCAATGACAGAAAATTCTTTAAAAGTCCTGTTCATTCATTCATTCATTCATTCATTCATTCATTCATTCATTCATTCATTCATTCATTCATTTTATTAGATTTACTTCCCAAAATATTTTCAAACACCCTTCATACGTAACTTTTGAAATTTGTAGAACCCAAGCTTCTGCAGGCTAAATCCAGCTCTTAGTCCTAACTACAGTAAACCCCTACCTATCGCAGGGATTAGGGACCCGACCCGACCTGCAATAATTGAAAATCCACAATATGCAGGTGCTGGGTCAGGTCAGGACTGGGTGGGCTCTCTGGAGGCTCTTGTATTTACCCCAGGCCTGGAACTGCCCCAAGTCACTTCCGGTTTGCAGGGAAGCACTTTGGGGGCCTCCAACGGGCCTGGGGCCTTTCCTCCTTATCCCAGGGGGGGCTTTTTTTCATATACCACAGTACATGAACTGTGAAAGGGCGGCGGACAACTTTACATCCAGAGCCAGCGAAACAAGAAAATGTACTTTCTGTGCAGGAGATGATCCAATTGATATACACTAACTGGGACCAGCAACTGGATTTACATGCACTACTTTATTTAGCCTTTCTTTAAAGCTGTCCTATTTGATAGCTCTTGCCATATCATAAAAGCTCAGTGGTTTAGGTATCTGGCTCTGGGGACAGAGGTTGGGGATTTGATTTCCCTTCTCTGGGTCTCCATTTGCAAGTTGTACTCTCAGGACCCGCTCAGAAAAGAATGGCGGATCACTTCAGAGCATCATATATTTCCATGTATAGGACTATGTTTCTGTTTAAAATTGTTACACGTTGAAGGTTGTCTTATACATGGAAGTAAGCCAAGGAGAGAACTGTGCGGTTGTGAAACTGTCCATACCTTGTATTCTCGAAGGCTTTCACGACCAGGATCTGATAGTTGTTGTAAGTTAAAGCCAAACAGCCTGAAAAAACTCACAACCACTGTCCATACCTTGTCTCTACAAACAGTTGTCTTATACATGCAGGCATCTTAAAGATGGGAAAATACAGTATTCTCTACCCAGAAAACCCTGGAAAGGCTAGGCAATAAGTCAGAATAGAACCAATGGCAGACACCACACTGTAACGGCCGTGGTGAAATGAAATGTATAAACTCTGTGTGGTCATAAGGGTTGTGCATGGTTTGATTTATAGGCCTATTTGATGCTTCCAGGTGGTCAAATCTGGATATGCATTTGTGCCCTACCTCATTTTGACTGGGCTTTCTATCCTGAGGAGGTTTGGACTTGATACCCTTGAGTGCGCAAGTCTTATATTGAGGTGCTGCTGCTTCACTGGCGGCAGGGTCCGTGTGCCTGAGGCATTGTGGGGGAAACACACCTGAAGAAATCAAATCACCCATCCATGGGCAGTTATTTTGGCTATCCGTCTCTGTCATTCCTAGGCCATGAGAACCCTGGTGTCAAGGGTTAGCCAGGCTGTAGAGTTGGGTGGTAGCAGTGCGGAAGGGGGAGAGCAGCAGCAGTCATGGTGCTTTGCTTCCCACCTCAGGTGGTGGGAGAACATGAACCAGTGCTGCCTGCCATGTTCTGTGCTGGGTGGTGAACCCTTTGCCTCAGATTGCACTGCTAAAGCCCAGCTGTTAAAAAAACAGAAAGTTGCCTCTCATTGCATAATCTGTGGCCTATGCTTTCTCCCATTGGCTTTAGATGTTTGGTTCTCCAACCCACTCCAGAACTTTTTTGCTTTGTCTCGGAAATGATTCTGATTATTTGGCTTTGATTTGAATGAGGCCAATTCAGCTAAGTAATCCAGTCTTTGGCTGAATCTAGTACCAGACCCCTGTGAGCAAGACTGACATCCTGAACATCCCTTGAGCTAAAGGACTTGGGACACAAGATGGTCTTCTGGATCTCTAGCAATGTGGCTCACCATCCAGTTTCCTGCAGTGGTTTCTGATAGATGGATGAGCACACCCTAATGTCCTCCTCCAGAAGGTGATCCCAACAGATAAACTGGTCCTGAACAAGGAGGTTCCACTTAGGCATCATAGCTCCAGATGCTAGAAGATTAATTTTTCTAAACCTCCTGTAAATGAATGCCCACTGCTGCATCTTGTAGCAATGTGTTCCATCTGTTAATTGGTTGCCATATGGAGACATGTTTTCTTTTGACTATCAAAACATGTGACTAGAAAACTAGTCGATAAAGAGAACATCCTACCAAAGCACTGTACGGCCTGGTCCTAGCTTCCTCAAAGCTTGAATCTCACAGTATGAACTCACTCGGTCATCAGGAGAGGCCCTTCTCTCCATCCTGCCACTCTCACAGATACGTCTCATGGGAACCCATGAAAGGGCCTTCTCCACTGCTGTGCCCAGACTCTGGAACTCCCTCCCTCTAGAGGCCAGGACTGCCTCATCTCTGTTGTCCTTCCGGAAACAGGCAAAGACCTTTCTCTTCAGGCAAGCTTTTCCTGAATGATGGTCTACCTATTATGTGTCGTTTATATGAATCTACAGGATCACATAGACTTTGTGTTTATAACTACTTTTAACCTTACGGGTTTACATTGACACTGCTTTCAATGTTAGTTTCCATCATTCATAACTTTACTTGGAACTTTACTTCCCTTGTACTGCTCGCATTCTCTTGTAGCTTTAATGTAATGTTGTCTATTAATGCTGAAAGATGTCCCTCAATTCCCTGTTCTCAATACAGTGGACCCTTGTATAAGAAACTGTTTGTATAACATAAAATATGTACAACATAAAAAATTCCAGAGAGAGGGGAAATTCGCAACATAATTGCCGATGGGGTGAATCCGCACAACATAAAAATGGGATTACTCCATTTTCAATACATTCCTATGGAAAATTTGTATAAAGGAAAATTTGCTTAACATAATTTCATTTGGAACGAATCAGTTCCTTTATACAAGGTACCACTGTACTTGAACATGTCTTAGTTGTTCTGGACTGTATATTATCCCACATTCTGTAAGCTGCCTTGGGTCCTTTTTCCAAGGAGAAAGGCAGGGTAAAAATACTCTAAAACAAATAACTTTTTTAACCCAACAATGACCAGTGGGATTCTTACTTTGGAGCGTGATGTCTGAGATGCAAACAGACATCTGGCAGAGAAGAACTTCCACCAGATGAAGGCTTACTTTAACTCAAGTGGACATGCCGGACAAGTAGAACTAAGTTATGTGCAGACATGGAAGTGAGATATTATGTCACTGTGGATCTGCCCAAAGAAAAGAGGATGAAATACTCCAGCTGACCTGCTGCCACACTGACTCATCAGTCCTTCAAATGAGGCACAAAGACGGGTGTCTTAGGGCATTTTAACCTTTTCCTCCTTAATGTCTTTAAGCAGGCAGCCTTTCCCAGGGATTGTGTGACACAGCTAATAAAAGAAACGAAAACATTACATGGATCTTCCAAGAAAGGCTGGTGAGAATGGGTGCAGGCAGGAGTTCAACACAATACGTTCTTTAGTCTTGGCTGAATTTTTTTTGCATTTTTTAAAAAAATAAATAAATGCATACAGATGGGACAAGAGATGAGAAATGTTTGGGTTTTGGTCTACATCTAGCAGGAACCTACAGCCTGGAATACAGCCCATTGAACATGCTCAGTCATGCACACCCCCCCCTTTTTTGAGGAGTACTTCTGCAAATGCTCAGGTACCTGCACACTTGGCGACACCTCCCATTTGCTGAAGGTTGTTTAGCAGAGCAACATGCAAGTCAGTGCATGATCACTAGAGATGGGCACGAAACGAGCGATTTTTTTGTTTTCGTTTTCATTTTTTCATTTTGTTACATACGAAAACGAAAAAATTTCAAAACAAAACGAAAACGAAAACAAAATGACCAATTCTGCCGTGTTTTTCGTTTTCGTTGCAGCAAATGCATTGAACTGAAAAGAATGCTAACAAAACAGCCATTTTTCGTTTTCGTTTTCGTTTTTTCAGTTCGTTACGTATGAAAACAAAAACGAAAAATATGCAAAAAAACCCAATGAAAATGAAAATGAAAACGAACCGAAACGGACCCCTAAACGACCAAACGACAAACGAAACACCATATTTTTTTTAGTCGTGCCCATCTCTAATGATCACCTATGAGGAAGGAAGTGATTATTTATTAACATGCTGGGTAGCTGCTCTGACCTGTCTCCAGTCATTGACCAATTAGCTAATGTCCTTTCTTGGCAGCCACAGGGAATCCCTCCTCCATCATTCAGTCTCTTTATGGTCTTTGTTTTGGGTACGTGATAGAAGGAGAATGTTCTGCTGAGGCCCTTCCTCATGTCCACCATGTTTGCTCTCTCAACCATGTGGTTTGACAGAATCCACTTGTGTCTTTAACGATGGCCGCTTTCACGTGACCACGAAAACCTGCTGGCAACTTAAATGCGGATTTCCCCCCCCTCCCCAACAAGAGATCATGTGGTGGTTGTCCTGATTTCTGTGTTCCCACCATCCTGCACTCTGATTCTATTGCTTCTGTCTGCTGTGGATTGAGGGGAGGGAGAAAAAAAATGCAGGCTCACCTCCGCCTGCCCAATTGTAGCAGGACAGGAAGCCCGTTAGGAATTCCTGTCTGTTAAAAGTGGGGGGGGCAACAAAAACAAACAGAAGGTGGAGGAGCCGTCCAGGCATGCACTGCTTTAAAATCCACATCAGAACAATTTTACCTCCTCGAGACCAGGTACTTGTAAAATGGACTTGGTTGCACTTAAGTGGACGTGGTTGTACTTTATTTTTTTTAAAGTCCGCTGCTGGTGGGAAAACAATTTTATGCTCCACATCTGCAAGCCCTTTGCAGCGGATTTTAGGGGTTGTGTGGAAGCAGCCTATTTTAACCTTCCCGCATCCTTCATGCTAACCCCAGAAGAGCCTGATTACTGCTGCTTACTACTGCTTACTTCTGTGTATCTTACTGCAACTTTCTGGCAATCTGCAGCTTGCAATTCACAAGTTCTAACTTTCATGAGTAGATGTCTACTTTCTTTCACCTTAACAGCAGTGTCTGAGTATTTGCTTAGCCTGGTTAAATGCTGTGGAGTGTGTGTATCTTTTTACTAAGGACTTGCTAATCAATCTTAACTCCAAACATTGTAAGCCTTTTCGTTGTAGTTGCTCTCAAATGGGACTACAAAGTCCATCATCAACCCATAATGCAACACCTCTTGTATATGGATTTTTGGCAACATAAGGATCCACGTGCCAAGAACGAATGCTTTTACGCTGAAGAACTGGGGCCTCTTTGCTCTCTGTTGCAGATTATTCCTGGTGTACCTTCATTCCCAGAAGGTTTTAGCAAATTCTGATGCTAAAACCTTCACAATTCTAGCATCAATGTGCTCTGAATCTGAATATCTGCTTCATGTGCAAGGTTTATTTTGTTTTGGAACATTTAAAATAGCAGACGGTCTTCAGTTTTGGCAAGAAGTCTCAAATGGCAGTTTCAGCACAGCTATCTCATCTGATTTTACAAGCCAAGCAGAGCTGAGGACGGTTGAAACTGGGATGGCAGAGGGTTAAGAAAGAAGCATCTAGACCAGTGGTGGCGAACCTTTGGCCTTCCAGATGTTTTGGACCACAACTCCCAGAATTCCAAGCCTGTATTGACAGTGAGAAAGGACTGTGGGAGTTGTGGTCCAAAACATCTGGAGGGCCAAAGTTTGGCCACCACTGATCTAGACCTCACCTTGAAGCTGCACTGTTGCTTACAAACTATGAGGCTGGGCTGCCTCTCAGTACAGTCCTCCAAACAGGGTATAACAGTAAACAAGATTGCAGGGGGATCTAGATCAGTGGTTCTCAACCTGTGGGTCCCCAGAGTTTCTTGGACTGTGACTCCCAGAAGTCTTCATCACTACCTGAGTTGGCCAGGATTTCTGGGAGTTGCAGTACAGGAACCTCTGGGGACCCACAGGTTGAGAACCACTGATCTAGATAATGAAACAATTCCACCCATACTCTTTAGATAGGTATGTAACTCCTCATTTTCTCTCGTTGTTTTCATTCTATTCCTCCTCTCACCCATGTGTCAGCCTCACCCACTCATGCTGCCAACCTTCTGTTCACAGAATCCTTATGGAGCTGTTTTGGTGATTCCGCACTTTAGATCCACTGCGGTTTTGCTTATATTCCTGACAGCTTTCCTTAAGTGTACTGATACCCTCACTTTTGTATGTGTGGGCAGCCATTTTGACTATGCTAGGGAAGTATTCAACACTGGCATGCAAGAGAAAACTGGATGACCATCTGTCAGATCCTGCCTTGATTCCTGCTTTGGCCAGAGAGATGGACTTGATGGTCTTTGAGGCCCCTTCCAACTCCACAATTCTGTGATGCTATGGTGGGCAACCCTCAGCCCCAGGGCACCCAGGTTTCAGGGGAACCAGGTAAAGCTAGACTTCCCCAGGTCTCTGTCCAGGGTGGCACGTCTTGGGGTGTCTGATGGTGGAAGAGGGGAATGTTTGATTCTATTGTGTTTTAAAGCCTCAACATAATGCCCCCTCCATTCCCAAAGTGGCAGCAGGTTCCCTGTCTTATCATGAAGGGGTGTGCTTGTGTCGCAAATGTCATTTCTGTTGAGGAGATAATTTCCTCTCTCGGGCGTGCCTACATATTGCTCTGCAAATTTTATTCCACAGTCAAATGCTGGCATCCCAACTGTCTTCCCCATGTGACCGCACAATCCCCCTCTAACATCCTTGGCAGGCATGTCCAAACTTCGGCCCTCCAGATGTTTTGGACCACAGCTCCCACAGCCCTTTGCCATTGGCTTTCTAAGCTTAGAATTCTGGGTGTTGTGGTCCAGAACATCAGGAGGGCTGAAGTTTGGACATGCCTGGACCTTGGGCTTCTTGCCTTGGCCTCAGTATTCACTCCTAAAACCTTGAGGAACGACCGTCTGCTGGCCTCAAAACCCTGTCTTCTCCTCGAAGATTAGAAATAGAATATACAGTGGGGAACAAAATATGAAACTGTTCTCAACTTTTGTCACTCGTAACTAGAGATGGGCACGAAATGAGCAATTTTTCGTTTTCATTTTTGTTTTTTTGTTTCGTTACATAACGAAATGAAAAACGACTTTTGTCTCCAAAACAAAACGAAACGAAACGAAACACCAGAATTTTGGTCGTGTGTTTCGTTTTCATTGTGGCAAATACATTGAACTGTAATGAATGCTAACGAAACAGCAATTTTTTCGTTTTCATTTTTGTTTTTTCATTTCATTACGTTAACAAAACAAAAATGAATTTTTTTGCAAAAATTCACAAAAAATGAAAATGAACCGAAACGGACCCCCTAAACGACAAACGACAAACGAAACACCATTTTTTTGAGTCGTGCCCTTCTCTACTCGTAACTTTCTCAGTTCAGGAGCATTCGAATTCCTGAAATTTCCGAGCCACTGAAATTTGGGGCTTTCTAGGTGAAAAAGAAAGAAAGAAAAAGCATGTGTGGGTGTCAAGGGTGTTGCACTGAGGCCTGCACCTAGTTTGCAGAGTAAGAGGCAGGAGTCAGAAGGATAGAATCTGTGGCTTCTGACCTCTAAGCAAATATATTTTAGCCTTTTCTATTAGGTAGAAAATGGAATTTGAATCTCATTACACAAGCCAATTGAAAACTCATTCATTCAACCAAAAGTTGTTGAGCCAAGAGACTGAAAAGAGAAATGACAAAGATGATGCCATTGTTTTCAAAAACTACCATCCCCAGGACAGGGTAGCTTAGAAAACCTGTCCAAAATGTACATCTTCTAAAGCACCATGAAAATATCACAGGTAAAATGTAAAGGTTCCCCCTGCACATGCGTACCAGTCGTGTCTGACTCTAGGGGTTGTGCTCATCTCTGTATTCAAGCCGAAGAGCCAGTATTGTGCAAGTCCATGGCCACGTAGATGGCACGGCTGCAAGGAAGCACTGTTTTACCTTCCCACTTTATACAGCAGTACCTATTTTTCTACTTGCATTGGCATGCTTTTGAACTGCTAAGTTGGCAGGAGCTGGGGTTATCAGCGGGAGCTTGTTCCGCTGTGTGGCATCCGGGATACCAACCACCGAGCTGCCAACTTTGCAGTCAACAGTTTTCGGAGCCTTAGTCCACTGAGCCACCATATCACTCCCTAAAAGATTTTCCCCACACCATTCCCTACTTCCTACTCAAAATTTGCACAGTCCAAATACCTGCTTGTGATATTGCTATGGATTGCATTGCCATGCAACCAATCACACAAAAGGAACTTTGAGTCATCAATGGGAACTGCCAGCTAGGGATTTTTGTTTGTTTGTTCCACAACCAACTAATAATCTACATTAATTTGTGCAAGCTCACAGAAAGTGCAAACACTTCTGTAATCATAACAACTGCTTGTGCAAATGTGTCTGGAGACTGATCTTCTACTGTGGCTAAGGAAAAAGTGAAGCAAAGTGTGCTGCTTATATATAGCCTCCTAGCACTTAAAGCTCTCTCTGGGCAATTTACAAGTTAATTGTGCAGGCTACACATTCTCTCATCTCCCCCCCCCCCTGAAGTGGGTGCTAGAGATGGGTACAAAATATTTTTTTGTTTCGTTTTTCATTTCATTACAGAATGAAACGAAAAATGAATTGCCCTAAAAACTGAAACAAAATAAAATGGAAATTTTTGTTTTGTTCTGTTTTGTTTTCGTGTATTATTTATTTTGACAAGCTCTGATCGTGTGGGCCAGGTGTCGGCATTAGACTAAAAAAAAAAAAAAAGCTGACCCAGCTCACAGGCCAGGTGGTCAGTGCTAGCAAACCCCCCACAAAAAACGAAATGCCATTTTGGCATTTTGTGCACATCTTTACAGTGTACTAATTTTAGCAACCTTGGAAGGATGGAAAGCTAAGTGAACCTTGAGCCAGCTACCTAGGATTGAACCCTGGACTGTGATCACAGTTTTGGCTGCATTACAGCGGTTTAACCACTGCACCCCAAGGCAACACTTTGTGGACGTTCACAAGTGTGACATCCCTACGAAATATTGTCTGTTGCCTTCTAGTTCCCTGTTCGTTCACATTTAGATAATCCTCTCATTTTCTTACTTCTAGATATTTCTCTCTCGAAGGCAGTATTCTTCACATGGGTTGGTCTATAATGCCCATTGGCCATCCAGGTAGGCTGGCACTTATGTGAACAGCTGTCTAATATCTCTGGGATATTTTTGCAAGGCGTCATGTACACCACCAACATCATGATCATCATCAATAACAACAACGCTGTTATAATTATAGTAATATGCAACTCTATAGTACACTAAGAGCTACTACTACTACTACTACTACTACTACTACTACTACTACTACTACTACTACTAC
>JAHTLZ010000204.1:8977238-8994386 GCA_023846285.1 Phrynocephalus versicolor | reverse complement strand
ACTACTACTACTACTACTACTACTACTACTACTACTACTACTACTACATGCCAGCATCTTCATCAGACACATGCATGAGTGATACTCATGAGTGATACTAACTGACTTGTCCGGTTGAAATTCATAAACTAATGGTCAAAATCCTGCTGTTTAGCGAAATTATTTGTTTGGAATTGTGGTGGTTTTGTTTGTGTTGCTCTCTTTGTAAACCTCCCAGAGCTCCCTTTGGGAAAATTGGTGTGGTAAATAAACAAATAAACAAATAAACAAATAAACAAATAAATAAACAAACAAATAAATAAATAAATAAATAAATAAATAAATAAATAAATAAATAAATCAAATTTTCCAAAGGGAACTCTGGGAGGTTTACAAAGAGAGCAACACAATATATTAGACATGGGCACGGAGCGGTGAAATTCTCGTTTCCATTATCGTTTGTCGTTTCTGTTAGGTAACGATAACGGTAAGGAGAATTACTCCGCTCCAGCTCGAACCCGACCCAATAAAAGATAAATTGGTACCAGGCTGGGGGGGGCGTCCTCGCTGTCTCCATTTGCCATGCAGTGGGGGGGATCCAAAATGGCGAGCACAATATTTATTTTTAAATCGTGGTCCAAAAACCCACCAAAGCACAACAGAAACATTTGAAAATAAGTTATTTTAAATGCCTGATTTTTTTTATAGTAGCAGCAGTGCATTTTTCTTGCAATAAAACATCTCCATTGATTTTATTTTATTTTATTTTTATTTTTATTTTTTTACACCTGTGCATGCACAATGATGGGCTGGCCATGGGATGGAACCATGCAGTTTTTTTGACCCATTCCACCAATCGCATGGCCAGGTTTTGACTGAGACATCTGGATGTGCCAGAGGGAATAAAAAGCCCACTAACCCTAACCCTAACCCATACGCCAGTACACTGTCCTTCTTAGTGGGTCAGAGGCACCCAGAGGTGCAGCCCACTAACCCACCCTAACCCTAACCGTAACCCTAAGCCTAGCCCTTACCCTAACGTCAACCCTAAGCATAACCTGTACTTTCCTTCTTAGTGGGTCAGAGTAGAGGCACACAGAGAGGTGCCTCCTCCCAGAGCCCACTACCCCTACCCCTACCCCTACCCCTACCCCTAACCTGTACGCCAGTACGCCAGTATGCTTCCCTTCTTAGTGAGTCAGAGGCACCCGGAGAGGTGCCTCTGCCACTTACCCCAACCCTCTAACATAATGTATCGTACGCACTAATCGCTAAACGCTCCCCTTCTTAGTGGGTCAGAGGCACCCAGAGAGGTGCCTCCCAGAGCCCACTTACCCCAACCCCAACCCCAACCCCAACCCCAAACAACAAACAACAAATGGAAACGACAAAGTTTTGAAAATTTCCGTGACAAACAGAAATGACCCAAAACGGACCAGTTCCGACAAACGACAACTCGAAACGTCATTTTTTCTGGTCGTGTCCATCTTTAATATATGAGACACCAGTTTGGATCAAAGAAACTTACAAAGGACTTGATTCACTAAATCCCCATTGCTTGAAAGGATATACTCTACTGCAGTGTTGGCGCATCGATGGCATGGGTGCCAAAGGTGGCACTAGGAGCCCTTTCTGTGGGCACCTCGACATTGCCCCTTCACAGCCACCTGTATTCAGGTTAAATTGCTGTATTGACACTTTGTAAATAATTAGTGGGTTTTGAATCGCAGTTTGGGCACTCAATCTCTAAATGGTTCACCTTCACTGCTCTAATGCAATTTACTATGCTAAGCAGCAAGATTTTGGCCAGTGGAACTGAGTTTGTGCTGTAATCTTGTGCGGTAAGATCTGTGGATTGTATGCTGATGATGACACCAACAGAACGTGATTTGGGAAATTAAGCACTTCCCATAACATCTCATTGTGTTCTGCTATTCCCTTTCATCACATGGATAAGAGGAGGGCAACTCCTCCTCCTCCTCCCCAATTAACTAACCCTCCAGTCAGTCCCTGTTCATGACACCACCAGCTTTCTGAAGGTATAGTTGTGTCCAGAGGAATTCATCCATCCAGGTGTTCTGAAATCTGGGCTCATTAAAGATGGTTACTGAGAAGCAGTCGTCTCTCCCTCTCTCATGCAAGCAGTGACCTATCTGAAGAGAAGGGTCCTGCTCGTGTCTTGGCTCTGCACATGAGCAAGAACCCAGCTTTTTCCAGGATTCATGCTTGCCTGTAGAGTCTATACACATCCAAGAACCTTTCCTCTTCAGACTAGTTGCTTCCTAAGTGAGCAAAAATGATAAGGGGGGAGAGGTAAGTCCTGCTTCTCTCCCGCAACCAGGTTGATCCTTCTAGATTACGGAACCACTGAACAGAGATTGCATCCTCACATAGACCAGGTGAAATGGTCAATAATAATGGGATTTTTTGATTTTCTGAACTATACATACCTTAAGTCTCCATTCTAGGACTTCTACCTTCCTTTGCAAACACCTGAATATAAAGCAGTTGGGAGAAAGACCTACAGTGGAAGGTTTTGATACAAATCCCACCCCAGTGTCCTCTTCAGTGCTAGTTAGTTGCTTTCTTTTTGGGCAGGTCATTTGGGCAAATGTAGGGATACTTAAGATCCAAACCCTTTTAACTTAGGTGTTTCTCCCGGGTGCATCTTGTTTAGATATTTGCAAGGTTATTATATTTGAGAACAAACTAACACAAAAGAAATCCCACCCTTGGTGATCAAATAAATATCTATAGCACTTCAGAGGCAATCATGTCTTCACACAGGACCAGATGTTCTCTCTATAAAAAAATAAATAGAAAATTCCCAGCATACAGAAAAGTAGCATTCGGGACAACAGATTGCAACCTTGTGGTCCAATCTGACACTAACCAAAGTTGTTTAATTTTTTTCTGCATGGGAATAAAAGTATCCATGCCTATATTTCTGCCTGTGTAGCTTACTGGGGTTCAGTTCACGAGTCAAATGTTTCATCTGCTATTTGAAAGAGCCACGGTTGACCTAGACTAATCTGTGCTGAAAGCACGCAACCTTTCCGATGCCTGAGAATGGCTTCCAGCAATTAAAAGAACTCTTGGATCTTAATGCGAGAAGAAGTTCTGATTCAATTAACACTCCACTATGTGTAACATCTAATTTGCGCAGGGAGATGGGGCTATTCAAAGAACTGGCTGAAGAACTCGTAGAATCACTGACTATAATTTTCTTGAAATCATGGAGGATGGGCGAAGTGCCAGATGACTGGAGGAAGGCTAACATCCCTATCTTCAAAAAGAACAGAAAAGGAGGAACCAGAGAATTACAGAACAGTCAGCCTGACATCATTCCCAGGGAAATTTGAAGTGGCCACTCTTAAAGCATCTTGAAAATAATGCAGTAATAACAAGAAGCCAACACAGATATGTAAAGACACACAGTTGGTTGCAGAATCATATTGAGATAGTGCTTATCAATGGCTTCTCCTTAAATTGGGAAAAGGTGTACCCCAAGTGTCAGGCATCTTCAATATCTTTATTAATGACTTGGATGAGGGGCTGCAGGAAATGCTTATCAGATTCGTGGGTGACACAACAATGGGTCGAACAGCTACGTCAGAAAGAAAATGTAAAAAGATCTTGATAAGCTCAAGTACTGGGCTAAGAACAACTGAATGAATTTGAACAGGAATAAATGCAGAGTTCTGCAATGGAAGGGAGGGGATCAAACTGACAGTTACAAGATGCTGGACATTTATCACAGTAATGCACGTGAGAAGAATCATGAAATTGTTGTAGATCACAAGCTATGAGCCAATGGTGAGATATGGCTGCAAAAAAGGCCAATGCTATTTTAAGATGCTTTAACAGAAGTATAATCTCCAAATCCCATGAAGTACTAGTACCTTCCATTTGGCACTGGTCCAGTGGTTCTCAACCCGTGGGTGCCCATATGTTCCTGGACTTCAACTCCCAGAAGCCCCCACCGCTTGCTGTGCTGGAAGGGGTTTCTGGGAGTTGCAATCCAGGAACATCTGGGGACCCACAGGTTGAGAACCACTGGGTTCGACCTAATCACTTTAAAAAGACTGGGGCAACTGGACCTATTAACCCAGAGGGGGAGATGGGCATATACAGTCCTGAGAAACAAGACTAAGAGCTATGATAGCAGTCTTCAAATACTTGAAACTCCTACAGAGGAGCAGCAGTATCTGTTCTTGATCATCCCAGAGTACAGGACATGTAATATTAGGCTCAAGTTACAGGAAGACACATTTTGGTTGAACATCAGGAAAAATCTTGTTAACTGTTAGGGCAGTATAACAATGGAACCAACAATCTTGGGATGAGGTGAGTAGAGATGGGCACGAATAAAAAAAATGGCATTTCGTTTGTCGTTTGTTGTTTGGAGGGTCCGTTTCAGTTCGTTTCCATTTTTCGTGAATTTTTGCAAAAAATTCATTTTCGTTTTCATTCATTTCGTTACCATTTCATTACCATTTATTTCATTTTTGTGATTTTTTTAGGATTTTAAGCAATTCACTCATATTGCAGTAACGGAAACGAAACGCACGACAAAATTTCCGGTGTTTCTGTTCGTTTCGTTTCATTTTAGAGACAAAATTCGTTTGTCATTTCATTACGTAACAAAACGGAAAAACAAAAATGGAAATGAAAAATTGTTCGTTTCGTGCCCATCTCTAGAGGTGAGCATTCCAGCACTAGAGGCTTCCAAATGAAAATTAGACAACCACCTATCTGATACACTTTGAGTTGGAGTCCTGCACTGAGTGTGGAGTGGACCTAATGGCTTTATAGGCCCCTTTTAAACCCTTTATGGTAAGATTTCATGAAACTACTTTCTGAATATAATATTTATTTATTTATTTATTGCATTTTTATACCTCACCAATTTCCCAGAAGGGACTCTGGGCAGTTTACATAGATGCAACTGAATAAAAAACAATGCAAATTAAATAAACAGTAGAATAAACAAGTAAAACAAGCAAATAAACACATAATACATGCAAGAATCTGGCAAGAGGCAAAGAAAGAAAAATACTAAAAAATACTAAAAAGGGGGTGGGGAAGAAACAATAAACAGGGAAAACACAACTCAACAAATTACTGATTGCCATATGCCTCCTTAAAAAGCCAGGTCTTTAATGCTTTTTAAAATGGCTAGGAGGGACTCAATTTGGTGGATTTCACCTGGATGTTTATTCCATGCAGTGGGGCCAGCCATTGAGAAGGCCTGATTATGGGTAAAAACCTTACGGGTCTCCCACGGAGTGGCCACATGGAATGAAGACGCCAAGGATACTTTGGTGGGGCGGGACGACACTGACATTTGGGAGATCTGCTTTGCCAAATACCCAGGCCCCAAGCCATGGAGGATCTTGTAAACCAAAACCAGTACCCTGAACCTTATCCGGGAAACAACAGGCAACCAGCGCAAGCCAGCCAGAATTGGGGTGATGCGGTCAAAACGACCTGCGCCAACCACCAATCTGGCTGCCGCATTCTGTACCTACTACAATCACTGGACAAGGTTCAAGGGAAGCCCCACGTAGAGAGTGTTGCAGTAATCAATCCCCGAGATAAGTTAATTCTGACCAGCAGTGATTGGATTTAAAAGAGGGGGGAGTCCCAGTGTCTTATGAAGCTTTCTTTATGGAGATGTGACTAAGCATTAAGGGCAAGATGAGGGTAAGGTGGAAAGGCAGACTTACATGCTGCTTTCCCACAATGTTATCAAAGGGAAGCTCGGGGCTCCAGGAGCCTTCGGTGAAGGTTGCCGCACTGTTTCTTCGGTCTGAAGCTATGATCGCCTCTTTGACAATGTCTTCAGGCAGAGTCAACAAGCTTTCCTCGGGCTGCTTGATCAAGTAGGTCTCGATGTTGTGCTTCCTCAAGAATTCATTACGTTCTTTGCCATACCCTTCTTCGACCTTATAATCCCCATTTAAGCAATCGAGGGTAGCCTTGGATATGTGGATTCTCCTGCAGAGGGGTGAAGAAGCGATAAAAATTAACAGCAATGAGTTCAACATCCTCAGTTTTTAACAATGGAGGATCAATAGGGAACAAGCAGGGTTCAAAATTCTAAATGATACACAGGAGTCTACAATAAATTGTCGTACAGGTTAACCACCTAAAATTCATTCTCCTATTTAAGACACCAGCGGGCCAGCAATGCTCCAGGAAACACTGTGCCATCCCTCTTCCTCAGTTTACCAACCTTGGAAGAGTAAATGCTGAGTTAGCCATGAGTGGACTACCTAGAATTGACCTCAGGTCACGAGCAAAGTCTTAAATGCAGTACTGAGTTTAACCACCGTGCGACAAGGCTGCTAATGTCAGGGAAACCTGAAATTCAACCATGCTATGAATCTAGACAACAATTTAATCCTTGTTGACCTCTTCCCAGGGTTCAATCAACACCCCAAATCCCAAAATGTTAATAAATTGGTTAAAATATTTCTTATTCCTTTTCTTTGGCATGGGGGCAATTTTGCAATACATTAAATGATTTATCTGGAAGTTGAGTCATGGCTACTGGACTTCTTTTTTGAGAGATAGAAACATTGCGCTGCTCATCCAAACAGCTTCATCAATCTGAATACAGCTAGTGCGAGTCCTCCATCTTACTCCTCCATCTTATAGTCAGCTTTGACCTCTTTTCACCCTGGTCTGAATTAGGCTCATAAGATGAATAGGCTCGTTAGGGAGACAATAGTATCCATAGCCTTAAGGTGAACAATGGCCTAAGGTGCTGAAACCTATCAAGAATGGGTCGTTAGCTATGGCCTTGGTGGTGAAGTAGCCATGACTCAACTTCCAGATAAACTCACCTGGATGACTGAGAATCTTCACAGACATATCTAATGATTTACTTCTCATTTTCCAGCTTGACGCATCAAAAGGGTACTACCAGGCTGAACGTGCAGCTGGAAGGAAGGACATGGAAGACCTCAAATGGTCTCTTTTCTGCTTCTCTCCTGAATTCCTTCCAAGATGTTTAATTTGCCATTGTAACTCAAAGGAAGTGAAGTCTGAGACCCTTTAAATGTCTTGAAGTTCTCCTCCCATTCTGTAGGCTTTGCATGTTAATGAAATCAAACCATTACTTTAATTGGTTCAATTTGCTTGATTAAATGGAGCTGAAGAAAAAGGGCCAGTGACTTCCATTAGTATGCAAATGCAGGGCTGAATTCACGAGCCAGGTGAGCAGTAAGGCTTGAAACACCAAGACAGCACACACAGAGACACACACAAAAATCAGTATAAATCCCATTGCACACTGGTTCTGTTGATGAGCAATTGGGTGAAAAAAGGTCAAGCTGCATGCGATGTAAAAGTCCTCTTTGATCTTCATGACAGCGATAAGCTCTACACTTGTCTGGAACAACCCCCAGGTGGGATCCAGGAGAAGGTGGAGGCAATGGTTGCAGGTTGGATTTTCAGTCTCAGAGACCAAGAAGTCACAGAGAAGCTGCAATGCTTTCCTGGGACCTCAGGTAGGGAGACAAACCGCAGGTTGAGTGATGGCCGAAGAAGAGAAAGTTCAGTGTATTCTTGAAGGCTTTCACAGCCAGGATCTGACAGTTGTTGTGACTTTTTTGGGCTGTTTGGATGTGTTCTGGAAGTTTTTCTTCCTGATGTTTCGCCAGACTCTGTGGCCGGTATCTTCAGAGGGCAAGGAGCTCAAGGAACTAGGAGTTCTCACTGTGCTGTGGGGTCCTAGTTCCCTGAGCTCCTTGCCCTCTGAAGATGCCGGCCACAGAGTCTGGGAAAACATCAGGAAGAAAAACTTCCAGAACACGGCCAAACTGCCCAAAAAACTCACAACTATAGGAAGTTCAGCCTTTGTGTGTGAAGAAGCTTTATAGGGCCTGGGCCCTTATATCCCCTCATTTGCAGCAGGTACAAAGGCTCCTGGGCTTTAATGAAAACCTGTTTGTACATGGGTTGTCCAGCAAAAATCCAGGAATAAAGAAAGCGGACTGGAGAAGGAATGGGTGGGTGCATGCAGATGGATCCACTTTACTCTCGGGAAGAATGCAGTGAGTGGATGTTTCCAGAACCTTTTGACAGTCTACCTCTGTGAAGTTCTGGGTTACCACTAAAAAATATTTTTCATTTCCATGAC
Source organism: Phrynocephalus versicolor (assembly GCA_023846285.1). Taxonomy (NCBI): domain Eukaryota; kingdom Metazoa; phylum Chordata; class Lepidosauria; order Squamata; family Agamidae; genus Phrynocephalus; species Phrynocephalus versicolor. Next base: position 8,986,258 of record JAHTLZ010000204.1, on the reverse strand, counting down.
TTTCCCTCAGCAACATTTATCATTTCCTCTGACCACTATTCAAATACAACCACAAGTTAAAAATGAATAGGTTATGTTGCACTAATGCAAGGTTAATGAAATGTTCACCTCTGCAACTACACGTTTCAAATGCAAAAATATTTGTTGAAGTAAGAGATCTAATATCAGCTTCTTTCAAAACCGCACTAACATCTGTTTTGCAGTTGCACTGAAAATTACACCAAACTTCCATTCAAGTAAAGTCTGAATGCTAACAAATGACAACATTTTGTTATTGTTTTAAGGGTACACTAAAATTTTAAATAAATGTTCTCTCTAAAATGGTTTCTCTGAATCCAAATTACAAAATGTATAGTTCTGAAATTGCAGTAATAATCAAGTTAGAATTTATATATATTAATTACAATTTCCCTGATTTTCTCTGACTTCAGACCAATTTCCCTGACTTTCCCTGTCAAATTTCCATTTCCTTGGCTTTCCAGAAAGTGGCAACCCCGAACTTCAGAGGTGCCCTCACAACTTTCCTGCAGACTCTAAGGGAGCTGCCTTCTCTGCACCTAGGAGAAACATTCTGAAATTTTGCTTTGGAGGGCAGGTGGTGAAAGGAATACTCTACTCTGTCTGCCCCCCAACTCAGATAGGAGTGACAGATCTTTTGCCTGGCAGATAGAAGAAAGAACAAAGATCCAAGGGATGATTATGGGCCAGTGATGGTGAACCTTTTAGAGACCAAATGCTCAAACTGCAATTCAAAACCCACTAATTTTTCACAAAGTGCCAATACAGCAATTTAACCTGAATACAGGTGGCTGTGAAGGGGCAATGTCGTGTGCCCACAGAAAGGGCTCCAAGTGCCACCTTTAGCATCCATGCCACAGGTTCACCAACACTGCTATAAGCAGTTGACATGAACATTCTACTAAAGTCAAGTAGACGAGGATGACAGGAAGCTAACTTTTATGGGTCCTGAGCTGGCCACTTGGCCATCAAACTAAAAAGGAGGGCACTGATTTGCATAAATATACCACACGCTCATTTGTATACACAGATGCAAGATTAAAAATCATTTTCATTATGTAAACAGAATGACAGTGTCCCTTTTATGAGCAGTGACTGGGTGACTTGTGCACCCGTGAAGACAACTGTCCAGACAACTTAGGATGGGTATTTTCATGATCTCATTGCTAAAGGCTGCCCATTTTAAATCTGAACAGGCAGTCCTTCAAATGAAAGACAACTTCAAAAAGTGGATTGTTCTCTGGCAGACCTTCAAATAGAAGACAGTCTACCCTGAAATAAGACATGGGCAACCCTAATGAGCTCTCCTATTCAGTTTCTCAATGGCAACCTTAGGTCTCGTTAGTTTCCACTCAGTGAAGTTCTGAAAAAGCCTCAGTTCAGGAAGGTTTGTTTGGGCTTGTTTCATGGATGGTGAGGCTGCCTTTTCTAATGTTTGTAAGGAGAGATGTTGTCAACCATTACAAGGAGAGTCATAATTCTTCTTCTTCTTCCAAGAACAGATGAGGGGTCCATTTTTTGGATCCTAGAATGCCACTTTCTCCAGTAGACAACGTCTTCACAACACAAGCCAACAATGTTCAAGTCCTTATTGACTGTGTCTCACCATCTCTCTTTTGGTTGCCCACTGGGCTGCAGGCCATCACTTTTCAGATGGTAAGCAGTTTGGGTGATGGTGGAAGGAGCTGCTCTGAAGACACGTCTGTACCAGCATAGCCATTTTTATCTCAAGTTCTCTGTTATTGATATCACACCTAATGGCTGCTGGGTGGTATCATTTGTGATGTGGCCACGTATGGAGATACAGAGAGATAAGGAAAGACATAGTTGACTAGGGATAGTAGGTGATGCCAACCAAGATATCAGAAGGCACCAAGTTGTGAACAGCTGCTCCGCAACACTGGTTCTCGGCCTGTGGTTATGTATTGTGGGTGAGATGCATAAAAAAACCCTAGGATGACAGTGCATTTTAAATAAAAGCTGTTAAGAAGACAGTCCCCCTCAACCTTCATGCCTTCCTGAAAGTTGATTATTCTAACATCTTGCCTACCCATGGATTATCTACCTATAGCTTTTTGCCCTGGATGGTTCTCTTTTTTTCCTTGTTCTCCCATCCTATCTATATCCCACGAGAGATAAATGTAGTGACTTAATTCCTGTGATGCTGCTTTCAAAATGTCATTTTAAAAAGTAGGCATGGTGCTTCCAAACTGCTCAGTGTACGACCCTCTCCTTAGTACAAAACTCTTTCACTTACCCAGGGATTCCACCTGACTCGAGTTTGTTTGCAATATCGACATCCCAGGACCAGACGTCAAACTGCCACTTCCGTAGACCCAGAACTCCGCACAGTACGGATCCCGAGTGTATTCCGATCCTCATGTCGACATCGTGCTTCGTCCTTGACCTCACGTACCTGATAAAGCAACCCGGAGACATCAGTTTCATCCAGCAGATTGTGTGGATAGCAAGAGTATAAACAGAGCGGCATACTTGGGGAATGCTTCTCAGTAGAGATGGGCACGAAACGAGCGATTTTTCGTTTCCGTTTTCGTTTTTTTGTTTCGTTACGTAACGAAACGAAAAACAAATTTTGACTCCAAAATGAAACAAAACGACCCAAAACACAAAAAAAATTGTCGACCGCTTCATTTTCGTTACGGCAAATACATTGAATTGTGCTAAATGGTAACGAAACAGCAATTTTTTTGTTTTCGTTTTTGTTTTTTTCGTTTCGTTACGTAACGAAACGAAAATGAATTTTTTTGCAAAAAAAACTCACGAAAATGAAAACGAACCGAAACGGACCCCTAAACGACCAAACGACAAACGAAACACCATTTTTTTGAGTCGTGCCCATCTCTACTTCTCAGCTCTAGGTGTGTATCTACCACACAATTACATCAGCTTGTAGCAGTCATAGCTCCATCCTACAGGATCCTGAAATCTGTCGTTTGGTGAAGTACTTCAAAATAAAACCTGTCCTGTCTCTTTTCATAAGCCTTTCAGAGTAATCTCGTCAAATGAGTGGTTTTCTTTCTTTGTGGTGCTCATTAACTTGCCATTTTCATTGCCTAATGTTATTGTATTCAATATTTATAATTATTTTAATGTCACTATTCATTATTAGTTATTTCATTTTCATTTTCATTATTTATTTATTTATTTATTTATTTATTTATTTATTTATTTATTATTTTTACAACTTATATGCCGCCCACTACCCAAAGGTCTCTGGTTGGCTTACAATCAAAGAATTAAAACGGTTAAAACATCAAATATCAATAAATAATTGAAACAATAATAAAAACCTTACACTAAAATCATTACACTAAAATTGCCATCAGAGGACCCGCTGTCTATATTGTATCAATTAAAAAACTTGTGGAACAACAAGATTTTTACCTGGCACCGAAATGTCGAAACTTATGCTTCTTACTTCCTGTTTATGTAGCTTTTAAAGAATTGAGCTTGTTGTGTATTTTGTATTATTGTGACCTGTTTGCTGCCCAGAGTACTGCCTCTGACACAGAATGAACGAAAAAAATGAACGAATTAATGGACCTGGAAGGAGGCCTAACTGAACATGGTGGCATATTTACTAGAATAAGTATCAGGAATCTGACAGGTCTACTCTATATAGACAGCATAGAGTAAGATTGTTTGTATATAGACAAGGAACATCTGTAACTCTATCACTTGCAAGTCAAAAACAAATGAAATAATACATTTGCTGTGGGTCATGTTGAAAATATGTGACTGAATTTACACATGGTGATTTTGACAGAATTGGGGGAAATGGTGCAGTTTCTATAAAACTGACAAGTACATAAGACTGAATAAAAACACACACAGACACACAGTTTAGTTTACTAGTTTAAACAGAGAGGTCTTTGGTTAACCCTTTTCAATTAAGCAATGCCATTCTTAATAGAGCAATTGGGGAAGCAGTGAAATGGTTCCATAAGGTGGATTACCACCAGAACATTAAATTGCATTGCATGGATGAGCGGCACACATATTACCGTTGTTAAAGCAAAGACTCTGTTCTGATAGCGACATTTAAATGTAAAGGGTCATAAGGTCCATTGAAACTGTGGAATGTTTTTGCATGGAACTCACTGTACAGATCTTTATTACAGTGCCAGTGATTGGCTTAATTAAGAAGTTTTCTCATTTAACTCCCTGTTTCTAGCAATTAATGTTTTTATTTTCAATGGCTTTTCCAGAAGACTCCTTGCTGCAGAATGAAAGCATCTTACCAGTGTCTGTGTATAAATCATGGAGAAAGGAAGACACTGGGAGCAAGTATGGTGGATACAAGCAGGAAGCCAGGAAGATTTTCTGTGGGTCCAAGTTTAGGAATATATGGTCCATTGTTGATCACAGCAAAGGTGTATCTAATCCCACTTTCTGTTCCCATGGGGGACAAACAGGTGGCCCAATTGGAAATGCCTACCAAGAGGACATCAGAGTAATATCCCCCAGCCTTTCATGTTTCCATGCACCAGTACTGGAAGACACACTGTGACTGATGCATAGGTCTATAGAAGCTCCTAGTAATCTCACACATGAGAAGGAACATGTCTCATCCTCTCTGCTATCTAATTCATCACTAAAAGATTCAAAAGTAGGCTAGGTCAGGCATGTCCAAACCTCAGCCCTCCTGATGTTTTGGACCCTAACTCCCAGAATTCTAAGCTTAGACTGCCAATGACAAAGGACTGTGGGAGTTGTGGTCCAAAACATCTGGAGGGCCAAAGTTTGGTCATGCCTGGGTTAGGTGATACCTTTATTGGTCACTACTAAAACAAAACAAAAAAAGTAAGCTAAGCTTTTGATAGCAACTTGCTATCTTTAGCAAAGCATTGTACCAAAGCATTGATAGAGGATGTAGTCTATCAGGCGCTGAGAATCTTTTTGGTGAGATGGAAGACACCAGAAGATGGTATCAGGAGGCAAGCTGGTGTTAAGACTGCTTCAAAGTCCCGGATACAGTTTCACACCCAGCATATCAAACAAAGCAGCATAGTCCTTGACCACCACCCCTTCCCATCCTCAACTTGGCTCTGTCAAGACTACAAGTCCATGCTGGCCTGAGGGAGTGTAGAGGGAGGTGATACAAAAGGCCTGTGTTCCATTTGAAAGTCAGAAAAAAATAGCAAAACTCACTAGGAATAATCAGAGCCAGATTAAAAAGAAGCAATTTTACCTAGTGGCTGCAGTCCAGGCCTCTGGTGTCAAGAATGTGCCTCTATCTTCATGGCACATAGGGAAGGTGGCTCTTTTCTTGGTATCTTCATCAATCCATAGAAGTAAAAAAAAAAAAAAGTGGGGGTTGAGCCATCTGACCAGAAAAAACAAATTCACCTAGCCTACTTTTGAATTTGTTTTTTTGGTCACACAGCACAAGCCACACTTTTTTTTTACTTCTATCACTAAAAGATGTGAGCCAGCATGTGAAAATAACTGGGTTCCGGATCATGTGGAGAACCTATATATAGGGGGAGCAGTGCGTCCCTTTTTAGACATTCTGGGCCTTTTCACACGACCCCTAAGATTCGCTGCCCACTTAAGTTCGGACCAGAGATCTTGGGGGTTCGTTGCTCTTCCTGTGTCCCCACCCCTCTGCACTTCCTTGCCCCTGTCTGCGTAAGGGGAGGGAGAGAAAAAGGGATGAAAGAATGCAGGCTCACCTCACTCTGCCGGTCCAAACCACCCCGAGCCCCGTCGTCGTCCTGATTCCTTCTCTTAAAGGAGCGGGAGGCAAAAACAACAACAAACAGAAGCGAGGAGAGCCTGGCACTCTAGGTGACATCCGGATCTGGGATTTTTCACCCTCCGAGAGCAGGTACCTGAAAAGTGCGCTGGGACGCGCTTAGGTGGGCGTGGTCGCACTTAATTTTCTGTAAACTCTGGAGCTGGTGGGGAAACAATTTTAAGCTCCAGAGCTGGGAGCCATTTGCGGCGGAATTTAGGGGTCATGTACAAATGGCCTCAGTTTCCACAATGAAAATGAATCACAGAATTGTGAAGTTGGAAGGGGTCTATCAGGGCATGTAATCCAACCTCCTGCACAAGGCAGGAATGCAAATCAAACGACAGCGGCCAGGTGGTTGCCTAACTTTCTCCTGAATTCCTCCGCTATTATGGCACTGACCACCTCCTAAGGCAGTAGTGGCCAAACTTTGGCCCTCCAGATGTTTTGGACCACCACAGTCCTTTGTCATTGGCAACATAGGCTTGGAATTCTGGGAGTTGGGGGGTCCAAAACATCTGAAGGGCCAAAGTTTGGGCACCACTGTCCTAAGGTAATTGGTTCCATTGCTGTGCTGCTCTAACAGTTAGGGAGTTTTTCCAGATATTTAACCAAAATCTAGCTCCCTGTCACTTGAGCCCATTATTATATGTCCTGCACCCTGGATGATCAAGAAGAGTCTTTGCCATTCCTATGTATGACTAGTTTCCATGTATTTGATGAGTTCTATCATATATCTCCCCAGTCCTCTTTTCTCAAGGCTAACCAACCATGTCCATATATTCAGTCTTTTCTCATAGGACTTGGTTTCTTTCCATTATCCTTGCTGCTCTCCTCTGAGTTTGTTATAATTTGAAGAGGATTTACAGTGCTACCCCAACTTAAGAGCAGCTCGATTTAAGAGCAATTCGACTTAAGAGTGGAAAACTGTTGGCGTTTTAACTGCCACCTTACAAATTTTAGATATCGTCTGCTCGACTTACAATTTTTTAAATTTTTTAGATATATACCCCAACTTAACAGTAGTTCAGCTTAAGAGCATGCATTTGGAATGGATTAAATTCATAAGTTGAGGCACCACTGTAGTTTGTGCACTGACCCTCATCCTGTGTGATCTCTACCATTTCTAATAATGGAATAGGCAATGGGGCTATCTGGAAGAAGTATGAGAGAGCTTAGTGCATGTTCAGACATTGGCCTTAGTTGTCAGGAAAAGGCCCTCAGCCACCGCAAGGGCTGCTCTCATGTCTGTTGTCTCATATCTTGCTTATCTTTAACAACAGCACATGGGACATATAGGAGATGCTTGTCCTCCAACGAGCCTCTTACGTTCTTGAAAGGAAGATCTACCTGGCTCCAGTAAAACAGGTCTTGGAAGCAATCAAGCAGCAAGGGAGAATTTGAGAATGTTCTACATCTTAGCAGTTAAGAAGCCAGGGAATCACAGGCTCAGGCACAGTGTGACGGTAGCCGTCAAAACGAGACAGAAAGAAAATGAATTACCTGATGGTTTTGATCATGCTGAGTCCCATTTCCACGCAACAGTGAGCGTGGTCCTGGCGTGGTTCCGGGAGCCCAGAAACACAATAGTAGCAGTCCCCCAGGATCTTAATTCTAAGGCAATGATGTTCCTGCGGGAGGGGAGAAAAACAGGGGAGGGTAGTGAGCTGAGGAAATAGGACTGCTAGCAGAAGAGCATTATCCACTGGGAAACAATACAAGAATTAAATTGTTCCTATCACATGGGCGAAAAATGAGTTACAAAGAAAAAATGGGTTTCTTTTTGAGTTTATCACCTGACAGAAGATCCGGGTCCAGCGTTCCCATGGGTGTGGTATACGTACCCTCATTTAACATGTCACCATGTCCTTAATCCGCATTTATTTATTTATTTATTTATTTACTTATTTACAGTGGACCCTTGTATAACAAACAGTTTGTATAACATAAAATCTGTACAACATAAAAAATTCTGGAGAAAGGGGAAATTTGCTTAACATAATCCCCTATGGGGCAAATCCGTACAACATAAAAATGGGATTTCTCCATTTTCAATGCATTCCTATGGGAATTTGTATAAAGGAAAAATTGCTTAACATAATTTCATTTGGAACGAATTAATTCCGTTATACTATTTATTTATTTATTTATTTATTTATTTATTTATTTATTTATTTATTTATTTATTTATATTTGCACTTATTAACTGCCCGACTTTCCCACGGGAACTCTGGGCAATTTTCCGCAGATTATAACAAAACAACCTACCTAGAAAAAAAAACCAGACAACACTAAAGGTCCAGTAAAACAAAAACAAAAATAACAATAAAACAGACAACCACATCCATACCACAAGCACATAGTCCGGCAAGAAAACGCTGGGAGAACAATACACAACAAACAAACAACATACCATGGTGCACTCAGCTAAAGCTGAAGCCTTCCCTAAAAAGCCAGGTCTTTAACGCTGTCCTAAAGGCCAGCAGAGACTCTGCCAGCCTGATCTCCATAAACAGAGTGTTCCAAAGTGCTGGGGCAGCCACCGAGAAGGCCTGTTTCTTGGTAGAAATCCTTCAGGCCTTCCTCGGAGTGGCCACTTGGAGTGACATTTAAAGATGTTTTCCCCATGTGACTTCCATTTCCTGATTAGGGAAACCAAGTACAGCAGTGAAAACAAGGGGAAAACCCAGTTTTTGTGCGACCCCCACTATTGTTTGCCTCCATTTTCAATGTGATTTTGGAACTGGATTTTAAAATACCCAACCTTTGCCTCGGGTCTTTGAAAACTCACTGGAACCCGGTTAAGTGGGCGTTACTGGGTTTTCTTTTTTAAAAAAAGCCCGCTTACAGTGGGGTCACAATTTGTGGAGGCAGTTTAAAGGTAAATTAAATCTGGATTTTAAAGTACGTGAAATGGAGCCCAAGAATGAGCATGTGCACAGCCACTGTTTGTGCACATGCATTTGAAGTAAGATGCATATGTTTACTCCTTTGCCCAACACTGGAAAAGCTACAGAGTTCTTAATGTTGAAGATAGAGCTGATAGGTTTGTAGACATCCAACCCCAAAATCTTTGCTTGAGAACTTTCTGGAAAAGCCATTAAAAACAGACGTCAGAGCTAACAGTGCTGCTGGAGGAATGAGTTTCACCTTAATATGCCAGGTGGCTTTAAAAATGGTGGGTGGCTGGGTGGGTGGATAGATAGATAGATAGATAGATAGATAGATAGATAGATAGATAGAT
>JAHTLZ010000204.1:8951492-8977228 GCA_023846285.1 Phrynocephalus versicolor | reverse complement strand
GATAGATAGATAGATAGATAGATAGATAGATAGATAGATAGATAGATAGATAGATAGATAGATAGATAGATAGATAGATAGATAGATAGATAGATAGATAGATAGATAGATATGGAGGCATTATTCATAGAAGCAAAACTGGATCACGGATCAGTAGTCTTTAGAAAAGATTAGGGTTTAGGAACATTTGGCCTTTGAAAAATTGCTTTTCCTCAATTTCAATATAGCCTCTCTGCTATATTCAGGTTTCAGAGGGGAGTGTGTTTAGAACTCTGCAGCACAAGCAAAATAAGAATACTGACTTTTCCATTTTGTTTATACACGGATCAAATAAACCTAGATAGTGTCTCACATAGGCAGCATCAACCAAAGTAATCAAAACATGACTTTAGGGGACAAGAATGGCAGCACACTTCATTTTTTTAAAAAGAAATAACTAATAATGTAACTTTTATAATGAGTAACATTTACTTGTTCGTTTTTTTTTATTATTATTTTGGGTGCAAATGTTGGGCCATTTCCCTACATTTTTCAGATGAACTTTTGTTTTCTAAAAACGGAAGACAAAAACAATTAAAAGTAACAAGCAAGAGTATAAATGATGTTAGCAAATTAACACTTTGTTTTTGCAACATGGATGGTTTATTGAACTGACTTAGAGCAAATCTATCTTTGGAATCTATAGACAAGCAGGACAATCTCCTCTTCGGACATACAGTGAATAGATGGAGAATTGGAAATGTTGAAGGTGGGAACAGATGTTCTCCTCTAAAAGAATGCTGGAATCTCTCAAACCTAAGTACAGCTTTTCTAATCTTATTTGGGTTTTGCCCTAGAGATGGGCACGACTCAGAAAAAATTTTTCGTTTTCGTTTTCGTTTTTGGCTAGGGTCCGTTTCGTTTCGTTTCCGTTTTCGTGAGCTAATTTCAAAATTTTTCGTTTTCGTTTCGTTACATAACAAAAACGAAAAAACAAAAACGAAAAATTTTTCGTTTCTCCCCATTTAGCTCCATTATGTGTTTTTCCAGTAACGAAAAACGAAAATTGGCTCAAAATTAGTCGTTTCGTTTCCGTTTTCGGTCCATTTTTGAACCGTTTTTCGTTTTCGTTTCGTTACGTAACGAAAACAAAAACTAAAATACCGCTAAGTCGTGCCCATCTCTATTTGCCGCTACTTCTTGATTTGCTTTTCAGTCCTGGTTCCTCTATAGCAGGGGTGCTCAAACTTTTTATAAGGAGGGCCAGATTTGGTGGCTGAGAATGTGTCAGGGGCCAGTTGCTCCCCGACCCTGCCACCCCACTGCAAGCCCCACCCACTGACCCCTTGCAACCCCACCCACAGGAAGGAAGGCGGGGACCAAGGGAGGGAGGAAAGAAGGAAGGTGGGAACCAAAGGAAGCACAGGGAGCCGTGGCCACAGGCTGCCCCTTGGAAGAGGCAATCTGTGCAACCTTGCACCCCCCCAAGCTCCCCAGCAGTGTCAGTGTTGATGGAAGATTGTTTTTTTTTAAAAAAAACATGGGGCGAAGGAGGGGGAGGAAGGGGCAGGCCAGCCAGCCGTGGGCCACTCAGAATGGCCTGACGGGCCGGATTTGCCCCCCCCCCCCAGGCCGGACTTTGGGCAGGCCTGCTATATAGTCTTAACTATTGACTTTGTTCATTAGCTTCTGGCTTGCATCAGGTTCCAGACCTGAGCAACTACCCAAGACATGATAAAATGGTAAGCTGCACCTAAGGACTCATAGCCATGCATTGGATATGTGAGTCTAGTGCACTTGAATGTTCAGAAGAAGATCTATTTGCATGGGAAATATCTGAATTCTGTGGAACAAGGAGACAATTCATTTTGAACATGGCGTGACCAAGGGGCAATTAATGGGGGATTGGATCAGATATGTCCAATTGACCTCAGACATACAGTACCTTCCAGGGCATTGCTCTGACATGTGGGGCATACCATACTATGAATGTGACTCACACTTTTCAGAGTCTCAATGAAGTAGAATCATAGGGTAAGAGTTGGAAGGGGCTTATAAGGACACTGAGTCTAACTTCCACACCTCAAGGCAGCAATCCTAATAATAACAGATCTGAAAGATGGCCATCCAATTTTCTTTTGAATGCCTGAAGTGTTGGAATAATTATTTATTTATTTTATTTCTATACTGCCCATCTTCCAACGGAACTCTGGGTGGTTTACAGCAACTCTTCCTGAGGTAACTGGGTCCATTATTTGTTTGTTTGTTTGCTTGCTTGCCTACTTGTTTGTTCGTTTTAGAGTATTTTTACCCCACCTTTCTCGTTGGAAAAAGGACCCAAGGCGGCTTAGAGAATGAAGGATAATATACAGTCCAGCACAACTACTCTAATGGTTCAGCTTAACTCTGGCTGCTTGTAGCTTGAACCCATTACAGTCACCCCCTGCCGATTGTGGGTGTTAGGGACCCACCGCACCCATGATGCATGAAAATCCATGATATGCAGAAGCGGGTGGGGAGGGCCTGGGGCGGGGGTGGGGGGCGATCGCGTGCCTGCCCGAGGCTTCTCGGAGGAGCATGGGGGGGGCGGTGGTGAGCGACCCGATTGCCCCCGCGCCCCCCGCACGGCCCAAGGCTTCTTGGAGGAGTGCGGGGGTGGCACGGAGTGACGCAATCACCCCCCGACACTCCCCCGCGGCTCCAAGGGGCAGGTACTGCGATCCTGAAATGTAGTGGGACCGCAGTACCTGAACCATGAAATGGTTGGGGGTGACTGTATTAGGAAAAAGGCAAACTTAGGAGAGCTTCCCATTCCATTTCTGGTAGACAGAGAACTCAGCATGGGTAGCCATGGCGCAGTGGTGGTGGACCTTCAGTACTCCAGATGTTTTGGACCACAACTCCCAGAATTCCAAGACTGTACTGCCAATGACAAAGGACTGTGGGAGTTGTGGTCCAAAACATCTGAAGTGTCAAAGGTCCACCACCACATAGAGTGAGGAGGCATAAAATGTTACTAAGATTGATCAGAAATAAAATAACTACAATGTTTTTTTTTTAAATGAGATGGTTTCGTTTTATCCTAATGCAAGACTAAGCTATAGGATATTTATTTATAAATCCATCCTCAAGCCTTTTCTCACAACCAGTTCTTTGGAGAAGACTAAAAAAATGAGAAGAAGACGCAGCAGCTTAGAGCCTTTTCACACGACCCATAAGATCCGCTGGCCACTTAAATTCGGACCAGAGATCTTAGAGGTTTGTCACTGTTCCTGCGTTCCCACCCCCTCCGGACTCCTGGCTGCTGGCTGCATGAGGGGAGGGAGAAAAAAAGGAAGAAAAGAATGCCACTCACCTCCATTCTGCCACCCCGGCACTGCATTCAGATCTCTTAAAGGGGCGGGGGGGGGGAAGAACAAACAGAAGCAAGGAGAGCCCGGCAGTCACTATGTTATATCCGCATCAGGAATTTTCACCTCTGGAGTGCAGGTACCTGAAAAGTGCGCTGGGACGCGCTTAGTTTGGCGTGGTCACAGTTAATTATCTGTAAACTCTGGAGCTGGTGGGGAAACAATTTTAAGCTTCAGAGCTGGGAGCCATTTGCAGCGGAGTTTAGGGGTCATGTACAAATACCCTTAGATCTTGGTAGCTCATTAAATACGGCATGTTGAACCATCTGTTTAAGAAAATTGCCAACGAGGAGAGGGGCAATGCAGATGGTTGCCAAGAGAGAAAAACATTCCCAAGCCCAACCAACATTTTTTGCCAAAGAAAAAAGAAAAAAGGGGGAGGGGAAAGACTGCAAATGATTTGTTATGCAATTATGCTGAGATATTTTTGGAAGGATGATGATTTCAAATTAATATTGTAGCTTTCCTCCTCGGAAGCATAAAAATTTGCAGCATCTTTCTTCAAGTTGCTTTATTTCCTTGCTTCCTCAAAAGTACAAAATGGAACCAGAAAGATACAACTGTCTGCAACACAAAATCAGCTTCTTTTATTATCTGACAGATAATGAGGGACACATTTGCTAACTGACTCACAGGCATCAGAAGTACCTATGCTCTGGCATGTGGACAACACACAGAATGCTCTGTACCTGCTAATCTGGTGAGAAGGATCCCTGCCTAAGAGTATGATCACATGGAGAAATAGATCCCAGTCTGGACCACTTGTGGAACAATCTGCTGTCATCTTTTCTGCAGTGATCACATGATATACAGGGAAATTAATACAGAGTCGACATGGGCACGAAACAAAAACGTTTCTCTAGTAGTTTTGTTTCGATTCGTTACGAACACAATTTTAAAAGAGTTTTGGAATGAAATGAAACAAAATGCTATATAATAGCTCCCCTGGGTTCTAGAGGAACCAGAATTGCAAGGGAGCTTCCCCAAATTCTTCCCTGTAAGTCCCTGAAATTTGGAGAGGTTTGGGGTTCAGGGGGATGAATTATTAAACTCCAAAGAGGCTCCTCTTTGGAAAAAAATCATTCTAATTGTGTTGGGAAGTTGCTAATCGCTCGTCGGGGGGGTATTAGCGGCTTCCCGACTCAATTAGAAATGATTTTCCCCTAGGGGGGCCCTCTTTGGAGTTTAATAACTCAGTCCCCTGAACCCCAAACATCTCAAAATTTCAAGGGCTTACAGAGAAGAGCTTGAGGAAGTTCCTTCCTCTAGGATGAATCATTTTGTTCCTAGAGGGAAAAAAGGTGTTTCATTTCATTTTGAAGCATAATGACACAACAGTATTTCATTTTTCATTTCCTATCCATCTCTACTCCAGAGTGATCCTGATCTGTTGCAAACTACATTTTTTTTAAAGTCAAACTGTAGGGTTTCTACTTTTAGGCCCTGGGCTGGAGTGAGAGAAGAGCTCCTTTAAAGGGTTTGAAGCAGCCTCCTATAAGGGAAAGCCACAAGGTTTGTGGCAAGTGTTGTACCCCCAAAACCCGGGAGCAATGAAGATTATGCTACAGATGTAAAAATAATATCCAAGTGTGGAACACTTGGTGAAGAAAGCATTGCTTTTCCTGGGGCTGTGTGAAGGATTTAGCCCAGATTCTGATCTGTACATAGGAGGACCAGCTTGAAATAGAACAGTCAAATCATAGGGGGAAATCAGATCACAACTTAGGCAGCTTATGAAGTGGTCTTTTGCTATCTGTTTCCCGTTGATTACCCGAAGCATGAGGAACAGACCTTCTGCCCAGCCCTGATCTGTCCTTGGGCTGGATCTTTTCAGTCCAGGCTGAAGTGCTTATACGTTTTTATTGCCGGTCCGGAACGATCACCTGGCTGCCAGATCACTTCCCTTAAAACAATCCTTTCAAGCACCATCAGGGACATCCTTTGCCAGACGTCTGGTTGCACCCTGAGTTCCAAGGCAGAGTGAACCAAATTTATGAGTAGATCTTAAGATGAGGCACAAAATCCAATTAGACAGAGCATGGTCTGCTTCCTCCTTTTCTTTATTTCCAAAAAATAAGCAAATTGTACACAACCAATTGAGGATGGATGTCTGAAATGTAATAGGTTTGGTCCTCCCTTGTCATTAATCTCATGCATATCCGTGCAAAAAGAAAAAAAATTATAGCCATGCCTATTTTCTGAAGCATCTAAATGAGAATCAGGCCATCTAAATTCAGAAGACAATTTGGATCCTGGGTACAAATCAAAGCGGATATATGAAAAATGACACTAGGCCTGTTTGAAAACACTCAGGTTGGCTACAGAACGCCCCTAGATTTTCTCTGTCTCTTCTTGTATTGTTAGAAAGTGACGTTAGCTAGTCACATTAGGAAATGTCTCATACAGCACATGGTTATGTCCTAATAACATGCAACGCCTCTCCGAAGAATTTCGGCCTAGGCTTATTTAACAACAAAATAAAAGAATAATGTAGAAATAAGCCATGGTGCATGACAAAAAGGATGAAAAACTGAAGAAACGAGCGATATAAATATCCTTCCACTGAAAGGCGCCAAACAACAACTTCATTAAGATTTTTTTTCTGTGTCTCCCTTCCCGGGGCAGGAAAATGATAGATTGCATTTAAGATTGATGCCACATTATCAATTCCACCCCCTCTCCTGGTAAGACCGATATACCAGTGCCTGGCAGTTGCTTGAAACATGGGATTCCTCTCAGTTGGGAAACTAGACTTCATAAACAGATGGAGAAAAGAGCATGCAGAATCCCCCGAAGCAACTGGTCATGGGGGTGAGTGTTTGTGTGTGTGTGTGGGGGGAGGCGTGGGACCTTATTAATGGGCCAGCTCTTCTGCAGACTCAAAAAGCCTGATCTTGGATGCTGTCGCCTTCATCAAATAAAATGAGAGCAATGGATTAAGGGTTTTCATCAGCCCTTCTTGACTTCATCCAGCAGAAGCACTCTATTGTGGTGCCATAGTCTTCTTTCTTGTTATGCTCTGTGGTGTCTCTTGGAAAATCATAATAATCCTAACACAGGCATGTCCAAAGTCAGGCCCAGGGGCCAAATGTGGTCCGTTTTCAAATTCTGAGTGGCCCGCGGCTTCTTCTCCCCACCGGCTCTATTGTGGCACGGGGTTAGTGATTTCAGCAGTGATTTCAGCTCTGAGACATAGCAGGCTGGAGACAGCTTCTAGTGAACAGCTCTTTATTCAGGGAGAGAACAAGACTGGGGACTGGGGAGAGGGAGCTACATTTATAGGAGCGAGGACTGGCTAGGAAAAGATACATTTTGGAGGGAACAATTACAAGCAATCACAAGGCTGCCTTTTGGCGGGAACCAATAGGATTGAGGATCCAAATGCAGCAACTAGAATCAACCAATAGGCTTGTTCCATTTGGAACAGGAAGGCAGTTACTTCAACAAGCAATTACAGATCAATACACAACAGGCTCAGCCTGACACGCATCCCCACCAGCTGGCCCCCTTCTCATACTCAATGGAGGCGTTGGCTTGCAGTTTTATGGTTTGCCTGCCCTCCCTGCCTCTGTCCCTCCCCACAGCCTGTACCCCCCCCCAGCCTATCCACTCCTGGCTCTGTTGCTGCAGCATCCTCCCTTCCTCCTCGCATGTTATAGAGACTTGTCCAGAGCCTGGCCTGGGGGCCAAATGCAGCTGAATGGTCGGCCCCCACACATTTTCACCTCACCAAATCTGGCCCTCCTTGCAAAAAGTTTGGACACCCCTGTCCTAACACTTTGCAGTGTCACAAAGCTTAGTTCACCCAGCTAGTTCTTCTGTCTAGGGATCCAGAAATGGAGGGTCCTCAGCCCTCATGTAAGTTATGTCAAACATTTGAGAGGGTATTTTTGCGGGGAGGGGGGTCAGTTGTTTTTGTTTTCTGGGAAGGGTAGGCTAAATCACCCAAAGTGCTAGGTGGCACAATTATAACAGGCTTCTGAGTGCTGTCATTCAAAGAAAATACAAACAAATTTCCATTCACCCATTATGAATATTTTCAGAACATCTTTGGAAGAACTTTCCCCCGACAAGTTCTAAATTGACTCATCATGTAGGTCACTATATAAGATTGACTTAACACTTCTTTGATATTTTTGTCTCGGCCCTGGACGCTAATCCCAAGTCAAACACTACTAAGCATACACCAGCTAGCAGACCTTCCAGAATCATAAGTCTCGAAATAAAATAAAATAAAAACTGTGAATCTCTTTGGCTTGTTTGACCAGCCTAATATTTCAGAAGCTTCATATCCCAGGCAGCTGATAGCTTGTGTGTAAGAGCCTTTATTCCAGCCCCTGTCAGCTATTTGCTTTCCTAATTCTTTCTTTCGAACAGGCAAAAAGAAAAGAATAACTCATTGCTCTTAGCCTTTGTATTCAAGGCAAATACTGCACACTCAAAGGTCCAGTTAAATAATTCAATGCCTAATGTAACTAAAAATGAGAATCTTGTTAAAATGAGCATAGGAATGCACACATCATGTAAGGAACCAGTACAGCAAAACAATGGGTGTTAAATGAATGAAAAAGGTAACACAGCACCAATAAAGCAGTTCAGATATATATTTTCATATCCTTAAACAATGACTTAAACTGAGGAAAAGTTTTCAAACTAAATATTAAATCAGAGGAAGCTAGACTAAACCTGCATAGAATAACCACACACCTTGCCAAATGGATGAAAAGCCAAGAGTGTTTCCAACCGGAACAAGACTCCAGCTGGACTATTGGGAAGTCATTTAATAGCGTTGTGTCATTACAGTCGTTACCGACTCTTCGTGACTCCATATCCATGGAGTTTTCTTGGCAGGAATACTGGAGTGGTTTGCCAGTTCCTACTTCAGGCGCCTACAGCACCTGGTATTCCCTGGTGGTCTCCCATCCAAGTACTAATCAGGGCCGACCCTGCTTAGCTTCTGAAATCAGGCGAGATCGGATGTGCTTAGGGCATTTAATAGACTCTGAAGCAAATGAGGAAGATCAAAGAATAATCAAGGAGAATGTAGCTATTTGGATACAGGAATCCCCCCCCCCTGAATAAGGAGAAATCCAATCAATGCAATACTTATGTGCATGTAATTTATTCCCCATCATGTGTAGGGAAAATATCTAGCCAATGCCTGAGATGATGCTATTAAAGTAGCCCACTTCTGGTCAAAACCAGTCATAGAATTGTAGAACAACTGAGTTGGAAGGGGCCTATAAAGCCATGGAGTCCAACCTTCTGCTCAAGGCAGGAATGCAAATTGAAAGATAACTGCCAGAGAATGCATCCATTGTTGGGGCCCTCGCCACCTCCTGAGGTAAATCCTTCCATTGTCATCTGGCTCCAACAGTTAAGACTTTCTCCTGATATTCAGTCTAAATCTGCCTTCCTGTAGGTTGCACCTGTTATTATGTATCCAGCAGTATGGGATGATAGAGAATAAATTCCGCCCTTCCTCTGCACGATTGTACTTCAAGTATTTGAAGAGTGCGACCATTATGTCCCCTCACATGCCCAATTCCTTCAGTCTTTCCTCATAGGGATTTCCAGATCCCTGATCATCCTGGTTGCCATCCTCTGAACTTGCTCTAGATGGTTGGCATCCTTCTTTAAATACAATGTCCAGAACTGGACACAGTGTTCAAGATGAGGCCGAATGTGTAACCTGCACAATTAAATTATAAAGTGCCCAGAGAGTTCTATAAGTGTTATGGAGAGGTACATAAGCAGAACACTTTGCTTTCTTGCTTTATAACTCCCCCCAGGTTCTTTTAAAGGAGCCCACCACAAAAGTGTCATTTCCTCCAGCTTTCCACCTGTGGTTTTCAAATGTTAATGATTAATATTGTGGCAGCCTAACACAGTGTTCCCCATGCAGCACTCAAGCAAACAGATTAGATGTCTATGAGTACCAGTGCTTAATGAGATGTGTTAAGCATTTTCTGCCAGTGTTCCTGCCTCTGCCAAAGCAAGAAGCTGATCAAGTGGCCAAACAAATGCTTGAATGAGATACTGCTCTCCCTCTCTCCCTCGAGGAATGGGCTGATTTTTGTTCTTGCGAGAAAAAAGAAATTCAGAACCTGAGTTGCAGGTTGCAAAAGCAAGATTAGTGGAGAAAGTAAGAGAGGCACAAGGTTGCAGAGGCGGGACCCTAATTGTAAACCAACCAGAGTTCCTTCTGGAAGATGGGCGGTATATAAATAAATAAATAAAATAAAATAAAATAAAATAAAATAAAATAAAATAAAATAAAATAATAAAAAAGCTAACAGTGATTATGGAGTGAAATGACCCATCAGTTGCGGTGACCTGCACTATTTGTGCAATGTTTGTCTTCATGCCTGAGGATAACACGGTTTACACACACAGAAAGGGTAAACTAGTGGGACTGTTGGAAGAACAAGTGGGAAAATTGGAGCAGTGAGTAGCAACACTATCATGGATATCAGGCTATTAGGGAAGATGAGACAGAACTCGTGAGCAGCACCAGCAGCTCACCAGTAGCGGAGAATGGAGGTCCTGGAGGTGGATGAGCAACAGGAAAAGGCAAAAGAGAATGTTAAGAAAACAAAAAATACTGTGGAGGACATAAATGAGAGGGACTGAAACTCAGCCAAGCAGAGGCACTGAACCCTATGTCCTACACAAAGATGAAGAGAGGAGTATCTGTAACACAAGACTCCCTACTGTGTGGGATTGAAACTGAAGTACGCCAGGAAGATCAAGGGGCCAACCAGGTATGCTGCCTCCCTGGAGCACAAATTAGCAACATGACAGCAGCATTTCAAACACTCATAAAACCCACAGATACACATCCCTTACTTGTTGTCCATGTGGGAACAAACAACACAGCCAAGAGCAACTTAAAAGAGATTACATCAGACTTTGAAGGTATGGAAAGGAAACTAAAGGACTTTGGGGCCCATATACCTGTAGCTGTCTCACGATGATTTTGCTGCTCTTTTTGCTGCTCAAGACTGTGCAGCAAATGATCGTGCCTTCACTCCGAAGAGCAGTATTTTGGTGCCCTGGCCAACCATGCCCCTGGAAGCGCACTTTAACTGCAGCATTTTGTACCACCGCCAGGGGTTGTATTAAAATATTTATGTTATTGATGCACAGTTTTTTTACTTCTCAAACGAGGTGCGACCCAAGAAAATCCGTACCAATTAAATTCATACTCCTTTTTGTGCCACTTCCTGAAGTTGTGCCGCGGTAATTGTTTATGCTACTGAATTGGTGGCATACCGCCATGCCGGCAAAGTTTCTACTGCCTTTCCACTTGCAATTCGATCAGTTTTAAGAAGAAAAACTGCTACCTGGCTGCAAGGCAGGTATTCGTCAAAAGGGGGCATTGTGCTGTACCACAACTCAAAAAACAGGGAAAAGATTCGCAGTAAGCAAGTTGGGATGGATGCAGAGGAGTTAACTACTCCCCTGTCATCGGGGTGCTTACTGTGTATCAAATGTCCCGTGATCGCTCCCCAAAATAGTACACATCATATTAAGATGTGCAGATAGCAGTAGTGAGACCGGGGCCGTCGAGGAACAGTACGGGAAAGGAAAATACTGTGGGTGAATGACTGGCTACAAATGTGGTCTTGATATGAGGGATTTAGTTTTGGGAACACAGGGTAAGCTTCCTGGAAGATGGACTGCTAGTAAGAGGTGGTTTGCATGTCACCAGGTTTGGGAAGAATGTGTTTGGTCACAACATGAGGAAATTCAACAGGAGGGCTTTAAACTGAATTGGAAGGGGGGAGAAATATACAAGTTAAAGGTAGGTGAAGCCTTATGCATGATAAGAGGAATGGACCAAATCATTCAAATAGGAATAGATAAGAACATTAGTGTTAACAATAATATTCATAAATAGGCACAAGCAAGCCACAAACCACACAGTCTCCGATATATGTATGCAAAAGCCAAAAATATGGGAAACAAACAAGAAGAACTGGAACTCTTAGTTCAGGAGGGTAAATATGACATAATAGGAATAACTGAAATGTGTTGGGATGACTCCCATGGCTGGAATGCAGAAATTGAAGGAGATACATAGTTTTAAAAGAACAGAAAGAATAGAAAGGAAATTGGAGCTGCAGTATGTGTCAAAACTACATATTTCCTCAGAAATACAGGAGGAGGAGATTGGCTGTTCCATTGAGAGCATGTGGATCAATGTAGCTGTGGTGAAAAACGAAAAGAACATGGCAGTTGAAGACCACCAGGCCACAAAGGAAGAGTATGGACAAGTAAGAAGGAAAAGCTAGGATGGCATTAGCTGAAAAGGAGCTGAGGTTAGCTGTGTATGTATTGTGTCGTTACAGTCGTGACCGACTCTTTGTGACTCCATATCCATGGAATTTTCTTGGCAGGAATACTGGAGTGGTTTTGCCAGTTCTTACTCCAGGCACCTACAGCACCTGGTATTCCTTGGAGGTCTCCCATCCAAGTACTAACCAGGGCTGACCCTGCTTAGCTTCTGAAATCAGGCAAGATTGGATGTGCTTAGGGCATCTAGGCAGCTACGAGGTTAGCTAGAGGCAATAAAAGCAAGGGGGGAAAGCATTTTTCAGGCATCTGTTTGTGTTGTGTGTGTGTTGTGTCATTATAGTTGTGACCGACTCTTCGTGACTCCATGTCCATGGAGTTTTCTTGGCAGGAATACTGGAGTGGCCTGCCAGTTCCTACTCCAGGCACCTACAGCATCTGATATTCCCTGGTGGTCGCCCATCCAAGTACTAACCAGGGCTGACCCTGCTTAGCTTCCGAAATCAAGCGAGATCGGATGTGCTTAGGGCATCAAGGCAGCAATCTGTTCAGTACAAGACAAATAAAAGAAACAGTGGCTCAGCAGCTCAATGTAGATAGAAAAATGATAACAGACAACAGAGAAATGGCAGAACTGCTCATTTGCTATTTTAGCTCAGCGTTTTCCGAATTTCAAACACTCCAGACAATTGTGAAATACAGCTGGAGGAGACAGGATTGAAACTGGAGACTGGTAAAACAAATAGTCAAGGAATACCTTTTACCTTGAACAAGTTCAGACCTCCAAGCCTGGATGAACTGCATCCAAAAGTATCGAAGGAACCCTCAGAACCACTGCCCATTATTTCCTTGAAAGTGTGGGAAATGGGCGAGGTGATAGGAGAACGACCAATGTTGACATTATCTTCAAAAAGGGCAAAAAGGAGGAATCTGGAACTACAGACCGGTCAGCCTGACATCAATTGCAAGGATTTTTTTTTTTTGGAGCAGATTATAAAGCGGTCACTATGCAAGCACCTGGATAACAGTACAGTAATAATAACTACAAGCCAACATGGATTTGTCAAGAACAAATCCTGCCAGACTAATATGATCTCTTTATTTGATCAAGGAACCTCCCTGATAGATGGTGGGAATGCTGTAGACCTAGTATATCGTAATTTGATAGATGGTGGGAATACTGTAGACCAGTGATGGCGAACCTTTTAGAGACCAAGTGCCAAACTGCAATTCAAAACCCACTAATTTTTTTGCAAAGTGCCAATATAGCAATTTAACCTGAATACAGGGGGCTGTGAAGGGGTGATGTCGCGTGCCCACAGAAATGGCTCCGAGTGCCACCTTTGGCACCCGTCCCATAGGTTTGCCAACACTGCTGTAGACATAGTATATCGTAATTTCAGCAAAGCTTTCAACAAAGTAACACATAATATTTCGATTAGCAAACTAACAAGGTGTAGGCTGGTTAGAACTGTCAGGTAGATACACAGTTAGCTACAGAATCATATTCAGAGGGTGATGATTAATAGCCCCTTCTGAAATGGGGAAGAGGTAACAAATAGGCTACCCCAGAATTCATTTCAGGATCTAGTGCTCTTTGACATATTTATTAATCACCTAGATCAGGGGTTTAGGGAAAGTCTTGCATTTGGACTATATTTTGTATTGCCCACATTTCTCCCCTTTAAACTTGCCAATAGGCATGTACACGACAGAATGGGAAAGAGAAAAAAATGTAGTCAGATTTTCTTTTTCTTTTTGGGGCGGGTGGGGGTGGGGAGTTGTGTGCGGTCTATTGCCATCTCTTCAGTACAACTGAAATGTTTATCCATGTGCTGAGAGAACGAACAGGATTAATCATGCTTTTCTGCATCCCCAAGATTTATGAGGAAGCCGAACAAAAACATTCACAAAGCTTTTGTTTTTCACGGACTGACATTTCAGGAGTTTCATTTCTTTGGCACCGTATAGTACTCATTTGCTTGGCTCTCTTTTCCATCGCCATGCATGTTGTTGGGGACATGGAAAGTCTTTGAGATATGAAAGAGCCTTACAGGTAACAAAAGAGAGAGGTGTCTAAATCAAAGAGAAAAATCTGGGATCCACTGAGCATAGTCCGTACCTCCCAAACTGTTTCTTGTGTTTTGGATTTTTGATTCTTTTAAGGCTTCATGATAGCACTTTTAAGCAAAGGTTTCATGACAGAGCATCTATGCAAACAAAGCAAGAAATTACTCATCACCCCACCTTTGCAGTTTGTTAAGGCAGCTTCCGCTATAGCTGCGCCTCTTCCAGTGCTGACTCACACAATTCTGGGCTGCCTTAACAAGATGCAAAGAGGTCTTGATCCATAACTTCCTCCTCTCTTTCTCAGCATATTCCAGTCTGGATGGCCAAAACAAATTTAACTCGAGAAGTCCAATTTTCTGGGCACACATTCACAGAAAAAAATGCACATTTTCCCAGTTCTGAACCCTGAGAAAACCTTCTGTGCTCAACACATAAGACAAAAGTTAGGGGAGGGACCTCTCCATTTCTCTCCCTTCCACACAAAATACAAGTAACAGTCCCCTCCCCACAAAACCTGGACTATAATTCTCAGAGTTCTGCCAACAGCTTGGCCACAGGAGGCCCGGCTGGCCCCATCTTTGCTGTTTTTCCACAGACAGCTGAAGACCTCTTTCTCTTCAGGCAAGCTTTCCCTGAGTCATCAGCTGCTGTGCAGGGCTTTTAAATGCATGGTTGTGCCTTACATCTTTAAATGGGTTTTTGATGTTGTTTTGTTTGCCATATTTTAGTGTGGTGTTTGGTCCTTTTAAATATATTTCCTGTTTTTAGCTCTTGTAACTATTGTCTTTTCATGAGGGAGCCACATTGGCTCCTTTTTAAGGGAAAAGGCAGAATTAAAAAGATTTTAAAATAAGTAAACGAACAAACAAACAAACAAACAAATCAATGATTCAATCATGGGACTTGTGGTTTAAGAAAATAATTTTCCCAGGTTATGGTTCCTAACACTACACGCATCAGGCAATGCGTAGCTTTCATATATCTGCAGAAGGTTTTCTGTCATTCTCGATTTCTGAGCCAATAATGTTCGTACCAATAGTTTAAAAAAGTACAAAGTCGTGAGTGATACGTGGGGGCTTTCATGTTTGAAATCGAGAGCCACAACATATTATTTCCACGATAAGTTTGACTGAGAGAGCAATGTGGGTGGGAAAGAAAGAAAGAAAGAAAGAAAGAAAGAAGCATAACAGCTTCTAGAAAATTATGCATACTACTTTTGCTGTTTTGGTATTCCCAGCAAGAGCAAACACACTAGTTTAGATTTTAAAAATCCTGTCATTATTCAGTCGGTATATAGTCAAATCAAAGCCATTCGGCAAAGCAATCAGAGAGACACCTTAATGGAGTTTTTGCTTAAGAATGTGGGTTGAATAAGAAAAGAAGAAAAATGGAAGTGAAGTATGCCACCACCACCTCTGATCACGCACAAGGCAAGACAAGAATCTTCCTGGTTGCCCACAGTCCCATCTTTGGCTGGAAGGATAAACCACAAAAGTACTTAGGAACAATTAGATCTCAAGGTCAAATATTACTCGGCTGTCTGGGCTGCCAATCCCAGGATCTCATTTGGGGGCAATAGAAACAGACATTTCAGAGGGAATTTGTCCCCCACTAACTACTGTATTCCAAGGTATGAGACATTGCTAGGTTAACAATTTCAGAAAATCTATTCCCTGCCTCCCTTGGGAGTCAAGATGTCGTTGGGTTCTTCACACACACACACCCTTAAGAATGATTAGCTCATTCATCAAAACTTGGGATGCATCTGTTTTTTGCAGCCTCACATGCTACCTTTAGAAGGTGTGGCTGGGAGGAATGTTTCTGGGCTAGAATGAAAACAATTGTTCCTTCCCTGCCTCTGAATTCAAAGAGAGGTCCGGCTCTCTGCTTTAGAGCTTTTTTTTCATTCTCTATCGTTTATTGAAATCTGTTGTTGGAAAGGAACCTGTTTATCAGTTTGCTGTTTATTGTACATAATGTTTTTTTTAAAAAAACTTTCTCCTGCTTTTAGTCTTCCTCCCTCAGTGAGTTTTTGAGACTGTAAGTGCCCGTTGATGAACAAAGGGCTAGACTGTTCTGGGGAACTTGAAGGTATTAGGCTGTCTGAATAATTCCAGTTCTGCTGCACAGCTAGAAAAATTTACCTCACTCACTGCGTTTTTGAGACTGTAAGTGCCCGTTGATGAGCAAAGGGGCTAGACTGTTCTGGGGAACTTGAAGGTATTATGCTGTCTGAATAATTCCAGTTCTGCTGCACAGCTAGAAAAATGTACCCATCATGTTGAAACTCGGCAACAGCACCAAGTTAAATTTATTTATTTTTTATGTTAATATCTCATCTCATCTTCCTTGAGCTTGTAGTAGCATGCATAACAACATGAATCACCACTTCATCTTTGCAGCAATTCTGTGAGGTACTCATGTTCACAGAGGATGGCTGGCCACACTGAGTTTCATGGCCAGGTGGGGTTTTGAATTCAGATTTCCTGAATCTTAGTCCAACACTGTCATCGCAACGGCAAAGGGAGCATGCCAGCTGTGTTTGGTGTGGCTCACCAGGAAAATACCACCTTTCCCTGCCTGAGACTGAAAGATGAAGCATCTTAAGCATTTATGAAGTCAAAGTTCCAGGCTGGTGAACAACCTCTGTCATAGGAGGGTATGAAGTTGTGCAGGTCCAGAACATCCAATGCATTTCCTTGCATCCGCACCCTTCCCACCTTCTTCTCTGTAGCATTGAGAATATAACTGTCTGGTTTAGTTCTGCGACTAAGCATGACAGATATAGACTTCAACGGATAATTGGAACTGCAGAAAAAAATATTGCTACTAATCTGCCATCTATTGTAGAATTGTATACCACACGAGCTAAAAAGAGGGCGATGAAAATATACACAGATTCCACACATCCTGGACATAACCTGTTTCAATTGTTACCCTCAGGGTGATGTTTTAGGGCATAGGACAACTAGATATAAAGATATTTTCTTTCCAAGTGCTATCAAACTGTTGAATAATTAATTTTTACTTTTCTTCTTCCTTTTTAAATAATAGGTTATATTGTATTGTTTATTTATTTATTTATTTAACTTATATGCCGCCCACTACCCAAAGGTCTCTGGGCGGCTTACAATCCAAAGAATAAAACAATTTAAAATAGTTAAAAGTAAAATATCAATAAATCATCAATAAAACCTTACACTAAAATCATTATTCTAAAATTGTCATCAGTGGGCCTACAATCTATATTAAGTGTTGGCGCCAGGCGGATCTCGATCGGGAGGGCATTGTTGTACTGTGTTTTTATTGTTGACTATATGATTCTTATATTTCCTTTTATATAGAGAGAGCATATTTTACCAAAACAAATTCTGGGTGTGTCCAACCACACTTGGCCAATAAAAGTATTCTGATTCTGATTCTGATTCTGAATAGATAAGCAACGCGACTCACATGTGCTAAGCGGTCAAATCGGGCAAAGAGTTCATTCAGCATCCGGACCAGCTCCTGGGCTGACAGGGTCGTAGAGAGATTGGTGAATCCTTTCACATCTGCAAACAGAATGCTGAATGGAGAAAAGGAAGCAATGCTGTTATATAGGTGGCTGGCAGAACAAACCATAGAAGGAGTTACATTAAAGTCTGGGTTTTTGGACTACAAAACTTCCAGAATCCTGCTGGGATTAACAGTTGGGCTGGCCCCGAGAAGCAGCCACGCCCCTTCCCTCTAAGTAGAAGACTTTGACAAATGTGAAATTTGGGGAGTTTGTTCAACTTGCAACACATCCCTTTCTCCTTGAGATTTCATCTGTTATGTCATTCTGACTTTAAAGAGGCTGCAACTCAGTATTCTTCCCTTAGATAAAATCTGTTGAATCACCGAGTTTTTGGCAGGATCACAGCAGTCCCCCCCTCCCTTGCATTAACTTTGTTTGTTTGTTGCAGGATTCAGCCTTTCGAGTAAAAAAACAGCAGCCAATTCTTCTTCTTTTTGGAGAACCCCTCCCCTGTTATTCAGACATTAGCTAAAGTTGCAACTGGTTGCTTTCCGAGAGATTAAGGGCGTTTATACACGACCCCTAAGCTCCGCCGCAAATGGCTGCAAACTCCGGAGCTTAAAAATGTTTCCCCACCAGCTCCGGAGCTAACAGAAAATTAAGTGCGACCCCGCCCACCTAAGCGCGACCCAGTGCACCTTTCAAGTACCTGCTCTTGGGAGGTGAAAAATATTTGATGCGGAGAGTGCCTGAGCTCTCCTCGCTTCTTTTTGTTGTTTTTCTTTTGCCTCCCGCCCCTTAAAGAGGAACCAGGAAGTGAACGGGGGTCGGAGCAACTTCCACCAGCACCGGAGGTAAGGCTTTATTCTTTTGTCCCTGTTTAAGGCTTTTCCCCCCTCCCTCCCCTCACGCAGACAGAACAAGGAAGTGCGGAGCGGGTGAGGACGAAGGAACAGCAACGAACCCTCAAGATCTCTGGTCCGAATTTAAGGGACCAGCGGATCTTAGGGGTCGTGCAAAAAGGCCCTTCCTCTCTTCCATGATAGAGCAATGCCAGGCCATTTTGCAGTAGGCCAGATACTGCTATGTCAGCTGATTCACAAACATCCAGTTTTTGCATTCACCAGATGGGCAGCAACAACAGCTTTTAAAGAAATGGACACAGGAGGATTATCTAACCCTTTGGGTTGATATGTGTGGAAATTCAATGGATTGTGTTTATTTTTGTGGCTCATATATTGTGTACATCAGGTGTAAAAAGAGATGGGTGTTTTATTTTGGAAGGGGACTGGTTCTGAAACGAAACATGCCAGCACAGCTGACGCTCGGAACCCAGTCTCACCCTCTGGAACTGGAGGAAATTCTGTCTCCTTAGTGCTGGCCAGTCAGACAGGAAGGCAGGATGATGCATGTCCTTGGGCAGCTCCTGATTGGCCAGCACCAGGGAGAGGGAAAGATGATGCATTGGAGGCTGCTTCCTGGTTGGAATTTCACCCAGAGCAAACTGCAGCAAGGTACGACAGTGCTTGATTTTATTCCGGAGGATAGGACTCAGTTCCGAGCACCACTTGTGCTGGCACGCTTCATTTCGTCCCCTTCTGGAACAAAACACCTATCTCCAGTAAAAAGTGTTGACAGTCTCAAAAAACAGCTGAAGAGAAAAATTAACCTTATTGGGAAAAAAACAAAAGAATAAATAATAAAAATAAAGAGAAAAACATGGCCTCGTAAAGAGTAACTGTTATATTTTAATGTGAGGATATATGGGCATGTCTACTCCCTCGTCTAATGCTGTCATGCTACCACAGAGACAACCCTGATACCAGCACTGAGATGCTAACTACCCTTTTGCAAAAGGATTGCTCCTTCCTCTCAAATTTCATGGGTGTTTTACTCTGCCCCCCCCCCCCCCGCACAGCCTTTTATGAGGGTGAACATAAGCCAGGAACAAACATGTGAGCTTTGAACTTCTTGTTTTGAGGTGTGTAAAAGTGGCTGGTTGTTTGAACTGCCCAGGTAGTCTGTCGGCTGCTGGCAACTCTTAAAAAAAATGTCCTAATCTTGTTTGTAAGTCAGTCAGTCCCCTTAATTCCACTGAGAACTGTTTTTTCAACGTATGCTGGAAATGCAATTTCAATGGGAAGTTGAATTATTCATGGCTCCCCCCCCCCCCAAATAAAATCTACCCACTGGCACAGAACTAAGCAGAAACAGAAGGTTTGCTGCAAGATCTGTTGAATTAAGTGGGGAAAGCTGTGTGGATTTTTCTCCCGCTAAAAGGAGGAGGAGGAGGAGGTGAGAAGCAAGGGGAGATGTAAACAAGAAACACGGCATCTCCCAACATTCAAACCAATGATTAATGAACTGATCAAAACCCAATATCAGAAAGCCCCCAGCTGGCATTTGGCGGAGAAGGAGTGGAATAAGGATGGCCTCACCTGACATTTTCATAGCGGTGGATATAGATTTTGTGAAACTGATGCTGCAGGTGTTCGTCCTCCACGTTGGTCATGTCATTAATCATTTCAAGCACTACAAACCGGGGTAACACAGACAGAACCAGCCTCTCCTGGAACAGAAAGCAAGCGTCAGGAGACATGATGGGCCTGGGAATGAGTGACCCAATACATTATTCATAGAAACAAACAAAACAAATAAATACATCAGTTATAAGCCTTGAGTCCTTTTCCAATGTATGGACTGAGATGACAAAAATCATCCATATAAAGCATCCTCCTTAAAATGATCTGGTTTAAATGATGTTGGGATGCAACATAAATGTATGCATTGCAATTGGCGCCCATAATCTCTCTTAAAGCTGTAGTCCATGAGCTTCTGCAAAACATGTTAAGTGTAAACCAATTCTTCTAAACCACGAAATGACTCTTTCTTCTTTTTTTTCAGCATTTGTCCCACTTGGTGGTGGGTCCACTGCTCTGGTTGTTACCTTCCACTTGGCACGTTGCAATGGAATGGATCAAAAGTGGGGGGGGGGGAGAGAGATAGAAAGAAAAAAGTATGGTAATATCTGAGGTCAAGCATTATGAATATGAGACACTGGATCACATGTTTTATTACTTTTTGTAGAAGTCAGGGATTTTTAGAGTGTCAACAGAAGGTTTGGCTACATGACTCAGTTGGAGTGGGCGGAATCAGGCTGAACAGGGGTGCTTACACTCACATACAAGTCCAGTATCCCATCTGACATACAAACCTGATTTGTCTTGTGTGCCTTAAAGGGGGGCATCCCGCTCCTTGCATAATCCTATTTTCTATATTTTTGGGTGGGGAGGGAAGATTTCATTTTTTTTAATAAATAAATAAAAAACTTTTCTCCCTAAAGGTATAGCACATCAGTAAAATGTGTAATCTTAAGAGAAGAGGAAAGTTTGTTTTTTAAAAAACAGTTAGAGAATTATTAAAATGGCATGTTGGTTTATAAGTGACTAAACAGAGGATTTACACGGAACATCAGGCCCTAGAGCTAAACCTGGTTGTCCTGGGATGCCAGGATGAACTTCCAAGATGTTGGCGAAGATTCTTAGTCATCCAGGTGAGGTTATCCAGAAGTTGAATCTTGGCCACTGGACTTCTTTTCTTGTGAGTTTGAAACATTTCACTACTAATTCAAGTAGCAGTGTCAGACTGAGAAAGCTACTTGGAGGAGAGGCGAAACATTTCAATCTCATAAGAAAAGAAGTTGATTTGCCATGACTCAACTTCCGGATGAACCTCCAACTATTTCCACCGCCCTCTCCCCTTTTTGCTGCAATATCTTTTAAGGATGTCCTAGATTTCATTTATGCATCTGTTTTCCATTCAGAGGTGAAATATCCCTCACAA
This sequence comes from Phrynocephalus versicolor, assembly GCA_023846285.1. Taxonomy (NCBI): domain Eukaryota; kingdom Metazoa; phylum Chordata; class Lepidosauria; order Squamata; family Agamidae; genus Phrynocephalus; species Phrynocephalus versicolor. The sequence continues at coordinate 8,956,132 of JAHTLZ010000204.1, read as the reverse complement.
TATGTAATCAGTGATAGGAAAAACTTCCATTTAAAAAAAAAACTTCTGGTATTTGTGGCCTTTGGTCCCACATTCTACTTGTGTTTGGGCCAAGAAAATATGCTTGAAAAGAAGTTTTATACCTCTGCAATACACCTGAGGTTGCTCGTTTTTCTTGGGTGCAAGCTTCTTCCATTTAGAAAAAGTTTAGAATATGCCATTGGCTCTGTAGGAATCTGTTTTGCTTGGCATCTGGCCCATATTCATTCTTATGACAACCAATTGGTTTTGTTCAATAAATGTCATTGTTCTGTGCTGTCGATTTGCTCCCAACCAGTGCCAACTCTGATTGTTCAAGAAGTCAATTGTGCATGCTTGAGTATGAATCCAGCTCTTTTGAATCCTAGTCAAAGCCTATTTACTAGGGATGGGCACAAAATGCCAAAATGGCATTTTGTTTAATTCTTCATATCTCCCCCTCCCATTTCATTTTGTTTATTACAAAATTATTATTTTTTAAAAAAAATTCATTTCATATTGTTTGTTTCATTTTGCTCCCCCCCCGCGCCGACCAGCTGGCCCGTGAGCCCAGTTGATATATTTTTTAAATTATTGTTTTCCTTATCTTGCGCCAACCAGCTAGACCGGGGTCCCAGTCGGTGTGTGGGTTCTTTTACTCATGGCAGGCCGGTGGCATTTTACAGAGGAAACAAAACAGTTCATTTTAATGGAAAACAATGACTGTTTTGTTTTGTCTGTAAAAAAATGCTGCTTCACTGTTTCGTTTCGTTTCATTTCATTTAGTTACATAATGAAACAACAAAACAGCATTTCATTTTTCATTTTGTGACCATCCCTACTATTTACTATACCACTCCAGTTCTCACATTATAAATACATGATCTATATTTTGAAACTGATGATTCAAGTTAGCATTGTTTTCTTTTTTTAAATTAAATCATTTCTATGTGTTGATATCTCGAGTGCCTTCGGAAAACCTTTGGTCCTGAACAGTGACAGAATGGAATGCAACAATTTACCCTGAAATACATCTGTATCAGTGTTTAAAGCCAAAATTTAAAGTTGCCTTGATTCAAACAGATCCATCCTGTGAGTGAACATAGTGAGGAATGGGCAGATATTCCCCAATATGGCTGTAACAATAGTAGGTGAGGGGGTGGGACCTAGCACAATCCGTCTGTGATATGGTAATGATCCTATTTCTCCCAATTCCACTGGCAGACTTCATGAGCATTTGCTCCAGCTCCCTTGCAGGGCTGGCTTAGAAGCTCAAAAAGAAAGGATTAAAATAGACAAGGACAAGTGAAGGGGGGGGGACATGGCAGCTCTTCTAATCTGCTTATCTCTAAATTTCACTGGATGCTTTCACTGGGGAATGGGAACAAAACCAGACAAGTCCTGGTGGAGGTGACCAAGGCAAAAAACATACAAGAGAAGGGTTGGCTTGCCTCCCCTTCAATAAGATCCAGGACAGAGACTCTTCAGTTGTAGATGTCTCGGACTTCATACTATGAGAAAAGACTGAAACATCTGGGCAGGTTTAGCCTCGAGAAAAGAAGATGCCGGGGGGGGGGGGGGGGTAAAACACCACCCTTCAAATACCTGAAAGGTTGTTCTACAGAGAAGGGACAGGTTCCATTCTTGATTGCTCCAGAGTGCATCAGCTCAAGTTACAGGAAGCTAGATTTCAGCTGAACATCAGGAAAAAACGTCCTAACTGTTAGAGCAGCAGGACAATAAAAACCAGCCATCTCTACAGGCGGTGAGTTCTCCAACACTGGAGACATGCAACCGGCTGTTCCTGGGGCCAATCGGTGCTGTCTTTCTTTCTTTTTTCACTTCCCCCCCTAACACCAGTCAGATGGTCCTTTTTAAAATCCTAGTGCCACCTGCTGGCCATGGGGCTGAACTGTGTTTTAAAAAAAAAACCTTTGTACGTGGGAACTGCTATCCCACATCTTCAATCATGTCACGGGAGGAAGAGGAAAAGCCGGATGTGAGGGGAACTTCTCCAAGGGAGAAAGAGTGACCCCTGGACAACGCAATGTGGAGAGGGATGCATGGCTGGAAAAGCAGAAGAGCAGGGGGACACCCCAGACACAACCCCCCCCCCCCCCCGATCCTCAGGATAGAACCATGCTATGGAAGGGGTTTTATGATGCTCTTAAGGTAATAGACGAACAGAAGGAGAAGGAAAAGGAAGAGGCCTCTGGTGTGACAGGAAATAAGGGTGAAGAAAAGGAGGGAAGGTCCCACCAATCAGGAGTGGTGGAGGTGGGGTTCAGAGACTGTAAAAGGGAGAAAGCACTGGTGCTCCCCCCAGATTGGGAGTGGGTTTGGATGGTGGATCCATGGACAGGAAATTGGGAAAGGATGATGATGCCCAAGAAAGAGGCAGAGAGTTATAAACACCGGGTGCACAAACAAGGTTGTTCCTATTGGGGAGAGAGAGAGGCCCGCGAATATAACCGCAAGAGGAAGGAGATACGGAAACAATTGGAGTTGGAACAATGGCTGGCCAAGCTACAGAAGGAGGCCAAGGCTCAGAAGCTGAACACCCAAATGGACTTGACCCAGAGAGATGACTGTCCATTACGCTCCCGTCCACCGAGGTGCCCTGGACATAAGTCAGTCTTGGAGGTTGGGGTGCAAGTGGGGAAACCCCATCTCTCCGAGAAGGAGGTTGGAGTGCAAGGGGGGGAGCCGCGTCTCTTCGTGAGAGAGGAGGGGACAAGTGGTGGACTCAGCTTTCCCCAGGTGGAGGTGGGGAATTTGATTTCTCTTTAAGGACTCCTACTTATGAGTTCAAGAACAATCCTTTTGTTACAGAAGTTAAAGATGTTGAAACCGTTGTAAGGAAAAGAACCTCTGTTGTAGTAGAAGAACCAAATAAAAGTTCTGTTTATTCGTTTCAAGGCATGCCTTCTATGAAGTTGGAGGGGCGGGACGCTTGGGCAAAGACTGAACCCTCACACTGGACCTTCCGATGATCAGGATCTTCCCCAGGTGAGATAGCAGCCTTAGCCAGAAAAACAGAGACGTTCCTTTCCATGGGTATAAAAACAAACCATAACAAAAAAATGGGGGGAAATTCAATATAACCACTACTTTCAATATACTTAATCACTCTTCTTCACAGGCAGTTAGTCCTCTCTCTGCTTAAGAGTAAGGCTAGTCTTGGTATCAAGGCAGAAGACATACATGGGAAGTAATCCATTTCCAGGTGCTATGAGAAAAAAAGAAAAGCAAACCGGATCATCTACGCAGTCCCACACAGTCTGCCTCCTTAAAAGGAGGATTTTTAAAGCGAGGCAAAAAATTCCCTACCTCCCCGGTAAATCTTGGAAACCTCACTTAAGGGGGCGTTACCAGGTTTTCTTTTCTTTTTTTCTTTTTTCAAAAAGCCCAGTGGCTGTGGCATTTTTGGACACGGTTTATCTACAAATTTAATCTGCATGTAAAGGGACATGGGATAGGGGCCTAAAACGAAAATGGCCTGCAAAAATAGAAAGGTAATAGGGTGGAACTAAGATATTATGCACTTCGAGCAAGAATGGAAAAAATGCACGATTCAATCTCATGTGTGGAAAATTTACATATGTGGGCTATAGCTCCAGAATGTCCACTTTTTTGGCCTCTGTTTTCAAGAAGCAAAGTGTTTTGGGCTAATTTTTACCACAGCAATCCCCTCCTTCAAAGCCAAGCTCCTTGTGAGGGAAAATGTGGGATTAGAACAATAATATCATTTTAGCATCTTCCCTGCCCCCCACCTCCTGTGCCTCTCACTGTTAAGACCACTTCATACATTTCTCTTAGCACACTTGCCTCTCAACTTAATAACATAAGTAAGCATCACTTCCGAAACGAGGCTACAAAGGGAGAAGCCACTTCACACACAGAAGACTTTATGTCAACATCCATTCTAGTCATTTTGGCAAACTTTACCTAGAAAACTCAATTATGGTCTCCCCTTAAGGTCAGTGGTGCTTATTATACCCCACACAGTCATCTGAGGAGGAGGAGGAGGAGGAGTGAAACCTTGTGTTATCTGAATGATTGACGGAGGGGAGATATACACGAGGCCCTGTACTGTAGCTTGAAGTGGTATGATTCACACTCTTATTTCTGGAAGTCTTCTGTTCAATGAACAGTTATGGCATCTGTCACAAATACAAAAGAATGTGGAGAGGAGAATACTTGATGTAATGCTTATGACAGATCTGTTCCCAGAGTGAAGCCAGGATTGTAAGAAGGTCAGGGGCTGAGAAAAGTGAATCCACCTGAGGCTTTGTTTGCCTTGCTTATGGCGATGGTCTGGGAAGGTCAGCCTATTTCCTTATTAGAAATGGACAGAACCAGGAAAACAGCAGTTTGTGATGGTTCACGATTCATCAGAACCAGGAAAACAGCAGTTTGTGATGGTTCGTGATTCATCAGAACCAGGAAAACAGCAGTTTGTGATGGTTCATGATTCATCACTATTCATAAACTACAAACCACAAACTTTCGCCAAGTTTCCAACAAAATTAATTTCATGGTTTGTGTGATTTGATCCTTCCAGGAGCAATAGAATGGTTCCTGCACAGTTCAGAGATTCCGAACTCACAGTTATTCAGATGCCTCTTCTCCCTCTGTGTGTG
>JAHTLZ010000204.1:8924335-8934680 GCA_023846285.1 Phrynocephalus versicolor | reverse complement strand
CAACAACAACAACAACAACAACAACAACAACAACAACAACAACAACAACCTGCTAAGATTCTGTTCTAATGGTGCTGGGTCTCAGGTGGTAGTACACCAGTGAGATGCCACAATTTGGTCCACATTTTCATTCTTATGCATTGACTACATCCATTAACTTTTCTGCAGGACTACAATATCCAACACCCTGACCATCATTACACTGGAGAGAGAGGATGGAAATTAAAGTCTAACATCTGGAGGGTCACATGATCCCTACTTCTACTTCAGAGGTGGGGTAGTATATATACCCCCATATGTCTCTTCAAAGTTTGATAATTAGACCTAGTGACTACCTTGAAGTGATTCTATGGCTTTTCGTCTCAATCTAAAATGCTTACTACTTACATCAGGCATGTCAAAACTTCAGCCCTCCTGATGTTTTGGACCACAACTCCCAGAATTCTAAGCTTAGATTGCCAATAGCAAAGGACTGTGGGAATTGCAGTCCAAAACATCTGGAGGGCTGAAGTTTGGACATGCCTGATTTACATGATCATGTGAACTTTAAGACTTTATCAGGACTTCAAATTGGCTCCCTGCAGCAACCTCGGTTTAATATTCCATGTACTTATACCTCACCAGTGTATTCTGTGTCATGTAACATGACAGAAGCGATCACAACTTTCTGCAGTTACCACATTTTGCATAAACTATGATATGAAAACTCACTGATACTGTAAATAAAAACATATCTCACATGTAAGAAGAACATTTTTCTTGCTCTCTCACACAAGAATGAGACAGGTGATTATTTATATCTCTAATCTTTAGCAGAGATTGTGTCTACTAAATAAAATGCACAATACAATGCACCTTACGAATAACAAAACATTGTTTCATCATTTTGTAAGCTTATGAATCATTTTGTAAGCTTATGAAATGCCACACATTTCATAAAAAATGAAATGGAATTTTTTTTCATATTAAACAGACCATTTTGTTATTATGTAAAATGTCTTCCGTGGATCCAAATTTGGTGCCTCTAGGAAACACAGGAGCCATTTTTTAGAGTTATGAAATGGTTTGTAAGTGTTTTATAACACATTTTTTTAAAAAAAATTAATTTGAAATGAAATGAAATGAAACAGGGGCTAAAATGAAACGAAACAAAACACAGATTTTTTATTTTGTGCCCATCCTTAGTCACAATTTAACAAAAACCTAGCTTTCAATAATCCTTCCCCATTTAGCCATCGTAGTAGTTCATAAACATTCAAAATTAGTTAGAAGGTTCAACAATATGTGGTTCTTCTGACAGAGTAAATGGAATAAAACCCCTCCTTGTATCCCCATATAAATACCAGCAGATATAAAACTATTTCATCATGAAGTGAAAATATACTGGATATTTTATTTTTGACATTTGTGGGACGACCAAGATAAAAACACAATGGATTAAGGAACAGATGGCTGCTTTTTCTATGGCAGATCCTTTCTGGCACATCAGAACTTTAGCAAATTGTTAAAGTGATATTAAACTGATGAGAAAAAGTGCAAAACATAGTATATCAGACCTTCAGGGAAATGAAATGAATTCCACTGAGAAGTGCAGACAGGGAGACAAGTAGGGTGGTAAGCTTAAATACTGACTTGATAAGGATCAGTGGAGAGAGTTCTAGGTGGTTGAACTCGTCATGTGCCCCAAAATCTTTTCTAAATTGGGATGACCTTATGAATTAGTAAGCTTCAAAAGAATTCGTCAATAACAGCTTTGGACGGGCTTGCAAGCTACAAGCCATGGTTGCTTTCAAAGTCTCAATCGATCTCATATTTGCTCTTCTTCTTTTCTGATTGTATTGAGTCTGGATAACATAAGAAACATAAGAAACATAAGAAGAGCTATGCTGGATCAGGCCAAAGGCCCATCTAGTTCAGCTTCCTGTATCTCACAGTGGCCCCACCAAATGCGTCTGGGAGCGCCTGAGACTAGATCTCTGTCTCCTGATACCACTCCCCTGCATCTGGCCCTTGAAATGCCCTGGTTTTAAGCCTGGAGATGACACATCTCCATCATGGTTTGTAACCTGTGATGGACTTTTCCTCCAGGAATCTGTCCAATCCCCTTTTGAAGGCATCCAGGGCAGATGCCATCACCACATCCTGTGGCAGGGAGTTCCATAGACTAACAACGCGCTGGGTGAAAAAATACTCTCCCAGCCCTCAATTTGAGTGTATGTCCCCCAGTTCTGGTATTTTGTGAGAGGGAGAAGAGCTTCCCTCTATCAAGAGCTTCCCTCTATCAAAGAAGAGCTTCCCTCAGGATAACTCCAAATTACCAAAAGTAACTTCAATTCAATCATTTCAGATTCTAGTGAAAGTTCAGGCTGGATTCACTCTACTCCATTTAGTTTTCTTTCTGCCATTTCATCCTATAAACAAAGCTCTCTACAAATGGAACATTTCAAACATGAGCTGACATTTTCCCTATCAGCGTTCTTCATTGTCCAGCTTTCATATCTGTACCCAGTACTTCAGACTGCCATCCTATGGGTGATTTCAGCCTTGGCTGACATATTGTGATAGATAACTGTTGGCAATTTATATGAGCGGGAACAAAATGTTATCAGAGTTAACATACTGTACAGCCAAAGAGCCTTGTGACACAGCGGTTAAATGCCTGCACTGCAGGTAAAACTGTGCTCATGACCTGGGGTTCAATCGCCAGTAGTCGGCTCATGGTTGACTCAGCCCTCCATCCTTCTGAGGTCGGTAAACTGAGTACCCAGCTTGCTGGGGGGGGGCAATGTGTAGCCTGCATAATTAAACTGTAAACTGCCCAGAGACTACTTGAAGTGGTATGGGGTGGTATATAAGCAGAACACTTTAGTATGCTTTTAAAAAATACACCTTTTAAAGCATTGGGAGTCATTAGAGATCCACTTTGAGTTTGGGGGAAAAAAGGTATTTTGGGATGTTAAATAGCATGTCGATTCCCAATGTGGTGTAGTGGATAGAGTGATGGACTAGGACTCCAGAGAATTGTGTTCGAATACCCACTCCACCACCGAAACTGACTGTGGAAGTGGAACTGGTAAAACCACTCCATACAAACCCCACTTATCTTGAACACCCTATGAGGGTTCCCATAATTCAATTCCATCTTGATGGAACAAATAGCATGTGAACAGATGTGACCAATTTAAAAAAAAACAACACATCATCTTTAGAGGCTTACAGTACAGTAGGAGCCCCGCATCCACTGATTCATTATACACTGATTCAGTTATCCACAGTTGGCAGAGAAAAAATAAATAAAAAATCCAGCAGCCACAAAGCAAACTATTGTCACAAACAGCAGCTGTAAAGCAAGCTATTGTCACAAATAACATTTGTAAAGCAAGCTACTGTCACAAACAGCAGCCATAAAGCAAGCTACTGTCTTAAAAACAGCAGCCATAAAGCAAGCTACTGTCAGGAAACAGCAGTTTGGAGGTGGGTGGGCAGGCGTTCTCTCTTATCCACAGTTTTCATTATCCACGGGAAGGCCTGGAACCAATCCCCAGCAGATACTGGGGTCCTACTGTATTCGCCGTTCTCTGCCACAAAAGACCTGGGTGTCACAAAACTGTGTTATGGTCCTATGAGGCTTACACTTAATCTCAACCTTCCCCTCAGCCCTGCCTTGATGCCATTTCTTCTGGAAGCTGACTTACTCATCCTCTTGGGAATGAGAAGTCAGGGGTACAAAGGAAAGCCTACTGTCCTCAGAAAGATCTATACTGGGATAGGGGCTTATGTCCCTCTTGCCTGCAAAAATCCACATTTGCAAGGACACGTCAAAAGACTATGCCCCGTTCATCTTTGTTTAGGAGGTAAACTTGTTTGGCAACCATTTAGCATGCAAGACAACCGGCAGTGGGAATGACAGGAAAACAAGACGGTAGCTGCCATTTGCAACCATGGGAGAGGGAGGGTAAATGTGTTGCTTATAATAGACGTGATCTTTTACAGATGAGAAGTAATTATGACAAAGGTGTCCAGGCAATGACATTCTAACATCAGAATCAATGCAGAAAAGATTGCAAAAATGACTGTGAAATGACTTGTTTAAGGTCAATAGGTAGTTAGACAGCTATAAAAGAGCAGTTCTCGGAGAACTGGGTGTGACTCTCCTTCACTTCTCTCTCCCTCCACGAGTTCTGTATAGAAAACTCATCCCATTTGTATAGAAATGTCTTATGTCTCAAAGGAAGAAACTTTAAAAGTGAGTGGCGATGACAGAATAACCATGTCAGACTCCCACACACATTTTCTGCTCCATTTGCACCAATGTCACACACACACACACACACACACACAATGTAACATGACAGGAGTGGATGAGGCTGTCGAGCATATAGTGGGAAAGCTCAAAGCAGTAGCACAGCCAGAATACATCCAACAAACCTCTTTCCAATCCTATGCCGTTCTAGGTCCCACGAACGCACACACACACACACACACACACACACACACACACACACACACACACACACACACACTTATCATTATCCCTGCTTTTAAAAGAGAGAACAAGCAAAACACTTTCACAACAGAGGGAAATCTGGGGGTGCTGCATCTAAGTAAAAAGAATGAATTGAACAGCTATAGGATGGGAGATACCTGGCTGGAAAATAGCACCTGTGAAAGGGATCCGGGAGTCTTGGTGGACCACAAACTGAATATGAGTCAGCAGTGTGATGCAGCGGCCAGGAAAGCCAATGCGATTCTTGGTTGCATCAACAGAACCATAGTGTCTAGATCAAGGGAAGTACTCCACCTGGAGTACTGTGTCCAGTTCTGTGCGCCTCAATTTAAAAAGGATGTTGGCAACCTTGAGTGGGTGCAGAGGAGAGCGACCAGGATGGTTGAGGGTCTGGAGGGAATGTCTTATGAGGAACAGCTTAGGGAACTGGGTTTGTTTTCCATGGCTTCAGAGACTAGGACTCGGGGCAATGGTTTCAAACTACAGGAAAAGAGATTCCATTTTAACATTAGGAAGAACTTCATGTCAGTTAGAGCTGTTCAGCAGTGGAATGTGCTGCCACGGAGGGTGGTGGAGTCTCCTTCTTTGGAGGTTTTTAAGCAGAGGCTGGATGGCCATCTGTCAGAAGTACTGGCATGGGGGTTCCTGCATGGCAGGGGGTTGGACTGGATGACCCTTGAGGTCTCTTCCAACTCTATGCTTCTATGATTCTATGGAATCCCTTGCCATAGCCCAATTATGTGCAGCATGACAATGTGATCACTGGCAGGAAATTTCAGCTGATTAAAAGCATGGCCGATTAAAGGCAGTTTGGAGTGGAGAGTGAACACAACACAACAAAACTGCATGCAGCCCAAGGTCCACAAAGAATGTCTTGTAATTAGTGACTACTAATTCATAATTTCCGCCATTGGGTCTCTTCTTCACTCCTCCAAAAAGCACAAGGTTTGGAGGGCTCTGGTAAAAGCTTTCACTGTGGTAAGAAGCTAGAACTGCCTGTCACAAAAAAACTATAGGTATATTCACTCCTGTTCCTTTTCCATGTCTCTGCCCTGGTGTCTTCCTTATAGAGCAACCATCAAGGCACCATAAGCAGTGGCACTGATGTTTCTGAATACAGTGGACTCACGTATAACAAACAGTTTGAATAAAATAAAAAATCTGTACAACATAAAAAAATCCAGAGATAGGGGAAATTTGCTTAACAGAATCGCCTATGGGGCGAATCCATACAACATAAAAAGGGTCGTGATCAGGGATTACTCTGTTTTCAATGCATTATTATGGGAAATTTGTATAAAGGAAAATTTGCTTAACAGAATTTCATTTAGAACTAATTAATTCCTTATACAAGGTACCACTGTACCACCCATTTCAATTAGGTCCGAAATACTTGCCGTAACAAATGACAATTTGCTGCAAAATGATTTGTAGCCCATCTGCTTCAATTTGTATCAAAATATTCCAAAAGTGTGTGTGTGTGTGTGTGTCTGTGTGTTTGTTTGTGTTTGTGTGTGTGTGTGTGTGTGTCTGAATAGTGAACTGAATAGTGAAAAAAGCGTGATTGAGAAATCAAAGAGGTCTCTGTTATTGATGAGTTCTTATGAATGGAGGAGGAAGAATAGAACTCAGAGCCACCAACTACTGCTTTATACCAGATGTGCAGGCAAAGCTCCCATGATTTTCCTTCCTTTCTTCACCCTCCTTTAACTAGGAGCTGTGGAACCTAGACCACTGTGAGGTCCTGCCCTTCATGTTACTATGACCTAAAAATCCCTGACACAATTTCTGCACAGGGAAACACTCTGTTGACTTGACTGAGATCTTCAGTCTGAAAACAAAAGGACAAATCCTCCAGCTTGTTATGCCCCTAAAAACCAAAGGGACATGAATCTGAATTCAGAAAGTGTTGCTCTCAAAAAATGACTGGCAGATTTCTCTTTTAGGCCTCTGTCACTGGAGTCTCCAGGAGAGCTTAGGCTTTTTATTTGCACTTGAATTACTAATCTTTCTGCTCTGAACTTCATGGTTTTGTTACAGCAATGGTTCTCAACCTGTGGGTCCCCAAATGTTCCTGGACTGCAACTCCCAGAAACCCCTTCCAGCACAGTGAGTGGTGGAGGCTTCTGGGAGTTGCAGAAGTCCAGGAACATCTGGGGACCCACAGGTTGAGAACCACTCTGTTACAGTATTACTGGCAAAGCAAATCATATCCTTTTCAAATGTTCTCAACTTTTTAAAACCCCAAATTGTCAAGGCAATATTCTGTACTTTGGAACGGAGCCCCATTCTCAGGCTCCCTCGCTGTACTTCAGTTCACTTACGAAATGCCTCCCTTCACTCTGGAATCCGAATAAACACTGGACCCAAAGCACATCCCTAGTGTGCCAAAATCCAGTAGTGATTCACAACGAAAACAGACTCAATGTTGGTATTTGGTGAGTCAACATCTGTGTGGGTCCCATTAATTCAGTTGCCCTACTTTAGTTGTGGGATGCAGGTGGCACTGCGGGTTAAATTTCCCAGCCACTGGCCTTGTCCATTGAAAGTTGGACAGAAAGGCGAAGGCGAAAGGAGACTCAGGGAGAAGAGTGGGAACATTTTTTTTTAGAAGCAGAAAGTAATGTGTGCCTAAAAGCTTGCAAACAACCTCCAGAAACCATGCCTTCATTTTTTTTTGGCTGCTGTTTTGCATTCAAAGTCATTTGACCCAAACATTTGAGTCCAAATCACACCAAAATCCTGTTGGCTAAATGCAGTTGTGAGTCCAGCTAAAGGAAACCAAATGAATCAACGATTCCTACATGAGTATTGGCTCAAGATGTCACCTTCCTTCAATAGGATTGCATGAGCAGGAATTAAAAATTGATTTTTGTTTTAGCATTTGTAACTAACATTCAATTTCTTGTTCGGGGGAGCGGGTTAGTTTAGATAGGGGTGAGCACTTTCTTCAGACAAATGACCCAGCAGAGTTATTTATGAAACTGTGGAGGAGACTACCAAGTAGAACAGAACTACAGCAGTTCATTTATACCCCATTGAGTATCTGTAGGGTTAAAAATTGCCAGTAGTTTGAACGAAGGAAGAAGGTCTAAGTGCGTATGTAGATGAAGAAGACTGCTTACTGTATGGTCTTTGGGTGGACCAGTCACAACAGTTAGGGAAGAGTCTGCCTCCCTCCCAGTCATTTTTTTCTTCTCCTTTTCATGTGTTCTTACAATGGTACATCGAGTGTGGCTTGCTGTCCTTTGTGCCATGGAAACTTGTTCTCTACATTGTCACTTCACTCCTCTCTCTACATTAGAGATGGGCACAAAATGAACAATTTTTCGTTTCCGTTTTTGTTTTTTCATTTCGATATGCAACGAAACGACAAACGAATTTTGTCTCTAAAATGAAACGAAACAAACAGAAACACCGGAAATTTTGTCGTGCGTTTCGTTTCCATTACTGCAATACAAGTGAATTGCTTAAAATCCTTAAAAAAATCACAAAAATTGAAATAAATGGTAACGAAATGGTAATAAATGAACGAAAACGAAAACGAATTTTTTGCAAAAATTCACGAAAAAGGAAACGAACCGAAACCGACCCTCCAAATGACAAACGACAAACGAAATGCCATTTTTTTTATTCGTGCCCATCTCTACGTATTTGTCCATGTGTTTTGTTTCTGCATTGATGCCAAGAGAAGCCAATGAATGAGCACCTGGAGAATAAGGTTAGTTGAGTCACCTAACAGCATACACTTTCCCTATGCAGGATTGAGAAACCAGAGGGAGCCAAGTAGAGAAAATCTAGTTCATTTGCACCTTCCAGGGTCTAAAAGTAAATATAACTCTTAAGGTGTGAGAGACCCACCTCCACCTATCCCAATATACCATATTACAGTCTATATTTAAAATCAACTGGAATTCAAAACATTGATAGCACCTCTTACCCATCACACACACACCCACTCTCATCATAGTCATTTGTGTTGTAGGTTTTTCCCTCAAGAGATTTGCAGGATTTTAACCTATTTATTTAAAAAAAATCAAAAAAGCAAAGTGTTCTGCTTATATACTACCCCATGCCACTACAAATAGTCTCTGGGCGGTTTTACAATTTTTAATTACAGTGTGCAGGCTACACATTGCCCCCCCCCCCAGCAAGCTGGGTACTCATTTTACTGAACTTGGAAGGATGGAAGGCTGAGTGAACCTTGAGCCTGCTACCTGGGATTGAACCTCAGGCCATGAGCACAGTTTTACCTGCAGTACAGGCATTTAACCACTGTGCCACAGAATTTATATTATTAATTGAAGATCTGGAAGTAAACAAATAATGCCATGGATGCAGACAAGGAACGCACTGAAATGTCTCCTAAACTGTACCGGCCAGATAATAGCTCATCTCTATGTTCTTTATTCAAGTACAGATTTCTCTTCTGATGTTGATATTACTTGATGTTCATTGCATTCTTTCTGTCATTTTAGATTTCCTTACCTTGGATTTTCCTTCTGGAAAAAATGTACACAGCTTAATGCTATGGATCCTCCTTGAATATTTTTCTCTAGCACATAAGCATGCATATTCCCCTGTGTGTTGTGTAACAACAAAGACACAGGCTGAATGGGTGTACATTCTTTATTTCCTTGGCAATTAATTGCATCAGTTGAACGGCATCAGCAATTAATCTGTCAGTTACACTCAGCTGGTTAAGGCTGAAGTCTGTTGCAAAACAAACATCTTTGTCTATCACAAAATAACTAGGCAACTGAAAAAACAAAACCATACACATAATCCAGCTATCACCAAAACTGCCTTGAAAAGGGTGTCTGTAACAAGAAATGGAAGCATTTGTTCACAAAGTTGTCAGCTGAAGAGATGGTCACCATGACAAGTTACAGTATTGGCCACAGATAATTGCTTCTAAAATGTTCTTATTATTTGGTTTCATTGTGTCTTCACAAACCTACTCAAAGGTCTTTTGGAATGCTATTATATCTGCCATTCTGGTACTCTGTTAGCACAAACTAAAATGTAACTGTTAAAACCCTTTTTCTCAAAAATTGGACTGTAAGAAGATATTGTTACCAATGATGGATCATCTGAATAGTATTACTGTATATCACAGCAGGTCATGAATTTTTTGTAGGACAGTGATATTCAGCGAAGAGTCCAACCATAGACCATTGACTAAAATGGTATTAATCTCAGACTTCAAAAGGCTTTGCTGAACCACTAAATAACAGATCCTCTAATAATTTTCTCCCTTTGAGAATTCACTCATTTCTGGAATCCCATATACTGTATCTTTCCATCTATATGACACTGCCATATATTAGATGGCTCCCACTTTTAAGACCCAAAATTAATAAAATTAATAAAACCTCCTTTCCTTTCCTTTCCTTTCCTTTCCTTTCCTTTCCTTTCTATGTCCTGAATAGAGATGGGCACGACTCAGAAAAATTGTTCGTTTTCGTTTTCGTTTTCGTCAAGGGGTCCGTTTCGGCTCGTTTCTGTTTTCGTGAGCTAATTTTCAAAATTTTTCGTTTTCGTTTCGTTTCATAACAAAAATGACAAACGAAAACGAAAACGAAAATTTTTTTGTTTCTTCCCATTTAGCTCCATTAAGTGCTTTTCCAGTAACGAAAAACGAAAATTGGCTCAAAATTAGTCGTTTCGTTTCCGTTTTCATTCCAGTTTTGAGCCGTTTTTCGTTTTTCATTTCGTTACGTAACGGAAATGAAAAACGGAAACGGAAACAAAAATTTCGCTACGTCGTGCCCATCTCTAGTCCTGAAGACTCTGCTTTGTTCTTGCAGGAATGGACCCTTCCTTTAAGGCTTGGGG
>JAHTLZ010000204.1:8895488-8906031 GCA_023846285.1 Phrynocephalus versicolor | reverse complement strand
TAGATAGATAGATAGATAGATAGATAGATAGATAGATAGATAGATAGATAGATAGATAGATAGATAGATAGATAGATGTGTTTGTGTGTGTGTGTGTGTGTGTGTGTGTACACGTCTGAGCATCTGCTGCAGTCACATCCCAAAGCTCCATAATGGAGAAACTATTCTGGTAATGAACAGTACACCCAGTTAAAGTAGCAATCCTGCAGCACACACACACACACACACACACACACACACACCACCTGCTCCCATCAAAGGTATGGGGGCTTGTTTCTCAGGGAACACATATACGATTGTACTGTACGAAGCAGTGCTGCTTGATTAAATGAGCTTGATTGATCAAACTCTTTCAGGAATCAAAAGCAGTGCTTTGTGGTGGTGAGAGTTTAGGGAGACTGGGAGAGATGTCGAGAATTATTCAAGCATGCCAAAGTGTGCTCCTTCCTCCTACCAACTAAATTCTGCTTCCAGATGAAATCGTTCAAGCCCAGATTTACGAGAATCATATCAAACACTGGGGAAACAGAGACATGGTAATATTTCTATAGGCAGAAGGGAGAAGGCACTGACCATTAAATGGTGAAAACAAAGGCAAAACGGTTGGGCTTAGGTGGAGAAACTAAGTTTCAAAATCACTAGCTTAGCAAGAATGATGAGACGTACATCCATTTACTCACTCTCTTCCTGACCTACTGAACATGTTGTGAAAATGTGAAAATAAAATGGAATAATCTTCTGCACAATTTCCTCAGCTCTCTAGGGGACTAGTAAGGCATCAATGGGCTATATCCATCTTCCCCGGGCACCCTTGAACTACCTTGGACTACAGCTCCCAGCACTCACAGGTAGCGTGCCCAGTCTGGTTAAGGATGATGGGATTCAAGGTCCTACATTCTTGGATAGCATCATCTGATGAAATCAGGATGGGTTCCTGTTAATGCCGCTTCTGCCCTTTCTTCTTTGTGTATCCAAAGGGGGGGGGACTGGGGTCAAACTATGCATTACCAATAACACATCATTTGAAGAGGGCATCTCTTAAATGCTGAAAGACTGGGATTGTCCCAGCAGGACCTTCTGTAGTCTCACACAGCTAGGAACTTTGCCTGCAAGTCTGATTTGCCTCACACAGACGTCTGCCTTATTTCAGGCATAATAACAGGATGTCTGTAATGTGTAGCTTGACCCTTCATGTCATCACATAGTCACACTTTCTTAGAAGACCTTGATTTTATAAGGTATCAGCAACACCAATCAACAAACACCATTTCTGTAGCTTATCCCAAACAAAGCTGCTTCTTGACCACCATTCCCAACAGAGATGAACTGAAGAACCCAAACAGCTGAACTCGTAACCCATCTTGGGTTCAACGGGACTAATAAATGCATCAGCATGTCTTTGCTAACTGTCAGGAGAAAGGTTTGTTTCCACGCTCATGCCCAGTGAAGATGCTGTGCTGCATTAGCCTAAGCCTAACACTACTCAGGTAGGAGATGAACCACTACCTACAATGGGATAGGCAGCAGTGGCTCAGCAAAGGTTCAAGCGTTCTCATCAGTCCTCGCTCACCAAGTTGGCGATGGGGGATTCCTGCGAGCTCCAGCCTAGAAATACTCATGAGCGACAGGTAAGTAGTTCTACGGAAACTGACACCGAAAGAATACTGAACCCAGCAGACGTACCTGATTGATGGAGGTCACAGCATGCATGGGGATGACCATCTCCATGACGAGTTGCAAGAGGGAGGTGACTAAGCCCGCCAGGATGGCCCAGGTGAGTGGCAGAGGCAGCATGCTGTAGGTGGCAAAGAGGGTAAAGAGCACATAGCCAACGCTGTCTGCGAGCAGCCCACAACCCAAGCCTGCCGCCAAGATCTGGGTGGCCATGGCTACCCACGTGACCACCCCGCTGTACTGCAAGTAGGTGTAAGAGGTCGTGTCTTTCCTGACCACCACTAAGGCACAGATGACCACCTCAATGCCTGTGAAGAAGCCCAGGAGGATGCCCTTGAGAGAGCCCATGGGGGCCGAGGCCAAAGAGAGGTGGAGCAACAGGAGGGTCAGCTTGGTGAGAATGTCCAGGATGTTCACCACCACCTCCGATTTACGCCTCTGGCCCAGGAAGTAGCGTTGGTAGAGGCGCTCCAAGTCCCGGGACTTGAAAGAGTTGTGCAACGTGGGGAAGATCACCCCCCGGTATGTGTAGCCCCAACTGAGGAAGAAGTCCGAGTTGCTGGGAGCACAGTCAAGGTGCAGGAAGCCCAAATCCCCACTGCTGCTGGTGCGCTCCGGGAAGACTTTGGTTCCCCCGTTGTTGTGGCTCCCAAGGCTCTTGCCGGCCGAATGCCTCCGAGGATGATGGGAATGGTTGGGGCAGCAGGACTCGTCCGGACCCAGCGCCTTGCCGCCACCGTGCTCCTGGATGAAGCGCTGCTCCGTGATGTGGCGCACGGCCGTCTGCCACAGCAGGCGCTGGGAACGCACCCCGCCACTAGGGGGCGTCTGGTTGATGGTGTAGAGCTCGTCGCTGTCACTCAAGCAGCGCACCTCGGACAACTCCATGGCGTCGTCAGGGCAGGCGGGGAGGAGCGTAACACATTGAATGGCAGATGTGCCCTCTCCACAACTTCTCGGCAGTGTGTGTGTGTGGGGGGGGATCAAGAATCAGTCAGTTATTGCAGAAAAAAGATGTCTCCCCATGCCTCCTTGGGCACCGAATGTTCCTTTCCATAGGTGACTGGCATGGTCCATTGCATCACCATCCTTCCCCACATATTATAGGGGGTGAAGAACAAAGAGGGATTGTGTGTAGGTTTGTGCGGGGACGAAGTTAAACACAGTCAAAGCCACATGCTCGAGGTTCCTTGCGGCTTGGCGTGGTGGGGACCCAAATGAGGGGCGCAAGCTGGCAAAAACCCTTTGGCCCCAAAGAGCGCATCTTCCCACAGGTAGATAGCCCGGGGGCGCCCATCCTTTCATCAGAAAGAGGTACCCAACTAGTCCATCTCGCCCGACATGGTTGGCACCATCCCCATCTGCTAAGGTCATTGGCAGAGGTCCTTTCTCCTTTCTCCTCTCCCTGGGCCTTTTGCAATTCCAGGCGTGGGGGCCAGAACAGAAGACCCTCTGAATTCACCACAGGCGTCCCTCAACTCCAGGGTCAAGAAGAGAGGTTGGTTGGAAGGGAAAGCCCCCAAACGATCCAGGATGGTGACCCAGAGCTTTTCTTCCAAGAGGTGCAGAAGACATTCGCTTCAGCCAGGGTTGTCACACAACTTCGGATGAGCAGGAACCAAGCGAGGACAGCTGCGGGAAGATACAACAAAGAGAAGAGACCAAAGATGTACGGGTTTGTTTGCTTACCCCCCCCCCGCGACAGCTGCCTAATCGATCTGTCCAGATGCTGCGGGGAGGGCTACAGTTGCTTGCCTATCATCCTCCCCAACCCCAAGGAGTCGCCCCTCAGCAGCAGGAGAAGCCATCCGTGCAACCCACAAGAGGAAGAGCGGGGATGAGTTTGTGCAGGAGGCGGGAAGGAGAGGAGGCAGAAGACGGGCAGCAGGAAAAAAAAAGGGGGGGGGGATAAAACAAAACACCTACCGAGGCGCGCTGGCCGCCTCTGAAATTGACCAGCCCGCTGTGGTCGTCTTGGAGGAAGGCGAGGCGTGAAATTGACAAGGTCAACAACGCCGGAGACATCTCGAGCTCCCGCCGGCCGCCAGCATCTCCCGGAGCGCGCGCCCAGAGCGAGACGACGAATGCCCCAAAGAACTCCAGCCGCTCGGCAGGAAGCAGGGAAGAGTTTTTCTCTTCTTTTTCCAGATCGACGCTTTGCACCGAGACATGGCCGGCGGGAGGAGGGCGAGCTGGGGACCGCGGTTGGGGAGAGAGGGGCAAGGGCAAGGCAAGCGAGGGCAGGCGGCTAGGCTCAAGGATCAAGTCTCGGCTGCCTCGGCTTCGCCCGCGGAAGGAGAGGAGGAGGAGGAGGAAGAAGAAGAGGAGGAGGAAGAGGCGGCGGCAGCGGCGCAGGTAGAGCGGCTGGGCATCTCAGGCAGGGCCCCCTCCCTCCCTCCCTCCCCACCCCAAACGGATCGGGCTAGAGCGCGATCCTGAACCTCGCGGCAGCGCTTCCCACACCGAGCAGAGCGCGCGGTTTTCTTCCTCCCAGGACCGTCTTTTTCAGAGCGCTTCCCGCAGGATCGCAAGAGTTTGGGGCAACTGGAAAGTGAGGAGACTCGCTTTCCTTCGGGCAGCCTTCGGGCTGCCTCCCGCCATGGGCTCTCCGCCCCTTGCCGCTCCACCTGCCCCCCTTTTTTATCCCCACCCCCGCCCCGCCTCTCCCCGCCTTGCCCCTCCGGCTCGTGAGGCTAGCTGCAGGGCATTTCCGTCGCCCGCCGAGGCAATCGGCGCGTTCAAGGGGTTTCCAAGTGGGGCCCCTGGCCAAGGCGGCGAGGAGGGCAAGGCGAGCGCCCAAGAGATGGGGGATTCTCTTTTTTGCGCCGCCTCCCCAAGCGCAAAGCGCCCTGCTCTTCCCGGCGCGGCGGCGGCGGCGGTGCTGCTGCTCCTGCTGCTTCTCCTCCTCCTGGGAAAGGCAGCCGCTAGCTCGGTCAGCTGATGGGCCAGTGACGTCAGGCTCGGCGGCTCCCTCTCCCCCCACCCACCCCTTGGCGCCCACTGAAAGGAGAACTAGCCTATACCACCCCCTCCCTACCCCTCCCTCCCTGGCACGCACCTGAAAGCTGTGGATCGGAGTGCCTGTGGGCTGGGGATCCCCTTTTGAGCCCACCCCCCCACCCAACAGAAAAGACCACTGCTGATGAGAAAGCCCGCCTGGAAATGCAGCGGGGTGGGGGTGCCCCCGAGGGTCCGAGGAGGACGCCCGGAATTGACCTCTCCCCTCCGCCTTGAAACTCGATCCGTGACCTTGGGCGGGGACAAGTCTGTCACCTCGTTGGATGGCGATGTAGAATCCAGGGTGTGAGAGCCACCGAGGGGTGCCTTCAGCTCAAGGAAGGAGAGCGGGGAACAGTAATGCAGTGAAGGAAGAAGCACCGCATAGACTAAGGGTTAGCAATTATATAAGGAATAGCCAAGGAATGTCATAGGAATACCAAGATCCACTCTACAGTGGCCCTCAATGGAAAACAGCCACCATCCAAACCTTTAGCAAAGTACCAGAAAGCAATAACATGCTCAGGGATCCTTCGAAAGGACTCTCACCTTCCTTACCTTTAGCAAAGGATGAGGAAACAACCCAAACTCAGGCACCATCCTGAAGGTCTCTCAAAGGGAAACCCTAAGAAAGGAATTTCTTTTTTTTAAAAAAAAACTTTTTATTTTTGACTTTTTGAAAATTTAACATAATACTATAACATAAATTACATTAAAGAAAAACATTTAAAGAGACAAAAACAAGCAGACAAAAAAGCAAAGGTCAATACATCATAAGAACATATAATACATCCATTATAAATTGCCATATATTTACAATGAGTCAATAAAGGGCTTCCATATATCTATATAGATATCCTCTCATAGTTGCTTTCTATATGACAGGGCTGTCCAACGTTGAACAGCCCAAGGTCTACTTTTTCCAGATGAAAGTGCCTGAGGGCTACTATACTAAAACCTCTACTTATGAATTTTATGCTGTTCTGAGGATATGCTCAGAAGTAAAAAAATATTGTAAGTAGAGCAGCGGTTTTCCAAAGGAACGTATTGAAAATCAATCCTTTCTGGAGGGAACATATTTCAATGCATTCTTATGGTAAGGCTGACCATGCACACGCTTCCCTTACACCCGCTTGAGCCTGTGTGGACGGGTGCAAGGGAGGCGTCTGCATGCTTGTGCAGGTCTCCCTTTCCGCTTGCCCGGGCTGCTGGAAGACTGGTTTAAAAAGGTGCACTTTC
This sequence comes from Phrynocephalus versicolor, assembly GCA_023846285.1. Classification (NCBI taxonomy): domain Eukaryota; kingdom Metazoa; phylum Chordata; class Lepidosauria; order Squamata; family Agamidae; genus Phrynocephalus; species Phrynocephalus versicolor. The sequence continues at coordinate 8,900,121 of JAHTLZ010000204.1, read as the reverse complement.
CCTCTCAACCTGCCCAGGGCCTGACTTGACTCTACTTCTCCTGTTTTCCCCCTTCTCCCTTCCAGCCCCCTCGCTGCCACTGCTGCTGCCGCCCATAGCTCTCATTCACTTCTGCCATGTTCTCTCTGCAGCTGGGATGGGCCAAGCCAGCAGCGGGGCAATCACATCACCACAGCAGCGCAAGGAGAAGGGAATGGCTCAGAAAGGGAGCAGGAGGAGAGGCAGGTCACAGTCTCTGTGAGGCAGCTATGGGGATGGGAGGAGGAAGAGGAGGAGAAGGAGGATGGGAGGAAGGAATTCTCTGGGGTGGAGAAGAGGGGAACATCACCACGCAAAGGAGGTGGGCACGCCCATGACCCTGCCCCTCACTGTCCCCTCCACCCCCTTTCCTCAGCTCTGCACCAGCAACTCAGTTGGTCACGAGACAGTGGCACGCCAATCATCTGGATGGTAGGGAGAGCAGGGAACTGTGCCATGGCCCTTGAACTGCACCGCTCGGCTGAGACAGCTTTTCTGGGGCAGTGGTGGTCCTTGGAGTGGGGGAGGTAGAAGTGGAGAACTTATCCCCTCACATTTTTATTGATGGCTGGCGGGCTACTTTTGAACCCTTCGTGGGCTACTGGTAGCCCCTGGTCTACCTGCTGGGCAGGCCTGCTATATGATATTTGTTCAAATGAGGCTAGTTGTCGCAGATCTTCTGACCATTTTGTGAAGGGTGGAGGATGGTTATCCTTCCAGGCCTTTAATATAAGTCTTTTTGCCACCACGAGAGCTCTCAAAATCCAGTTTCGTTGACCCTTAGTTAGACCCCATATGGTGGGGATATAATTTAAGATAACATGAATATCCTCAAATAACAGAGATTTCCCCAAAACTTAATTAATATATGTAAGAACTTCCATCCACAATAGGTATATTACTGGACATTTCCAAAGCATATGTATTAAGGAAGTGTTTATACTATTGCATCTCCAGCATCTGTCTGAATTGATCAATTTCTTTCTAAACAGTTGTTGTGGGGTCCAATATATTCTGAAAATTAATATAATTTCAAAGAAACATCCCAAGAAAAGTTTCAAGGAATACCAGTTTAAATGACTCATTTTATGGCCATTTGTGTGTTCCCCATATACAAGTAGCTATGTGCTGCCTTTGGATCTCTAGACTGACTTTACAGGCATTGCTGCTGTTTACATGGCGGTCCCAGCTGGCCAATGAATCAAAGGCTTTCCTACATCTTCCATATGCCTCATGGCAAAGTCTGAAGTTAAAAGTTCTCCACACTGGGAGGTAGTGAAGAGAGAGCGGAAGAAAACTTCTGGTTCCAATCCTAATCTGGTTGTGGAATTTTATTAAGGGCTTATTCGGACCTGCATTTGTCAATAACAACTTTATTGTTTCTGACCAAAGGCCTTTACTGTTGTGCATTGATCTGTATTCCTATTATCTGTAATTGCTTGTTGAAGTAACTGCCTTCCTGTTCCAAAGGGAACAGGCCTATTGGTTGATTCAAGTTGCTGCATTTGGATCCTCAAGCCTATTGGTTCCCGCCAAAAGGCAGCTTTGTGATTGCTTGCAATTGTTCCCTCCAAAATGTATCTTTTCCTAGCCAGTCCTGGTGCCTATAAATGTAGCTCCCTCTCCCGAGTCCCCAGTCTTGTTCTCTCCCTGAATAAAGAGCTGTTACACCAGAAGCTGTCTCCAGCCTGCTATGTCAAGAGCTGAAATCACTTGCTGAAATCACTAAACCCACGTTACAACATTTACAATCTGTAACATGAGAAAATAATATCCAATTTAAAAATTAAATTGGTGATTATAATAACTCATTGAGACGTTTGTCCACAGTCCAATCCAACTGACAAACTGAACACTTCTGCTGTCCCTCCAAAGAGGGGCAGGGGAAGTTAAATTATTTCCCCCCTTCGCTGGACCATTGCTATTGGGCCGAAACATTTGAATGTTTTTTTTTTTAAAAAATCTTTGCCATTGCATGAAGAACCAATATAAGAAGCAAATACTGATAAATTCTTGAGCAGCAATGCACAAAAGACTTTAAAAAATAATCTAGGTGATTGAGTGCACCAGCAATATTCTAGCACATGCAAAAATAATAATTTCACTCCCCCTGCCCCTCTACAGAGGAAGGAGCTGGAAAGTTACTTGAAGATGATATGTCATCTGGATGTGAGAAGTTCAACAAATGCTATATCACTCCTCTCCCGATTTTAGACCACACCAGCCTGCACCAAAAGAGCCATAAATTGGAAGACAATTCCAAATTAACACACACAGAGTAAACAAAGAAATGGTAACTCCCAAGGTGGGGTATCTAGTGTGGTGTAGTAAATAGAGTAATGGACTAGGACTTAGGAGACCCTGGTTCAATTCCCCAGCTCTGCCATGGAAACTCACCGGTAAGGGGAACTGGTAGTACCACTCCTTAAGTGCCTCACTTAATTTGAAAACCCTATAAAGGTCACAACAGGTCACTTCTGATTTTGACTGCACACAGAGCAAACAAACTCACAAGCCAATACGTTAATCTTGTGATTTCTGCTGAAAGGAGCTTCCCAAGCAGATGCAGGCAAACACATTCCAGACTTCAGAATGTCAGCTGTACAATTTGTAGAAACAAAGACATTACTATTAAAGATGGAGAAAGGTCATTTTTGTTGAATTCTGAAAATATAGCAGAGAGGGAGAAGTTCCTCAACTTTTTTCATAGTGCTAGAACCAATGTAGCAGGACTGGGGTTTATCTAATGAAGCTGAAGAATGGGAGATTCAAGACCAAGAAAACAAAACACACCAAAACAAATAAACAAAAACAAAAAAACCCACACATGACATTTGCTACTATGATGGACTGCAATGGCCACCAACTTTAAGAGACTTGAAAAGGTATTTTAGATTAATTCATGGGAGGGTGATGCACAAGTCACAAATCACACAATCTCTGGTGTCTGTACACAAGTGCCAGGAGTATGGGAAACAAAAAAGAACTAATTTTAGCTCAGGAGAGTAAATATGATTTGATAGGAATAACTGAAATTTGGGGTGCTTTTACACGACCTCTATAATCCGGTGGCAACTTAAATTCGGACCAGAGATCGTGGGGGTTTGTCGCTCTTCCTGTGTTCCCACCCCTCCACACTCCATTGTTCCTGTCTGCATGAGGGGAAGGAGAAAAAAAAAGGAGAAAAAATGCAGGCTCATCTCCGTCTGCCGGTTGAAGCAGCCCTGAGCCGCCCCATAGGGATTCCTGTCTCTTAAAGGGGCAGTGGGGACAAAAAAACAAACAGAAGGCGAGGGAGCCCGGCATTCACAGCTTTACAATTCACATCGGATGATTTTTTTACCTCCTGGAGGCCAGGTACTTGAAAAGTGCGCTAGGATGTGCTTAGGTGGGCGTGGTCTTACTTAATCTTTTTTTTAAAGTCCAGAGCTGGCGGGAAAACATTTTTAAGCTCCGGATCTGGGAGCCCTTTGCCTCGGATTTTAGGGGTCGTGTAAAAGCGCCCTCTGTGAGATGACTCCCATGACTGGAATACAGCAATTGAAGGACATAAATTGTTCAAAAAGAACAAAGAGAATAGAAAGGGAGGTGGAGTTGCAGTAGATGTCAAAAATATGCATTCCTGCACAGAAATACAGGAGGAGATTGGCTGTCCCATTGAGAGCACCTGGATCAATTTTGTAGGGCAAAAGAAAAGAGAAAAGGAACACAGCATTTGGAGTCTACTGCTGACCACCTAATCAAGGAGAGAAAGCAGATAATTCTTTTGAAAAACTGCAAGGATCTCAAAAAGCATGATGGGAGATTTTAACTATCCAGATACATGTTGAGAGGCAAAGTTTGGCAAAGGATGGCACTTCGAAGAAATTCTTGGCCTGTGTGGCTAACAATGTTCTCCTACAAAAAGCGGAGAAAGAAACTAGAAGATGAGCTGTCCTCTACTTGATTCTAACCAATAGAGACAACCTGGTGGAAGAAGTGGCAATAAGGGGAACTCTGTGTGAGAATAACCATGTTCTACTAGAATTCTTGATTTCAAAGGAAACCGAAGCAGAGTGTAGCCACACACTTACATTGCATTTTAAAAAGTCAGTTTTACTAATCTCTGTTGTGTATTGAGCGGTATTCCTATTGGTTTCTGTTCCTGTTCCAAAGGGAACAGGCCTATTGGCTTATTCAAGTTGCTGCATTTGGATCCTCAACCCTATTGGTCTCTGCCAAAAGGCAGCTTTGTGATTGGCTGTAATTGTTCCCTCCAAAATGTATCTTTTCCTAGCCAGTCCTGGCTCCTATAAATGTATCTCCCTCTCCCCAGTCCCCAGTCTTGTTCTCTCCCTGAATAAAGAGCTGTTACACTAGAAGCTGTCTCCGGCCTGCTATGTCTCAGAGCTGAAATCGCTGCTGAAATCACTAAACCCACTCTACAACAATCTCAAAACAAAGATGAGTAAGGTCCTGTGGCAGAAGATCCTAACAAGAAAAGGAGTCCAAGATGAGTGGGCATATCTTTAAAAAAAGGAATTCTAAAAGCACAACTACAATCTATTCGAATAAGGGGGCACAGATGGGAAGAAGAAGAAGAAGAAGAAGAAGAAGAAGAAGAAGAAGAAGAAGA
>JAHTLZ010000204.1:8870237-8883518 GCA_023846285.1 Phrynocephalus versicolor | reverse complement strand
ATCATCATCATCATCATCATCATCATCATCATCATCATCATCATCATCATCATCATCATCATCATCATCATCATCATCATCAACAACAACAACAACAACAACAACAACAACAACAACAACAATCACCAAAGTGTGCTGGTTGTATACCACCAGTATGGCTTGAGTCAGACTCAAGAGCAAGTCTTGACTTCATTCCAGCTAGATACTGTAGGTCAGGCATGTCCAAAATCAGGCCCGGGGGCCAAATGTGGCCCGTTTTCAAATTTTGAGTGGCCTGTGGCCTCTTCTCCCCACCAGCTCAGCCTGTCACACATCCTCGCCAGCTGGCCCCTCCCCATACTGGATGGAGGCGTCAGCTTGCAGTTTGCCTGCCCTCCCTGCCTCTGTTTACTCCCCCACCCTCGCCAGCAACCTGCCCAGCCTATCCACCCCCAGCTCCATTGCTGCAGCATCCTCCCTTTCTCCTTGCATGTTATAGAGACTTGTCCAAAGTCCGGCTCGGGGGCCAAATGTGGCTGAATGGTCGGCCTCCTCACATTTTCATCTCACCAAATCTGGCCCTCCATTCAAAAAGTTTGTACACCCCTGCCATAGGTGACGCTGGCCAGGGACTGGGGAATTACCGTCCACCCACCATTTGGAAGGCCACACTTTGCGCGACCCTCCTTCATGGCTTGCTCCTTTCACGTCTTTTGAAAGAGAGGTCCCACATGGTGAATTCAATGATATTTACTGACACATTCTGATTGTTTTTTTAATTATTCCGGTGTTTGACTGGTGTAAACTGCCTGGAGTTCCACTGGAAAATGGGCAGTAAATAAATAAATAAATAAATAAATAAATAAATAAATAAGCATGTGTGCAGCTCTAATCACTCTTTAGCCATACACAGAGTGAAAGAATGGTTGCCTCAGAAGCATTCAGGGTTAATTAATCTAATTGTCCCCATCTCTAGTGCCACAAATCAGAACCTGCCTTTTCTGAGGTGGTGTCCTCGTGTATTTTAATTTGATAAGCCCTAATATGCTCCTTTGTGGCCAATTATGCCAGCTAAACACAAACTATTATGGCCAGTTTATTATGGATTAATTGGCTGTCTCTCGTAAGCAGGCGTACCCATCTCTTGTTCTCAGCAGGATGCCTGCTTCAGTTCCTCCATCTAGTTCCAGCCTGGTGGTGCCTTTGTCTATCAGAGCTGTCCTACTGGTGAACAAAAAGACTGTTGCCTAATCTTTTCACACACTGTATTCTCCTTCCCCAGGGAAATTGCAGACAAACACTTCCTTCTCTTCAGTTAAAACTTTTGGCACATAACCTTCCTTTTAAAAACAGAATTAGCTCAAGCTGTTTTGCTGTTTGAGGCAGAAGGAAATATGGTGTCCCCTACTCATGTAGAAGTTCATTAGACCAGCAACTGAACCTAGTGAAGGCACACCAGCAACAAGCCATTCTCTGAGATTTCAGAGAGAGAGAGAGAGAGAGAGATCTTTTCCCCCAAGCTTTGTGGTTCTGCTTTTAAGGGTCTTCCTTTTTTCAGGCCATGTGCTTCTCAAGACATACACTCAAATTGAGGGCTGCGAGAGTAAGAACAGACAAAAGAAAATATGTTTTTTCACCCAGCGTGTTGTTAGTCTGTGGAACTCCCTGCCACAGGATGTGGTGGTGGCATCTGGAGGAAAAGTCCAGCACAGGTTACAAGCCCTGAGGGAGCTGTGTAATCGCCAGGCTTAAAACCGGGGTACTTCAAGGACCAGATGCAGGGGAGTGGTATCAGGAGACAGGTATCTAGTCTCATGCACTCCCAGATGCATCTGGTGGGGCCACTGTGAGATACAGGAAGCTGGACTAGAAGGGCCTTTGGCCTGATCCAGCATGGCTCTTCTGATGTTCTTATGTTATGTTCTTAAGTTTCTTGCGGCACCACAAGAAGGCTTGTGACTGTGAGTTATGACACCAGTGCTCCACTTCCTGCCTAGCTCTGAATAGTGTAACGAGACAAGCATTGATGGAAACTGTTGCCTTCAGAGGTGGTCACTGGGTGCTCCAACACTGGAGGCATCCAAGAGAATTTTGGAACAACCACCTGGCAGATCTCCTTGGATTTGTATTCCGGCATGGAGCAGGGGGTTGGACTTGATGGCCTTATAGGCCCCTTCCAACTTCACTATTCTATTATTCTATTATCAGTGCATGAACAAGCCAGAAGGGATTGGGAAGGGAGCTTATAGTCCATATATTTGGTCTCATCATGTCCTCTGGAGCACCCACACACCTTTATGCTCTGCTGGTGCGCCCTAGTCCTCTCTGATAATGGACGGAGGCATGTGACCTGCCTTTGGGGGCATTGCACATAGAAAACTCAACAACCTCCTACTGTGATACCACTCATTCTGAGACTTGTCTCCCTGCCTGAATATTTATTTATTTATTTATTTATTTATTTATTTATTTATTTATTTATTTATTAAATTTATATACCGCTCCATCTAGCTAGGACACTGAGGCTTTGTGGTATGGGACAACTATTTCCCACTCCCTCTGGATTAAAATACTTGGCATATAGCCTCGCCTTTGGGCTGCTTCCTTATTATTGTAAGCTTTCTGTTTTCCATAAACTTGTGTCATTCTTTCTGTTTTCATTATTCTCCATTTCCACGCCTGGGAGGACACACCTCGGTTATGCCCTTGGCTTCCACCCACCGACTTCGTTCCAACAGCGGGTCTTAACAGATGAAATAATTCATGCACTGTATCTCAGCTCCCAACACTTGGGTTTCACAACGAGTGAGCCCACGGGCCATAGAGAGCAATGAAAAGAACATTTGCTATAGGCAGCGGTGATCATCAGTTTCCAATTCTCCCTCAGCCACAAGACTCAGGGATCGCTGGAGGCAAATCACAGTCTCTCGCCTTAACAATGGGCCTGTACAACACGAGATACATCAGGCAAATGCAACCAAAGTGGGCTTAATAAGCCTCTGCCTCGTGTGTCTTCCTGCCTGATGTGGCCAAGTATTGGGCAAACCCCAAAGCATAAATAAATCAGGGATTTACATGAACATATCCTGAGCTCGTTGACGCAAGTGTGGAAGAGTAAAAAAAGAAAACATCAATAATGTAAAGCACTAGAAAACTCCATGCTCTTCTTTTTTCATCTCCTTTGACCCCCAAAGAACCATTTTGTCCATTTTTCTAGCCTCCTGTTTTCATTCGGACTGGTATGGATATGGATATGACTGAGATGTACAAAATAATGCAAGACATGAGTAAAGTGGATAGAGGGACACTCTTCTCCCTCTCATAAAATAACAGAACTAGGGGACATCCACTCAAACTGAGGGCTGGGAGAGTGAGAACAGACAAAATAAAAGATTTTTTGTTATCCAGTGTGTTGTTAGTCTGTGGAACTCCTTGCCACAGAGGTGGTGATGGCATCTGGCCTGGATGCCTTCAAAAGGGGGATTGGACAGATTCCTTGAGAAAACGTCCATCACAGGTTACAAACCATGATGGAGATGTGTAATCTCCAGGCTTAAAACCAAGGTACTCCAAGGGCCAGATGCAGAGGAGGGGTATCAGGAGACAGATATCTTGTCTTGTGCATTCCCAGATGCATTTTTCTTATCCTTATCAAATCCTAACAGATAGATAGATAGATAGATAGATAGATAGATAGATAGATAGATAGATAGATAGATAGATAGATAGATAGATAGATAGATAGATAGATAGATAGATAGATAGATAGTCTTTGCTTCTCGAAGACACTTCCCAGAGCTAGATTTAGTTTTCTGTCTGTGAGGTGGAACTTGCAGCATGGAAAAATCTGGGATTTGAAACAACTCCTTTAAAAAAGTGCACCCCTAATCTACAGTTCAGAGCCTTCCAAAATTCTGGGACCTAAAGTAGTTGCATTGTTTGCTAGGGTGGTCTCCCCTAGCTATCTGGATTTAAACATTCACACAAACCTCCCCACCTCCACCCCAAGAGATCAGAAAATGCACATACACTAAGCTGCACTCAGACAAAGACAGGATGGTAATGCCTCCAAAACAGGTCCAAACAGGAGCATCACCTCTGTGTACCTTTATTCAGACACTGGTGGTGTTGAAGATCCTCTAGTGCAGTAATGGCCAACTTCGGTCCTCTAGATATTTTTGACCACAACTCCCAGAATCCCAAGCCTGTATTGCCAATGACAAAGGACTGTGGGAGATGTGGTCCAAAACTTCTGGAGTGCCAAAGTTTGGCCACCACTGCCCTAGTGCATGCCAGTGCGTGTCCCTAGTATTGACATACTGCTTGCTATGTTCATCTATCTAAGGAGCTTACAATAAAATGAAAGTGGTTCACATCAATGGGGCTAGTGAATCCTTTCCTGTTCATTTGGACTGGAGCTATCCAAGGTGCTGATTACTATCCATCAACTAGTTCCAAAGCTTTGGGGTTTCTTTTAAACCCTAATAACAATCATGTGATGTCAAGTAAAATCTGACTTAGGGTGACCTTTTTGAAGTTTTCCTGGTAGAGCCTGCTCAGAGGAGGTTTACTATTCCCTTTCACTAGGCCGTTTACCCACGGCTATGCAGGTTGCCTATTCTCCTGGGATACAGCATGGAGAATCAAACTCCTGACCTTTAATCATGTAGCCATCTCACTGAGCTATCCAGTGAGAACCAGCAGGAAACAATCTATATAGAATGTTTTTTTTTCCCTTCTGTGGCTTTCAGAAGCTTAAGATGCTTCCCATCTGTTTCTCTGTAATTCCAGCCAAAGCAAATAGGGTGCATCACAGAAATCTATGACAAAGGCTGAAGAAACTTCATCTTGTCATCCAGGACCCCTGGGAGGACATGAGACCACAGCTTTGTGGCCTGCCACACAAAAGACCCCAGAAAAGGTCCTTCTTTCACTTGTTCGCCATATAGCTGATCAGAATCCTACATGCTTCTCCCTTCAAGGCCTCTTCTACCACTTTACCCTGGTGTGGCTGAAAACCAAAGCAACAGGGAAAACCATTCATTTATTTGTTGAAAGCAAGGAGGCATGTGATATTGCATTTCAATTTCCCCCTCCCTTGTGGAACTACTGATGTACAAATGGTGGTGTTTTTAAAAATTACCCAGGAGTCACACTTGCAGTTAAACAGCATTCATCTCCTAGTGCAGACGAAAAATTCATAAACCGTGCACAGTGGAAAATAAGATCTAATCGACTCACTTCTTCATATGCCCTAGATGTTCTATGGACATTTTTGGGACACCATTTATTGCTTGCTAGATTCAAGAGAGCTTCTCCACCTTTCTTTAAGGAACATGAAAATGCCATTTGATAACTCTTTATACTAAGAGTTGTACTTGATTGAAAACCAACAGGGCATCCACAACTAGACCAAGTAAAGTCCCACTCTTGTAGGAGCCTCGTGGTGCAGTGGTTAAATGCCTGTACTGCAGCTAAAACTGTGCTCATGGCCTGGGGTTCAATCCCAGGTAGCAGGCTCATGGTTGACTCAGCCTTCCATCCTTCCGAGGCTGGTAAGTGTGTAGCCTGAATACTGTAATTAAACTGTAAACCGCCCAGAGACTACTTGATGTGGTATGGGGCAGTACATAAGCAAAACACTTTGCTTTATGTGTGACATGTTGCTTAAACTGTTTGCTGTGTTATTATATATCTGACTGCATGGTTGCTTAGGCATCATTAGAGAGTTCACCTAGCCAACTATGTGTATGGTAAGGCTGGGAGGTTTAACATGCAACGTTAGTGTATGTGTAACAGTAATGTTTGCCATATAAATTGCAGGGCAGGCTGAAAATCACAAGTAAATCATTCAATTCCTTGTCCCCACCTGCCCCTGCCCATGAAGTGGCAACATCAATATGAATATCTTCCAAAATCCCAAAGGTGCCTCATTCAAAAGTAGAAAAAACTCAGTGTTTTAAAAGGTGGTCCATTCCATATTTGTGGAACGGGGGAATCAGAAGTGAATGATTCAGTCCTTTTCAGCCTGATTAGAAATCATGTTCATTGAGTTCAATGGGAATCATCATCAGCGGCTTAGAACTACAGAGCTGGAAGGAATCCAATGGAAGCACAGCGGGGAACTGATCTCCCAACTTCCGGCTCAGCAGTCAGATATCTAAACCACTGAGGAATCCAGAAGTACTTTCAAGTTGTTGTGGTTCAGCAATTCAGTTGTGCCCAGTTCTTCATACTTCCATGGACCAGAGCTCGCCAGACCTTCCTGTCTTCCACTGCCTCCCAGAGTTTGATCAAATCCATATTGGTTGCATTGATGACACCGTCCAACCATCTCATTCTCTGCTGTCCCCTTTTCCTTTTGCCTTCCATCTTTCCCAACATCAGGGACTTTTCAAAGGAGTCTTCTCTCTTCATGAAGTTACCTGGCATGAAATGAATCTGCGAGGCAACATTTGGGGCAACAGAACATTTTAACAAACCTGTTTCCTCATAAATAATGCCAAGATCCTATCTTTTTATCTGTCTAGTGTCCATGGTGTGGTTTGGTGATGTAATTCTAAATCGTCCCAAAGATGAGACAACAAATATATTTTGAAGTCTTTCATGCTCAGGATCTGATGGTTGCTGTGGGTTTTCCGCACTGTTTGTTCTGGAGGTTTTTCTTCCTAACATTTTGGCAGTCTCTGTGGCCGGCATCTTCAGAGGGCAAGGAGCTCAGGGAACTAGGAGTTCTCTCTGTGTTCTGGCGTAGAGTGTAGGGAACACTTAATCTCTTTACTAGGAGGAAAAAAATCCCTATCCCACAGCTATACGTACCCTTCAAACTCACACTCGACACCAGATGGGTGGTATAAAAATCAAATAAATAAATAAATAAGTACTCTGATTTGTGGCTTTTGTACCAAAGATTCTGACTTGGACTTGGGAATCAGGCCTAATGACTTCCCAACCTCCCTGGTGAGAACAGACTGCAGCAACCCCCATGGGTTTTAGCTGAGCCAACAAGCAATCTTGAGATAAAGAATCCCAAGGCAGAGACTAGAGCATTGATGGCGAAACTTTTAGAGACAGAGTGCCCAAATGGCAATTCAAAACCCACTTATTTTTTTGCCAAGTGCCAATATAGTAATTTAACTTGTATACAGGTGGCTATGAAGGGGCGATGTCGGGTGCCCAAAGAAAGGGCTCCGAGTGCCCCCTTTGGCACCTGTGCCATAGGTTCGCCATCTCTGGACTAGAGAGACATTCAAGTATGGCCAGAAGCTTGAAATGTTGATGGTGGAGTTTGGGCCAAAATGGAGGAAGAATTCATAGAATCACACAACAGTGAAGTTGGAAGGGGCCTATCAGACCATGAAGTCCAACCCTCACCCCTCAGCTCCATGCAGGAATATTTCAGACGTGTATCATGGTCTATGGCACCACTATCTAGCCAGACAAATGAACAAGAAGACGCCTCTGCCATATTTTCCCTATCTGCATATAAAGAAATTAAAAACATCATCAGGAAGACACCATTGTGCCATGTGATTAGGTCTCTGCATATTCCATGACTGGCTTTGCCACTCAACTAAATGAAACTGGTACAAAGGCTTATGCTCATTCATTCTCCTTACTAAGGAGAGAAATGTGTCTCTGTCTGTCTGTCTGTCTGTCTGTCCACCTGCCTGCCTGCCTGTTTATTTATTTATTTATTTATTTATTTATTTATTTATTTATTTATTTATTTATTTATTTATTTATTATTTGAGCTTATATACCTCCCGTCTTCCAGGTGGAACTCTGGGCGGTTTACAACAAAAGAAAACAAACAGTACACAAAATTATGAACAACAACACCTAAAACCTGTCTATCTATCTATCATTTTCCTGCCAGTGCTTCAGCCCTAATCTGCCATCTTCCTAAAAAATTACTGCTCAAACATCAAATGAAATCTTTATCTGTGGGACATGCGTATGTGCGATCTGGACAGCAGCGTCTGGGCTGATGTCTTTGGTTGAGGATGAATACTCTGGAAAGCAATGTGGAAACAGCTAACTGTACATGTCGGAGGGTCATGCCCTGGCCATCTTGAATGCCTGGACCCTCTTGATGGTGGAACATGATGTCCCCGCAACGATGTCCCTAATGCCAAATTAGAAAAGTTTGTTCCCCAAACATGCTTGTCATTTACATGGGTAGCTAGCTAATCATTGCCATTATATACTTGTTTAGCTGCAGCTGCTTGGCTAAAAATAGAAGTGTGTGTGTGTGTGTGTGTGTGTGTGTGTGTGTGTGTGTGTGTGTGAGAGAGAGAGAGAGAGAGAGAGAGAGAAAGAGAGAGAGAGAGAGAGAGAGAGAGGATCGTGAACACAAATAACACAGAATCACCAAACGATTCCACTGACAGAGCTGATGTTAAATATGGTACAGTACAGAAGAAGAAGAAGAAGAAGAGTGTTATCTATATTTTCTACTCCCCGTGCTGCTCTGAAATATAATCAAAATGCTCTCTCCATTCTGTGCCAACGAGTATGTCAAATCTAGCCGGGCAATGTTTGCTAAACACGAGATGCACTCTCAGCTAATACATAAATCTAGATTTTGCATTAAGATAATGAAATTCGGTGATCAGAAAAGCTACAAAGCCATGCAAATGGGCATGGGCCCTATTTAGCTGAGTTCCACTTAATTCCTCTAGTTATTTTCCCTCCAGCGTTCTTCGTACATTACGCTGTCACTTCTCTGCTGGGCACGCTGATGGGCAAGGAGGTCCCAAGGGCACCGAAGCCCAGCACTTTTTCAGCTGATGGTTTTATTCAGCAAATCCCTGGGTACTGGAGTTTTTGCCAGGACCAGGCAATGTCAAGTATGTTTTTTGTAACCATGACTCTTGGAGCTTGAACTGTTCAGTGAAGTGTGAGATGGAATATAGCCTGAATGTCTTAAGATTTTACATTCTGTGATGAAGTATGTCCGTAATCAGTCATCCAGGTGAGTTTATCTGGAAGATGAGTCATGGCAACTGGACTTCTTTTCTTGTGAGATCGAAACGTTTCACTGCTCATCCAAACAGCTTCATCAGTCTGAGCCAGTCAGTCCTCAGATTGACAAAGCTGCTTGTATGAGCAGCGAAACATTTCAATCTCTCAAGAAAAGAAGTCCACTTGCCATGACTCAACTTCCAGATTCTGCCGTGAAGTGATCCTTCCTGTCTGATGTTGGTTCTGTGCTTCTACAAACCACCACCTTTGTATAAGAAAACAAGAAAAGATATTCTGCAAAAGAACACCGAACCATCTAGTCCAGCATCCTTTCCTCATAAGGTCAACAACCAGATTTATTTATTGTTTGGTTGATTAGAGTAATTAGAGTGACCTTAGGTGAGAAGGCATGGCATATAAATCAAATCAACTCAAATCAATCAATCAATCAACCAACCATTTATTTATTTATTTATTTATTTATTTATTTATTTATTTATTTGTACATCATCCATCTGACTATCTGGCCACTCTGGGCATCTTACACCACTATACAAATACAGTTAGATATAAATACGACCAAATTAATACAATAAAATCACCAAATAAAGCCAATAAATAAAGTAAGTAAGTCTTTACATAAGATTGAAAGGCAATAAGCTAATTTAACAGATGAACAGTCACAGTAGGCAAAAGTCTTGCTGCCGCTTTGCCTTGACATGGGAGATTAGAATAGATTTTTATACAGCACCATCTAGCCCAAAGGCCACTCTGACAATTTACAACAAAGGGGAAAAATACAGATTATGGACAGTAAAAAAATAACAAATATTTACAAAACTAATATGAAATTATATAAAACATAATACAAAAATGACTATAAGGAATTCATAATTATAACAACAAAATTAAACTAGCAGAAATAAACCAAAGAAATCAATCAAAGAATTCAAGTAAGCATGACTGACAAGAGGCGGAGAAAGAAATTTCCAAGTGTTAGATTATAAGGATCAAGATTACAGCAAAGCTACCCTCCAGATGCTACCGGAGAGCTAAAAAATAAGACATTCACCTCTTAATTCTGCTTGCAAACATGGAACTCAGAGATACTGTGCCCTAACCAGAACAGCCATTGGAAAAAAAGAATAATTTTCAATGCCTTCAGCCATGACCTATCCCCAAACGTTGTCTAATCTCCTTTTGGTAGCATTATTTATGTATGTCTCATAGTGCAGTGGTTAGTCTCTGGTATCGCAGTGAAAACTCTCCTCATGACTTGGTTTGATCCCAGTGGATTCAGATAAAAAGCGAAAGGTTGACTCAGCCTTCCATCCTTCCAAGGTTGGCAGAACGAGTACCCAGCCCACTAGTATGGAGGGGGGAAAATGCGTAATTGGGTGTAAACTGCCCAGAGAGTGCTCTAAACATTATGGGCTGGAATATAAACAGAATGCTTTACTTTAAAAATGTGTCAAACAGAAGTGATAGATTCTCATGCTTCAAAACTCTTTCGTTTCCTTCCCAGGAAGCCAAGAAAAACATACCTGGTTTGCAGAAGGTGAAAGCCTAGAATGACAGAAATTTGTTGGGAGAGAGCTTTATAATGTCTCTGGTTGCAAATCTTACACAACTGTTCCCATGCATGTGACAAACAGAAGGAACAAGGAAACATCTGGGATGTTGTTATGAACTGTGTTATTTATTATTTGCTATCCCTTACTGCCTTGGATGTGTTTTTGGCTGCTTTTATTTACCATTTTAGTGTTGCATTTGTTTGGTCCTTTTAAATATTTGTATACCTATGGTTTTTAGCTTTAAATATTGTCTTTCAATAATCTAAGCCATCTTGGGTCCTTTTAAAGGAGAAAGGCAGGGTAAAATATTTAAAATAAATAAATTTATTTTTTAAATATTTTACCTTTAAGATTGTGACCCTGACCAATCCAGAATGCAGAGAGGGCGTTTTTTTCTAGAGATGGCTCCCACAAGCCTTCAGTCAAAAGGGGGCACAGCTGTACTGGCAGAGGCTTCTGAGATTTGTAGTCCTAACTAGAGATGGGCACGAAACAAACTTTTAATTCGTTTTGTTATTCGTTATTTGTTTCGGTAGCTAAAGCAAATAAATAAATAAAAAAAGAGCACCGACCTGGCCCCTGGGGCCACGCGGTCAGCACTCAAACAACAACAACAACAACAACAACAACAACAACAACAACAACAACAACAAAATGAGGTGTTGGCCCCAAGCCAGCGCCTCAAAAAGACCCTGCCACCACCACCGCCAGGATAGGTCATCACCACTGCTGCCGCCGCCACCCAGTAAGTCGGCTCCAAACTGTTTCAGCTCAGTTGGGGTTCTTACGATTTTTTAAATTTGTATGAACCCAAACCAAACAGAACCAAGGGTGCGCACGAAACAGAAGAACCTGAACCATGGGTTTTCTGTTTCGTGCCCACCTCTAGTCCCAACAATGACTTCTACAACCTTCAGTCTGGACCAAGCTAATATCCTCTCTCTCTCTCTCTCTCTCTCTGAATTTCAAAGACTTATGATCATGACTTTTCTATATTGGCCTCTCATCTGTAGCTGAGTTAATCCGCTACAGATCTAATTGCTGTCTTTCACTAATAAACAGAATCTGACCTCAATCTGCCACTTTTGCGATATTAGCACAACGGATGCTGATTGGCAAATGTCAACAAGGAAACATGTGCTACGTCTGCCACACTGCTACTGAAATGACATTATTAATGCCCATGTACATCGTTGGGTCTAATTCCATTTTGGTTTCCTTTGAGCACCTCCGAGTGAATAAGAGATTTATTTGTGGTGCTTATGCTTTGCCTGATTTAAACTTGCCTTCCAGCTGTTGGATCAGGGAAAATAATTATCCTGCACCAAGACAAATAAAGACTTAATCTGCACTTCCCAAACCAGCTACTTAGAAGAAGACAAGTATATCTATTCACAGTCGAATGTGGACGTTAGAGGTTGCTTGTATGTATCCATTATACAATGTGTACCCTCTTGAAATCAGCAAAAAAAAGCGTGTAGCTTTTGATGTATTGCCCTGCCTTCCCATAAACTCCTTAGCAACTTCCATAATGCTAGTTTCTGAATGAATGAATGTCAACCAGAGATAATTCAAAATACATGCTCTTCCTCCAATACAGTTTATTGCTATCTTGAAATATTTTTCTTGCAAACCTGAAAGGGACTAACATTTACAGAGAATATTTTCACCTCTGCTGTTATCTCTTTCCTTCCATTCTGACTGAGCTGGAGAAATGAACAGAATAGTGGAAAATATTTTGAGAGACATTATGCTAGGTCTTTACTGCCCTTTGGAAATGCTCGTGATCAGTAACATCCACTCCATCAAGAACCAGAGGCATGCATGTTCATTGAACATCATGGGGCCAGTGGCTCATTTTCTTTCAGGCTTCAGAAGGGATTACAAATTGCATCTAGGCTTGTTGCCTGAGTGCAATTTAGGTTTAGATTTATTTATTAGTTACATTTCTGCCCCACTTTTGTCATTATCACTTCAAGGTGGGATATATTGGTAGAAATGAAGGCTTTTCCAAGGCTTTCATGGCCAGGATCTGATAGCTGTTACGAAATTTTGGGGTTGTTTGGCTGTGTTCTGGAAGGTTTTCTTCCTGATGTTTTGCCGGACTCTGTGGCCAGCATCATCAGAGGGCAAGGAGCTCAGGGAACTAGGAGTTCTCTCTGTTCCTTGGGGTATAGAGTGAGTGAGACTGTGTGGTTTTAAAGTCATGGGAAAAAGGAAACTTCAGGAGAATAGGTTTTCATCATTGCATTGTAATTGAAGGATTAAGAAGTTTCACTGCAATTAGGGGTGGCAGCGAACCTTGTCTGTTGTTAATGGTGTTGTTAGCTATTCTTTTGCAGGACTGTCCAACTGTGAACAGCCTGTGGCCTACCTGACAGTCCCCAACGTCCCTTACAGTTGATCCTTGTGGCGGCGGTGCCAGCAGTGGCAGCACAGGTGGCTCGAGGACCCCCAGGAGTGCTGGGTGGTTGCTGCTGCTGCTTCCACCACCACTGCCTCGGCCCCGGGGACCACCAGGCTTGGGGGTGGGCAGGAGCCCCCCAGAGAGGGTGCGGAGGGGCGCCCAGGGACAAACTTTTCACGCACCCTACCCCCTCTCTCAAACACATGAATGCATGCATACATGCATGCACGCATGCACACGAATGCACGCGCGCGCACACACGCGCACACACACACACACACACACAGACAGACAGACAGACAGACAGACACACACACACACACACACACACACACACACACACACACACACACA
>JAHTLZ010000204.1:8847893-8870227 GCA_023846285.1 Phrynocephalus versicolor | reverse complement strand
CACACACACACACACACACACACACACACACACACACACACACACACCTCTCCCTCACTCAGGCGCACACTCAGTGCCCTCTGCTCCCTCTCTCAAATGGAGCCAAGCAGACATGAGACCAGGAGAAAGTCCATGCTCCAGGTTCGGCTGCCCTGCAGCTGCGGCAGCAGCAGCAGTGGAGAATTTCGGGCAGAGTCCCATTCCCTGGCCACCCCCCTCCAGTCTGGCACCCCTTTCCAGCCAGGCCCCTTTGGACCTTCTGCACACCCCCTCCCTCCACCGGCTCATGAGATCCCAGGCGGACCCTGCAGAGGCTGAATGGGGCACAGTCGACCTAAGATGCTGCACCTGGCAGAGCTGGATGGTGGCGGTGGCAGTCCCCCTCCTCCTCCACTGCCTCTCCCCTCCCAGTGGTGATTGCTCCCGCCACCTGCCACCCCTCCCAGCAGCTCCCTGTGTCTGCCACCGGAGAGGCCAAGGGCACAGAGGGTATGTGAGAATCATTGACCTTTGACCTTTTGCATTCTGTAGTTTTCAGTACTGGATGCCAGGCTTTGTTATTTTAGACTTTCTTCTTCTTTGTTTAATCTGTGCTTATGTTTGTGGGTTTCAATGGCTTCCCTGTGTAGTCTGACATAGTGATTGGTAGTGTTGTCCAGTACCTCTGTGTCCTGGAAGAGAATTTCATGTCCAGTTTGTTTCAAGGTATGTTCAGCTACAGCTGATTTTTCTGGTTGTTTTAGTCTGCAGTGTCTTTCATGTTCTTTGATTCTGGTCTGGATGCTGCGCTTTGTGGTCCCAATATATACCTGGCCACAACGACAAGGTATCCAGTATACTCCTGCAGTGGCAAGTGGGTTCCTTTTATCCTTTGCTGACTGTTGTATTTTTGTGGTGGGTCTAAATATTGCTTGTAGGCTATCTTTTTTCAACATTTTGTCCATGTGCTCCGTGACTCCTTTTATATATGGCAGAAATACTTCGTTTGTTGGAGGCTGTTTTTCTTCTTCAGTTTGGTGTTGTTGTTTTTTCCGGTTTGATGGCTCTTTTGATTTCATTCTTGGAATAGCCATTTGACTATAAGGCCCCATTCAGGTGGCTGAATTCAGTTTTGAGGAATTCAGCTTCACAGTTTCGGTTTGTGCGCTCTACACGTTTTTTGATTATGCCTCTTTTTCGTCATGGGTGGTGGTTGGAATTTTTATGTAGGTACTGGTTTGTGTGGCTGGGTTTTCTGTAGACCTTGTGTCCAGACTGTAGGTGCAGTTTGTGTATGACCATGACATCTAAGAATGGGAGCTTCCCCTCCATTTCTTTTTTCCATGGTGAACTGTATATTTGGGTGGATATTGTTGAGGCAGTTTAGAAATTCTTCTCCTGCATAGGACAAGTTTCCTCTTTCCCACAACTTTAAAACCACACTATCTCACTCACTCTATACCCCAAAGCAGAGAGGGAACTCCTTGTTCACTGAGCTCCTTGCCCTCTGAAGATGCCGGCCGCAGAGTCTGGTGAAACGTCAGGAAGAAAAACTTCCACAACATGGCCAAACAGCCTGAAAAACTCATAACAGCTATTTGAAAAGTGTTATCATTCAAAAAAGGAAAGGGTCAACAAAAATCCCCCACAACTCCACCCCAAAATAAAATTTCTTGTCATCATGGTAACTCAACTATTATTTCTTGACTGCTTTCCAAGTAGAATAGATTGAATTCTTCTGCCCTCCGTCTTTGCTCTCCCACATGTTATTTTTTTCTGTAGGCATATTTGCCACCAGTATTTGAATTAAAGAGGAGCTGGAAATACTTTATGCTGGTGACTCCGTCAGCAGGGCTGGCCCTACCTCATGACAAAGCCACGTGGCTGCTTTAGGCAGGTGACCAGAATAAAAACATCTAATCTTCCAACTGTATATGTAGCATGCATGTAGCGTTCTTACTGGATAGAACAGATAGAAATATTCTTAGATTGTTATTCTTAGGACTGCAGAGATGAAAGGGACCCTATGAGTCATCAAATCCACCCCCTATTCAAGAGGCACTATGGGGTATTGAACTTACTCTACTTATGAGTTCAATCCATTCTGAATGCATGCTCATAAATTGAACAACTTGTAAGTAGAGCAGCTGTATCTAAAAAATTTTTTTAAAAAATAAAAAGGTAAGTAGAGCAGACCACATCTAAAGTTTGTAAGGCAAAGGTTAAAACACCAACAGTTTCCCGCTCTTATGTCAAGTTGCTCATAAGTAGAGATGCTCTTAAGCAGAGGTACCACTCTACTTGTTTAGTCCAGCAGCTTGAATTGCCTAAATGCAGGTTTTATTATGTGAGCAGGGTGGATTAAGTAACCCATAACAAAAGAAGGACACACTTAATACAATTCTGGTTTCTACTATGTGTAGATCACATATTTCCTGATCAAACATGCGTGATAATTAGATGAAGTTACAATTAAAACATGTTGGTTGACAATTAAATAGAGTGTTTATACTCCCTCAGAGTGTATTTGAAAACCTTCAGTCATCTTCCCCAGATATGTTTTACAGTATAGAGATATAGCTGATTGTAGAAACTGGGTTAATTGTGAATTTACAAGGTTTGGATTTCATACACATCCACACACCTTAGTTTGTATACATAGGCAGACTCTAAGGAAGATCAGTCATTTTAATTCCCTGGACCTGTAAGGACTGGATAGAAGAGATGGTAACTTTTTATTATTTTGTCTTTCATTGCCCATAGTGGCTGTTCGGCCAGATGGGTGGGATAGAAATACAATAAATTAATCAATCAATAAATAAAATTTCCAAACGTTATCCATAAAGGAGAATAAAAAGTCAACAATGGTGTCCTTTACATTTAAAATCCCCAATCAAAATGAATATTTTTTTTCACCCCATTGACCACTGACACAACAAAGCTCATTCCAGTTTGCAACCTTTGGTTTTAGATTTTTCAGAAAGGTAAGTTCCAGTTCCTTAATTGTTTCCTCAACATTTATTGGTCATGGTCCTAGTGATGCCACAACAATGACAACATACAACCAGATACCCTTGTCTGGGTTTGCCTATTTTATGTTTTGAAGAGAAGGAAGAATCGAAGTGCATCATGTTTATCACAAAACCACCTGTCATGTTTGAAGGCAGCAAGTGTCCATCAGCCAGAGCAAGAATACACGACTGGTGAAAAACCAAGTAAGACCTGAGTTTCAAGTTTGCAAAAGCAGAGGGAGAGACAGGAGGCATGAGTCAAAGTGTGAAGCATGTATCAATCTGTCAGGTCCCTGCCAGAACCCATTCCTGATACTGAGTAGTTAATAGCTGAGGAACTCCCAGTTGAACCATCAGGGCTGTCAGTTCATCCAGCAGCTGTGCAGGAAAGTGATTCAGCATCTTCAGGGGATTTTACATCCTCTCAGAGAGCTGCTGGCCGCAGACAGCAAAGACTTATTACCAAGAGGAATAGGAATAAGCTGTATTTGAGTAGAAGGCATTTACACTCACAGAGTCCTGAGTATTGACAGAATGGGTCTTCAGGGAAGTGGGACTTTATCTCTGGAGACAAGCACCCAGAATTAGGGTAATTTGTGGCAGCAACAAGTTAACTCGACCTGCTTCTGCCTTCCTGCTGTGATTCCTGACCTCTTTCGGATCCTTGTTCCTGACTGGCAACACTGGACTACATTTCTTGACCCTGGACTTTATCACTCCTTGAACCTGGCATAAGCTACTGTCTGCATTCCGGCTTTTGACCTCTTAGCTAACGAAACAAAAAAATGAAAACGGAAATGAAAAATGCCTTAGTGTGTTTGAGGTTCTGAAATTAACAGGGATGTGATGTTTGCCAAAAATCCTTTTATGTTTCTCAGACACTCCAGCTGTGTAGGGAATGACTGGGTTCTTCCATCGGGTCTGGGTCTCAGGCTGATGCATTGTTCTTGTGTGAACCGCCCAGAGTTCCCGTTGGGAAATGGGAGCAGTATATAAATGCAAAAATGAATGAATGAATGAATGAATGAATGAATGAATGAATATTGGTTCGGCACACAGCTTTTTTGAAGGCCTACTTTGGATATCCACAGGCCTTAAGTGCTGTCTTCAGGTGCCTGCCTGCCTTCTTCTTGCTTCTGCGGAGGTGGGGATGCTCTCTGCTCTGTGGTTTAGGGTCCTGATGACTCCTAATTTGTGTTGTAATGGATGATGGGAATCAAACAGTAAGTACTGATCTAATCTATGTGGGTGGGTTTCCTGTAAACTTTTACTCCCAGGCCACGGTTGGGTCTGATGATGACTGCCCAATCCAGGAAAGCCAGCCTGTTTTCTTGGGAGTCTTCCCTAGTGAACTTAATATTAGGGTCTACCACATTGATGTGGTTTGTGAAGGCCTGTACTTCCTTATGGCACTATTATTCCATGTTTTGAGGGAGGGATTGGTAGATGTCATGTAGGTGAATGCCTACTTTTCAGCCATGGCCTGTCAATGTGAATTCAACATTGCATATGTACTGTATATACATATAAGCCTAGTTTTTCAACCCTTGTTTTTGGCTGAAAAAATGCCCTCAGCTTATATTTGAGTCAATAAGTTTTCCCAGTTTTTTTTGGGAGTAAAATTAGGTGGTCAGATGGCTTGGGGAGGTCAGCAAAGGCCAAGTCCTGATCAAGTGAGCAATAGCGGTGCCTCTGCTTCACATATGATTCCAATGAGAAGGTTTAGGGGCATCCTCTTTGGAGCTTCATAACTCAGCCCCCTTACCCCAAAATGTTTCCAAATTGCATGGGATTCCCTGAAATCACTTTCTGAAGGTACCCCTGCTACTTTGGTGTCCCCAATGTAAGTAATTGATGAGTGCATTTAAAAAAAAATATGCACTAGAAAATTATTTTTAAAATATGCAATCAAAATTTACTTACCTTGGGACTCCAAAGTAGCAGGGGTACCTTCAGAAAGTGATTTTAGGGAACCCCTGAAATTTGGAAACATTTGGGGGTAAGGGGACTTAGTTATGAATCTCTAAAGGGGCTGAGGGTAGTATTGGCAACTGTGCAGGGACTGTGGAGGCAATCAGGGAGTTTACTCTATGGTATTAACTCCCGTATTGCCTCCACACTCCCAGCACATGTTGCCAATTACTACTCCCAACTCCTTTAGAATTTGGCCAGTATACCATAGATACTCGAGTATAACTTAAAACAAACACCCTCGGCTTATACTTGAGTCAATAAGTTTCCCCAGTTTGGGGGGTAAAATTAGGCCCTCGGCTTATTCTCAGGATGGCTTATACTCGAGTAAATAGTTTTCTTAAACCAGCAGAAGAGAATAGAGCATATTAAAAGACTGGGTTTATAAAGTTAAGCTCTTGCCTTCGTGACACTGGTTCATGTCATCTACCATCTTCCAATGTTTTTTCCTTGTTTGTTTGTTTGTTTGCTATTACTTACATATCCTATGTCATCTTTCCTCCACTGAGCTTCCCATATGGGGTACGCTTCATTCTTTCTTCAGTTGATTGACTCAAGAACCCTCTGAAGTAGGTTAGGTTTGAGAAAGTGACTAGTCCAAGGTCACTCACTCAGTAGGGTGGAATTTGGGCCTCCCAGATCCTATCCACCACTCTTACCACTATACCAAACTGTCATTTATGTCAGCATCAATTTCCAAAGCAGTTGTGTCTAAAACACCCAGGGAAGTGTGGCACGGGGGGGGGGGGGATCCATGAGCTGTTGTTGTTCTGTGAGGTCAAGTCACCTCCAACTCATGGTGACTCTGTGAATGAGTGAACTCCAAAATGCCCCATCTTCAACTGTCCTGCAACCTTAAAGTTCTGGCCTCCTTTAAGATGTCACCCCATCTCACCCTTTGGCCATCTTCTTTCCTTGCTGCCTTCCACCTTTCCCAGCATTATTGTCTTCTCCAGAGAATTCTGTCTTCCTGTGATGTGCCCAAAGTAGGGCAGACTTAGTTTCAATATGTTTGCCTCCAAAGACTTCATTTGATCTGAGATCCACTTGTTTTTCTGGTAGTGCAGAATATCCACAAAGCTCTCCTTCGGCACTATATTTCAAATGAATCAATGAGTCACACCCATAAAGTAAAAGTGTTCTGCTTCTATACCGCCCCATACCACTTCAAGTAGCCTCTGGGCAGTTTACACTTTATTTACCGTATGCAGGCTGCACATTGCTCCCCCCCCCCCAGCAAGCTGGGTACTCATTTTACCGACCTCGGAATCCCAGGTCGTGAGCACAGTTTTACCGGCAGTACAGGCGTTTAACCACTGTGCCACAGGGCTGAACCCTGAACCAAGTCCTTGCTAATGATTCCCTTAAAAAGAATTTTCTACCATCAGAAGTCTAGGCTGGATAACATCGTTATTGATTCACTAAATTGTGCCTCTTGTGTTCTATTGAATTGCAAATGATGCATCTCTCAGATAAAACTGTTTCTACATCTGCAAAGTGATTTTAGGATTTGAACAACTTTTTTGCTTCTCCATTACTTCCCAAGACTGTATAACATCTGTGCTGTCTGGAGAATCTTGGAGGAAAGGAAAGCTTATTACCAGTAAACATATTACTCAATCCGGACATTTGTTGTTACACCTGGATTACATAGCTACCGTGATGATTACTGAACTTTTTGTTTTCTTGGCATCTCTTTGCATGTTTTCCTATATAGAAGGTTCCCTTCAGGTAGATAATTCAGTTTATCAAAATAACAGGATTATGTGGTGTGCTGAATCAGTTACATCAATTTCCATAAGGGCAGATATATACATCTATTGCAGGAAATATAAGGACAAATCACACTGCACCTCTAAAACTAAGAGATTGATGGTGGCATCAGATTTTATAGACACAGCCCGCTTCTTCTGAGGTGCACATAGTGTGCCAAGTGTCACAGGAGCCCACACTCTTAACAAAACCTCTTAGTCTTAAAAGCGCCACATGATTTAATCTTATTTTGTGATGAGACGCTGCATTAATATGTCTGTCCCCTGGAAATTGTATCAGTTTATCAACATTCGGTGTCATTTGTTACAAGCATGCTTGATCGCTAAGAAGATCTGCATAAACACAGCCAGCTTCTTTGTGTCTCAAGTGTTTGTTTATACACCTGATGGAATAATTGTCTGATTGTCATAGCGTAATTACTAAGATTTCAGCACTCCGCATGAGAAATCAAAGTAATCATGTTGTAAGAACAGCCTTGTATGATCAGGTCGAAACCTCTCCTTGGAAAACCTACAAGCAGTTGCTCTTCCGTGAAATATTCTGGGCTGGCATTTAGATTCAAATATATATTTAAAGCATCCTTCTCAGGAATGATTTTTGTGACCCAAATACCCAGCCTAGCTTCTTATCTGCATGCTCTAAAAGCAATGGTTCTGCTTCAACTTCCAGAGGTCTCCCCCCCACCCCCCGCAACACAGCCAAGATGAGAGATTCTGGGAGTTGAAACTCAAAGTATCTCATAGGTTACAGGCTGAGGACTACCCCTCTAGAAGTGCAAGATCATGTTTGGATGCCAGAGTTGAGGAGCTTATCTGCTATTTGTTAGGATCTTTTTTTCAGTTTTGGGGGAAATAATGCACCCATACAATGCTTTTTTTAATTTTAGAAACAGCTGTAGACCACATCTAGTCTAGATTATGAGATATGGTGGAGACCACAGCTAGGGAGTCAACTTGACTCCTAGTGCTGTTGAACTTGCCCACTTCTGGTCTCCTTGATCCTACGCTCACACCTTTTAAAACATCTCTTGTGAAAGAACTTGAATGAATGAATGAATGAATGAATGAATGAATGATCCAGCAGGCCAGCCCTGCTCTGAACAGCCTAGATAGACAGTACAGGCACTCCTCATTTAACAACCAACCTGTTTAATGACCACTTAGATTTACAACCAGCAGCGGAAGTCAAAGTCACTGCTGCTGCCTAATGGCTCCCTCTGGAAGGACCTGCTGTTCCAGCCCACAGGGGTGGAACAGGTCACTTAATTCTGGAATTCTTTTATTTATTAGTCACATATTGATTACTAGTCTGGGTTTCTTGAGTCATTATCAAGTTTAATCTTATTATATTGCCACTTTTTTCATGGAAGTTTATCTCCCACCTGGACCCTAAAGTAAAAATTCCCACTCTCTCACCTCTCTCTTCCACCCCTCCCTCACCCACTCTATCTGGTTCTGGTTTGGGATTCTTGAGGAATTTACCTTAAAACCACACTTAACATTTCTACAGACCCTGGCCACAGATCCTTTAGTAATACTTAACATATCTATGAACCCCAGCCAAATCTTCCTCCCTACCATTTCTACAACTAATCATCTCTCCCTCCTCCACAAACCCATTAACAATGTTAAACATATGAACGACCCCTGGCCAAATCCTCCCCCCACTTCTACAACTAATCCTCTCTCTCTCCTCTTTCCCCCTCCCCTATCCACCAATGAACATCTGGTAGGAAATGTATACCTTATCACATATTATATTACACACCTCATTCTGCTGCTGTGTCTGAAGGAGTGGACATGTCCACAAAATGTTACATTAAAATATGAAAGTTAGATTTTAAGGTGCCACATGTTTTATGTCTTGTGGGGGGGTGTTTCTCTTTGACTTTTGACTGCAATTCTTGAAAAGACTAACACGGCTACACTATCTGAATATTGATTCCCCTGCTTCCCCTACAAGCTCAGGTAGGCTCTTTAAAGATTTCTTCTTCTAAGTATTAGTCCCACCTACTAACCATGTTGCTAAGTGGTCTGATCCCTCAGATTCATAGACTCGTAATGTTGGAAGGGGCTTACAAGGCCATTGAGTCCAATCTCCTGCTCAAGGCAGTGCTATTTCCATTTTGCTAGACTCCTTCATCATGAGGTGTAGCTGCCTCAGTGCCTCAGAATGGGAGCCCATCAAACTGTGGATCACGTAGAACCGTGACAGTTAATGTGGCATCAAAGAGCAAGAGTTCCGCATAGATGCCGTTGACATTTCCACTGCATTGTAGAATCCCTCCCAAAAACTATTTCTCAAACCCACACATGGGCTTCCTGTCAACATATTCTGGGGAGAATTATGAAAGAAATACACAAATGTACATGTTAATGTGTATAGCAGAGAAAAATTAGCTTAGCAGCAAGCAGCATGTCGATAAAGTGTAGGTACTTGCAATAAGTGTTATTGGGACTAAGAGACATAGAGACAAAGAACATGACTTAGAATAAAACTCTTATATTGAATACAGTATATACAGTAGATAAGAAAACAACAACAGCAAAACACCAAACATAACATATATACAGAGCAAAATGTACAACAGAGTGTGGGGTACTGTTTTCTCACTATAAACAGTCCCAATTTACATTACACCAGCCAGTTTCTTTATACACATTTGGAACTCATCAGACATTATTTTAACCAATCACATCCTGACACACCATGATGTCATTAAACTATTCCACCTGTGCTCAATCACTTTAACCTCCTAGTGATTTCTAATCCCTTGCACTTGTGGCTAACAATCATGACACTGCATTTTTGACTGACTCCATTTTACAAATTCTCCGTTCAATCTGTTAAATATACATTACATACATTTTGTCCATTCTAACATATTATGACACTTCCAGCCACTTCTAATGCAACTGTTCTAGGATTTGGGGCCTGTTGTGTGGTCCCTGATCATCCTGGGGCCCCATAACTGGCCCTGATCCAGCACAGGATGCCCTACTCATCCTGGGTAGTTAAGTGTCTGAGATGGCAGTGGACCTCAGACTAATTCTGATGGGGGAGAAAAGCCGCCGAAGGAAGACAGTTAAGTAATGTATAGTTCTCTAATGCTGTGTCCTGGTTTTCTTGCTTTTCCATCACATTCATGGTCCACCAGCATAATTGATTTTCTACCCAATCACCCACAATCTAGACCTCCGTCCCTCCCCCATCCCTGCAGTTTACTGTCAAAATCCCTTTCAAACCAAGCAGAAGAGATGCATAGAATGAGGACAGCCCCTGCCAGGACTTCAGGAAAATCTTATCTGTTTCATTTTGGGGAATGATATTGACAAAACCTCCTGCAAAACAAATCATGTACCGACAGCCAACCCTCATTGTGGGATTTTGTTATGCTGGAGCTTTTCTCCGCAATGCCCTGAGTTCCCTGCTCTGTAGTTCTGCAATTCTCCAGCTGACGCATGGCAAGGTCCTCTGACGTCAAACCACTTTGCAAGCCACACTTAACAAGGAGTCGTAAAAGAGAGAGGGGGAGAGAGAGAGAGAGAGAGCTAGGGCATGTTTCTGCATTAGCAATGAAAAGCAACTTCCATTCCAGTGAAAACTTTGGGCAATTTCACAGGGTTCTATAGAACAGATGGCTTCAGAAGAACGCATGCGGATGCTCGATTTAAAACTTTTAAAAATTTATTTATTTTAGAGTATTTTTATCCCACCTTTCTCCTTGGAAAGGACCCAAAGTGTCTTACAGTAATGAGGGATAATATACAGTCCAGTACAATTAAGACGTGTTCAAGTATTTGAAAACAAGGAATTGAGGGACATCCTACAGTATTAATAGACAAAAGTACATTAAATCTACAAGCTTATAAGTAGATATAAAAACAAAGTCTATGTGAACCTATAGATTCATATGAAATACACATGGCAGTCCATCATTCAGAGAAAGCTTGCCTGAAGAGAAAGGTCTTTGCCTGTTTCCGGAAGGACAACAGAAATGAGGCAGTCCTGGCCTCTAGTGGGAGGGAGTTCCAGAGTCTGGGCACAGCAGTCGAGAAGGCCCTTTCATAGGTTCCCACAAGATGTACCTGTGTGGGTGGTGGGATGGAGAGAAGGGCCTCTCCTGATGACCTTAACACCAGAGTCGGTTCATACCGTGAGATTTGATCTTTGAGGTAGCTTGGACCCAGGTCGTATAGTGCAGGGGTGTTCAAACTTTGGACCTCCAGATGTTTTGGACCACGACTCCCAGAATTCCAAGTCTGTATTGCCAATGACAAAGGACTATGGGAGCTGTGGTCCAAAACACCTGGAGGGCCAAAGTTTGGACACCACAGGTATAGTACTTTGTAGGTCAAGGTCAGCACCTTGAATTGTGCTCGACAGCTGATTGGCAGCCAATGGAGCTGTTTTAATAGGATTTTAATGGGATCTGTGTATCCTGCCCCAGTCAGCAGTCTGGCTGCTGCATTTTAGATTGGCCTCTATGCCAGAAGACTTAGGGTGGTGGGTAAGCACATAAAACACTGTGAGCTGTCTGGCCTGAGCACACAAGTGCCAGGCAGTGGGGTAATTTTTCTCAGGATCAGACTCATGGGAGAATAGGGTTTTCCCAGGATCAGGCCAATGCTGCTGATGTTCTTTGTGGAGGAACAGCTGGAGGAAGCAGGGTCCAGGAGACTCAAGGGGCAGGAACTGAGAGGCCTGGGGTCATAGCAGGCAAAGACATTCCCCCTCAGGCAAGTTTCCCTGAATGAAGGACTACCTACTATGTGACTTTTACATATGGATTACCATACATGATTGCATTGACTGATTTCATAAGGACCCCAGTGTTTTCCATGTTTACTTTCTACCCTTCATAATGGATTTGTTTTCCTTTTGCGTGCTCTTTGTAGCTTTACTATTACCTTTTAAAGTTCTAAGAGGACTCTTCTATTGCCCTGTTCTTAACTTGAATATGTCTTAAATGGGCATGAAATGAATTTTTTGTTTCGTTATTCGTTATTCATTTCATTATGTAACAAAACGAATAACAACTCTAGGGGCAAATTTAACACGAAATGAATCGAACTGAGAAAAATTGGTTTGGTTAGGTTCCTTTCGTTAATGGGGGGCGGAGATGTCTCCTACCTGGTGCTGGTCCAGAGGTCCTTTCATGCCAAGCTGCACGGAGGGAGCACACACCTCGTCGGTGCCATCAAGGCACCGTTCTGGGATGTATTATTGCCCCTCATTATTTGTAAGCCACCTTTGGTCCTTACAATAGAAAAGAGGGGTAAAAATATTCAGAAATGAAATCAATAAATGAACTTGCTGATCTCTGAAGAAGGCGGCGTGTGGAAGGATGCACCAGAAGAAAATGCTGGAAGCTGTCCAACTTTTACTGATCTGTTTGCTTGCAAGTGAAGGCAGGTGTTAAAGCTCCAGCCAAGAGCTTAAGCCAGGCAGTATTAACTACGCCTGAACCAGACCCCTCCACAGCCCGGGAGAGGTGAGTGACAGGCTGAGGGAGGGGGTGGGTCGAGAGACAAGTTGTGTAGAGTCTGACGTCTACAGGTCTTCCTGAAAAGGGGGCACTTCCAGGACTGAAGCTCCTTCCTGATTTCCAGAACCTGGACTAGGGGGAACTCCAGTGAAGTTAACCAACAAGTTGGCAAACTGGTCTCCAAAAGTTTAGAGACTATCATCCAACTCTATGAGACTGGGGAGGGGAAGGTAGGGGAAAGTGACCCTGTACCACTAATAAAAGCTGTTTTGAGCCAGGAAGCTGAACTGGAGCCCATGGTGTTTTTCCTCAGGTGCCCCAGTTCTGCTAACTCTGTAGGAAGGGGCCATGGAAGGACACACAAACACTGATGTTAAAAAGTGAGGGAAATGGATTGCAGAGAGAGCCAGAAAGTTACAGGCTGGATAGTTTAATCTTAGTTCCAGGTAAAAGGATAAAAAATAATGATTACGTAGGTGGTAGGACAAGCATCGCCAAAGAGAATCAGCATAGCTTCTGCAAAGGTTAAGATTAGGGATGGGCAGGAAATGAAAAACAAAGTGCTATTCCATCATTTTGTTATGTAACAAAATGAAATGAAACAAGAAAGCAGCATTTCGTTACAGATTAAACAAAATGGTCATTTTCCCCACTGAAGTGAACCATTTCGTTCCATCCATTTTGGGCTCCTGCCAAGCTGTCAATGGCTGGAACCCTTAAAACCTGGCCCAGTCGGTACAAAGGGGACCACTTGGTGCAGGCTGGGCTAGGTTTTAAGGGCTCCAGCCATTGACAGCTCAGAAGGAGCCCTTTAAAATGGCTCCTGGAGTCCTAGGCAGCAAATCTGGTGCCCCAGGGACCCAGGGGAGCCATTTTGTTTCATTTCACTTTGTTTCGTATGAATTTTTTAAATTTTTTTTGTAAGAAATGAAACAAAACAAAACAGGGGGGAGCACAAAATGAAATGAAATAAAACATTATTTTACTGTTTTGTTCCCATCCCTAGTTAAGATATGTCTCAGGGATGTTTTGCAGCTTATTGAGAGTTTTGTAGCTCATTGAGTGTGGCACCTTAAAGTTAGTCTTGAAGGTGCCACGTGTTTTGTGTCTTTTGTTTTGTTTTTCTTTGATTTTTGCCTGAGAATACACTGGACATGTAGAGAAAATTTACCTGTTGGACAAGGTTTAGCTGGCCTTGGATGTAGCCATTCATTTAGCAGTCGTGGAACATAACCCAAGTCTTCTAATTGGTTGGAAATGGGTCCAACCACTGGAAGCATAAAAGAGGAATCAAGAGTCCTCAGAAGTATTTTGAACCCTGGTAGTGCCTCTCAAGAATTTGTACATGGCCTGGTGCTTTTTTAACTCATTCATTGATGACCTAGGTCAGTGGTGGTGAACCTTCTGCTCTCCAGATGTTTTGGACCCCAACTCCCAGAATTCCAAGCCTAGATTTCCAGTAATGAAGGACTTCGGGAGTTGGGGGATCCAAAACTTCTGGAGTGCAGAAGGTTCACCACTGCCGACCACATAGTGGCCTTATATAAAAGTATTGTGTGACCACATCTGGAGCATTAAGTAGAGAGGTAGGTCATAAATGCAGAGACACAGAATAATAATAATCTTAGAACTGCAGTGCTGGAAGGAGTCCCATGGGAAGGAGTCCCACGGGCTCTTCAAACAGATGCCTAAACCATTGAACTAAGTTATAGAAAAGAGCAACCAAAATAGCAGGGTGAGGGAAAGGAAAGAAGTAAGTTCCCATTGAAGTAAAGTTAAAATTTCTGGGATTGTTTTGCTTCAAAGGCTGTTAGGTTTGGCAATTAGAGATGGGCACGGAATGAACATTTTTTCATTTCCGTTACCGTTTGTCATTTCTATTACGTAACGAAACGACAAACGAAAATTGTGATGAAAATGAAATGAAACGAACAGAACCACGAAAAACTGTGGTCGTTACGTTTCGTTTCCGTTAATGGCAACGCGCAATGAAATGAGCCGTAAAAATGCAGCGATAATTATTTATATTGTCTGATAATACCTACCAAGGGGGGTGGGGTCCATCGCAATGTATTTTTCTTTTCCCTTTAAAATGGATGTCGCCACCAGCCACAAAATGGAGGCAAGCCATGTGATGGGATCATGTCCAACCAATAGCATGCCCAGGTTGCAGACTGGGCGGGCAGGTCTGGCAGCCACAGAGGGCATTAAAAGCTCTGGCAACCCCCGTCCTCCTTGCAGTCTCTGGTGGGAGTTAGGGTGGGATTGCTGTCTCTGAGACTCTAGCTTCAGTCCTGCAACCTCCCTGTGTGCATGTGTGCTGTATACCTCTCAGTGAGTACCCTCCCTTGCCCCACAGTGCAGTCACTCTGCAGTTGCCTTGCACCCTGGGCAACTCCCGCCACTGCCTTTGCAGCCTCCCTGCATACCTAGTCTATACTGTGTCTCTGCCAGCATCCATTTTTTTAGTGTTTTCCCTTTGGTCTGGGGTGTTGGGGGATGCCCACGCACGGAAATGCTTTAAAAATCGCACAAAAAGTGGGTAGAAACGACAAACGAAAAAATGAAAAACTGTAACAAATTTTTTCCAAAATTCGCGACAAATGGAAACAAACCAAAACAGACCTCTCAACGACAAACGAAAAACCAAAACACCATTTTTTTGTTTCATGCCCATCTCTATTGGTGATATGTAAGCAAAGGGAGAGTGCTGGTTTAATTCTGACCAAATATTTATATAGTTGATCATGCAGTTGAGAATTTGAATAGGAAGAAGCTTTTTTCTCCCCCACTGTCATAATGCTAGAACTGAGATCACCTGCTGAACCATCAATAAAGGGAAGGCCTGCACAACATAGTTAAACTTTGGAGTTATTTCCTAGAAAATACCGGAATGGCTGCCAATCCATACACCCCTAAAAGCACATTGAACAAAATTCATGGAGCTGGAAGCTCTCAGTGACTCCTTTCCCCTGAGTGACAGGAAGATATAAATATATCACTCCACAAGTTCTAGAGGTTATAAATTTCTGTCTAGCATTTACTGGATGATACAAAAGGAGGGAAGGAGAGGAAGGGGGGTTGGAGTGTTCTCTGTCTTTTTGAGAGTTGTCTGGAAGACAGTGCATGAATATTTTACCAATCAGGAGAGAGGAGATGATGGGCCAGTAGCATTCCTTTGCATGAGAATCAAGTCCTCTCCATGCTTACTCAGAGGGAACTCCACGGAGTTGAGTGACAGGACTGCAGCTGAATAGTCTTGCCACTGTGCCCTGGTTTTCATCCATGGTCCCACGGGAGGCTATGGTGGCATGGAGATAAAATCTGACACTATAACGAAGTCATCTAATGATGAATGCCATTGGGACGACTCTAGCCACAGAGCGGCAAACAGATTTAGAACTGCGAATAACCTCCAGGACTCAGATATTTATCATTGGTGAGATCTATGGGCTCTCTGCACAGTTAACACAGCTTTGTGGGAAGTTATTTCCAGCCCATCTTCCTGTCCTCCCCTCAACCTCCTCCGACATTGCTGTGCAGGTGGAGCTGAGGAGACATAAACTGTATCATCTGCTCTTCTATAACTGTCTGGTTTAGTTCTGCGACTAAGTAGGACAGATATAGACTTCAAAGGAACTGCAGAAAAAATTATTGTTACTAATTTGCCATCTATTATGGAATTGTTACCCTCAGGGTGACGTTTTAGGGCATTGCATACTAGGACAACTAGATATAAAGATAGTTTCTTTCCAAGTGCTATTAAACTGTTGAATAAATAATTTTTTCTTCTTTTCTTCCCTTTTTTAATAATAGGTTGTATTGTATTGTTGTACTGTGTTTTTATTGTTGAATATATGATTCTTATATTTCCTTTTATATGTGGAGAGCATTTTTTAAACCAAAACAAATTCTGGGTGTGTCCAACCACAGTTGGCCAATAAAAAGGATTCTGATTCTGAAAAACTGTTTTTGTGGACTTAAGCATCTCATCCACTCTGGCCCCAAATTGCTCTCAGCGAGACGTTTCATGACCTAGTTAAGTCATTTAACTGAAGACATGTGGGGACATCAAATGTTAAAGATTACCACAACGCATTTCCCGCCATTTCTCCACCATGCTTGGCTTGAAAGGAAAGGAAAAGGAGTGGATGGAATTGGGTTTCTGGCTCCAGGTAAGGAAGATCTCAGTTTCATAGGTTCTGCGCCAGTGACTGAGGTCCAAGATGTCATGGAATATCGGTGTGTGTGTGTGTGTCAATATTTGAGAATTGTTCATACTTGACAGATCTAGCTTCCAAGGCCTTTGCTTATGGCAAGTGAGTTAATCAAGTCACTTCCTGTTGAGGGTCACAACACGGGCAATAATTTTGTTATTCTCAGTCAGACATTGTCATTCAACATGTGAGGACACTACAGCCATGGTGAGCCCACAAAGACGACACTGAAAGGAATAGCACATCCTGGCTAAACGTGTGGATCCAGGGATGTGTAAGGAAGCCAGGCTAAATCCCAGGCTCCACAGGGAGGCCCTAGTTCACCCTTTGGGGATTGTCTGTGGATTGGGTGCTATTTCGGAATCCTCACCATGCCTGAGATCTAACAGGGGATGCTTCCATGGCCAGAACATGCACAGGCCACCGCCCATCCAGTCCAGCATTCTGTCTCACACAGTGGCTCACCATTTGCTTCAGGGTATTCCCAAGCAGATGTCTTCACCTGCTTACGATTCCCTACAAATTGTATTGAGAGATATCTTGCCTATCTCCCCAAACCAGAGGTTGTCCTTAGGCAACCATAACTATAGCCATTGATACCCTTGTTCTCCATGGACTTGTCCAATCCTTTCTTAAAGCTGTCCAGGTTGGCAGCTGTCACCACTTCTTCTAGCAGGGAGTTCCACAGACCATTGATCCTCTGGGTGAAAAAGTACTTTCTCTTATTTGTTTGAGATCTAGCAGCCAAAAGTTTCATGGAGTGCCCTTAGTTCTAGTCTGGTACGATAGGGAAAACAGTTTTTCCTTATCTACTTTGTCCACACTGTGTATGATATTATAAATTTCAATCAAGTCATCTCTTGGGCGCCGTTGTTCGAGAGTGAAGAGGCCCAACTGTTGCAGCCTCAGATGGTAAGGAAGGCATTCTACTCCCCTAATCATCCTCTGCACTTTTTCCATTTCCATAATATCCTTCTGGAGGTATGGTGACCAGAATTGTACACAATACTCCAGATGGGGCCTCACCATAGATTTATAAAGAGGCAAAATGACACTTCCTAACTTATTTTCTATACCCTTCCTAATGATCCCTCCCTAGCATTGAGTTTGCTTTTTTCACTGCTGCGGCACACCTTCATTGAGCTGTCCACCAGGTCACCACGGTCCCTTTCCTGGTTTGCTGCAGAGATTTCAGACCCCATCAGTTTATAAATGCCATTATAAACTGTACCTACAGATCAACAGATCAAACTGTACCTACAGATCAACAGATCAAAAAAACAAAACCCAAAAAACAGAGAACAAAGACATGGAATTTCACATCTCATCATGGAATGAGGATATGTGGTAGCAGTCATGCCAGTATCATCCACGCCCGTGCATACATGGGAAAAGGGACAGAACCAGAAGAAGACCTGGTCCTGATCCAGGAAAGAAGAGATACTCATAGATGTTGACATATGTATAGATTGAAAGGCAATCGACTCAAGTTTCTTTAAAAAAATTTCTTCCCAACCGTTGGACAAATCCACCAAAGCTGTATAAAGGAGCCAATCTGGTCATGTTACCTCCAGCACTACCTTGAGGATTCATTGTTGATACAACTCAATTTGATGGGAGTTTAATAAATCAAAACATTGTATAAAGCTTGCTTTATACAATGTGTCTTTATATTAGCTGCAAGTAAAGTAAACAGGACAGAGTTCCGAACGAGTTTCCAGTTCCTATCTTCCATATGAACCGGTGGCTGCCCCCTTCTGAATTTGCTTTAAAACAGGGCTATTCCTAAATACAGTGGACCCTCGTATATCAAACGGTTTGTATAACATAAAATCTGTCCAACATAAAAAAATATGGAGATAGGGGAAATTTGCTTAACAGAATCGTCCATGGAGCAAATCCGTACAACATAAAAATGGTCGCAATTAGAGATTACTCTGTTTTCAATGCATTCCTATGGGAAATTTGCATAAAGGAAAATTTGCTTAACATAATTTCATTTGGAACGAATTAATTCCTTTATACAAGGTACCACTGTACTGTATCTAATAAAATGTATATTTTAGAGGTTTAGCTGTTCCCTTCTTCTGCAGAACCTAAAATCAGAAATTCAAAAGCAACCCACAGTCTGCAAGCTGCTGGTGAACAAATTCCTGAAAAATGGAGCGCCTGGAACTATGATGCATGAACCTCTCTGTGTTGATTATTAAGCTCTGTAGCTATTTTAGGTTGTGCTTCCTTGTACCGGTCTCTTAAAAAGGCAATTTCTCTACCCTTCCCTTCTCAGAATTGTCTGAATTTGTCTGTATGGGGTGGGGGGGAGCTGGCAATATAAAAATTGCACTAATGGGAAGCTATTTTCTTAGAACAATCATCTCAGGTTTTGCACTATTACAAAGAAAGGGATTAGAATTAATATGTTTAATTTTCCAAGCTCTTAAGAGGAAGTCTAGGGATTAGATCAACATCATCACACTCTAAAGGGTGCCTTTCTTCTGAGCCACAGTTAGCAATGACTGTTTCAATAAATTAATTTAAATAATTAAATTATTTAACTGGTGTGCTTCGTAAGAGGGATCCAGTCCTGTATCAAAATCAGAGAGTTGCTTTTCCTCCCTGTGTGTCATGTTTGGTTATTTGTTTGTTTATTTGGCTTTGTTTATATTTATTTACCTCACCTTAGTGGAAACATATGTACCCTCAAGTCATAACTGACTACTAGAGAGTGTGAGGGGGATGCTCCGGGTGATGTTGGGAGCTCCGTCTGGCCAGGCCACACATACCCAGTGGATGTCAGGGACGCTTCTAGCAATAGGGCAGCCTGAGGGCACAGAGAGCAAGAATGAGGGCCCTGCTTGGAGGAAGGAGGCAGAGGCCACTGAGGTCAATGAGACATACTCCTGGGGAGGATGGGGGAGAGGTTGGGTCAGGTTGGAGGGACCCAGGCATGGAGGAGCAAGAGGAGTAGAGAAGAAGAAGAAGAAGAAGAAGAAGAAGAAGAAGAAGAAGAAGAAGAAGAAGAAGATGATTATGATGGTGGTGGTGGTGGTGGTGGTGGTGGTGGTGTGTGTGTGTGTGTGTGTGTGTGTGTGTGTGTGTGTGTGTGTGTGTGTGTGTGTGTGTGTGTGTGTGTGTGTGTGTGTCAGGCTTACGGATTGGCACGAAACAAAAAAATTGTTTCATTTTGTTTCTTTTCCTCTCCCCCACCCACATTTTATTTGTTTCATTTCATACATTTTAAAAAAAAATCTTATGAAACGAACCACTAACAAAATGGTTCGGGGCGGGGGGGCTGGAAAGTGGTGGACAGACAAAAAGGTTTTTTTAAATTCTCCCTTCCCCCAAGCTCCGCCTTACTGCCCATCAGCTGGTGCCGCTTGGGGGAGGGAAAAAAGTTTTTTTAAAAGCCCAGAGTTTTTTTTAAAAAAACCTTTTTATCTCCTCCAAGCAGCTGACAGATGGAACGAAATTGGGAGATGAGTCATGGCTACTGGACTTC
Organism: Phrynocephalus versicolor; assembly: GCA_023846285.1. Lineage (NCBI taxonomy): Eukaryota > Metazoa > Chordata > Lepidosauria > Squamata > Agamidae > Phrynocephalus > Phrynocephalus versicolor. The sequence goes on along the minus strand of JAHTLZ010000204.1, from coordinate 8,850,289 downwards.
TTTTTTGAGAGATAGAAACATTTCTCTGTTCATCCAAACAGCTTCATCAACTCCCAGTTAAACGCACCTGGATGACTGAGAATCTTCACAGATGGATGGAACGAAATGTTTCCTTTCAACCAAAAACACCATTTCATTTCGTCTGTAATAAAATACTGTTTCCTCAGGTCGTTTCGTTTCATTTCATTTTGTTACGTAACGACACAATGAAACAGCATTTCATTTTTCATTTTGTGCCCATCCTTAGCTTAGAGTTGTCATCCTCTATGGACTCTGAGGGGCGGGGAGGGGATGTTCTGGAAGACCGGCTGGAGGCTGAGGTTATTTACTGGGCGCCATGGCTGAACCCTACACCAGAGCGAGGTGCTGTCAGAGGACTTGGAGGAAAGAGAAGCCTTGGTCGAGCTGAACGTAGGGAACACTGGAGGCTGCAACAACCTGGCACTACCGGCCCTCCTTAAAGGGCATCGGATGGATAGGGCCCATGTGGAAATCAAGGCCCAGGTGCAAATTGTGCACTGTACCAGCCCAGTAATACGAGGAACTCAGAGCGAGAGGGAGGAGAGCGGTTATCTAAGCCCCTATGACTTAATTGGACACCCTGCTCCTCCATCTACATAAAAATTAATTCATGTAGCAATGAGAGTCTGGATGTCACGGAAGAGGAGGCCGTAGTGGACAGGATGGTAGTCACACTGAGCACACTGAGTCCCCATCCAGCTGTTCTTAATTCACCCTTTCAGTTTCTTTTAATACAAAATGGCTGCAATCTATTTGTTACACACACGCCCAGGCATAACACCACCCGCCTAACTTTTGGCATCAAATTGCCACCAGTTATGAAGTCAGCACAAGCTTTTCCTGTCACTTGACATGTACAGTATACCATAGCATGTGTCAGCTCTGACTTCTCAATGTGACTTCTCAACAGTTTGTTGCTAAATGTTAGGCTGCTGGTTTCTGTGCTGGTTGAGATATCTAACAGGATGCCTGCTGCTGGGGTTTCTGCATTTGTGCGTGCACATATTTACATAACTATACAAATGCTTCTCATTTCTCTTGGATCCAGTTCAGCCTGTGTATGATGGATATTCACTACCTGGGTCCTATGAATTTTTCAGCGGTAGTTTAGTGAGCTAGCTGGGAGTTCTGATTCCCCACTGTACCTCCTGAAAGAAGATCCAGACTGTGCAGCCTTAGACAAGCTAGAATCAGACAATCATAGAGTTGGAAGAGACCTCGAGGGCCATCCAGTCAACCTCCTGCCATGCAGGAATTCCCATCAAAGTACCCCCGACAGATAGCCATCCGTCCTCTGCTTATAAACCTCCAAAGAAGGAGTCTCCACCACCCTCTGTGGCAGCATATCCCACTGCTGAACAGCTCTAACTGTCATGAAGTTCTTCCTAATGTTCAAATGGAATCTCTTTTCCTGTAGTTTGAAACCATTGCTCTGAGTCCTAGTCTCTGAAGCCATAGAAAACAAACCTGTCCCCTCTTCAATGTGACATCCTTTCAAATATTTAAACATGGCTATCATATCCCCTCTCAACTTTATTTTTGTACGACTAAACATTCCCAGCCATTCCTCATAAGGAGGAGACCTTTAACTACCCTTTGGACCTGTTCAAGGTTGTCAAGATCCTTTTTTTAAATTGAGGTGCACAGAACTGAACACAGTACTCCAGATGGGAGTCTGACCAGCAGAATAGAGTGGTACTATCACCTCTCTTGCTCTAGATAGACACTATGCTTCTGCTGATGCAACCCAGAACCATCTTGGCTGCACAATCCCAGGGCGCCTCCAGAAGAAGGGAACGAGAAAGCACTTCTGAGCATTCCCTACCTAGCAACCCCCTGTAAGGGGTCACCCTCAGTTGATGGCACATAATCACCATCAGGAATACTGTGCCATGTTATGACATTATCATTTTCTGGCACAAAGTGCAGAACTACAATGCACTCTGAATGTCCATGTGTGCATTCAAAGAATGAATACAGGCCGAGTTCCAAGAAAGAGCCATCACAGCCTGGGCATGCTGGTTACCCATTCTTCAATTTGCGAGTAGTGCGAGTGATTTCTCCATGTTGGAGCGGGAAATACTTTGAGCGAATAGTTCCAGATTGGGCACCAGATGTATGGCACAAAACACAGAGAGAAAGGCACACACATGCAATGATAACAGGGAGAAAAAGATGCCCTTCCTTTAACCTTCTAGAGGCATACAGTATGTTGGCATGATGCTGACCTTGGAAATATATCTGTCCAATGAGATCTCTCTCTCCAGCAGGGCAGCAATTGCTCATTATCTTTTGTAAAAGAAAGAAAGAAAGAAAGAAAGAAAGAAAGAAAGAAAGAAAGAAAGAAAGAAAGAAAGAAAGAAAGAAAGAAAGAA
>JAHTLZ010000204.1:8803947-8831084 GCA_023846285.1 Phrynocephalus versicolor | reverse complement strand
TGTGTGTGTGTGTGTGTGTGTGTGTGTGTGTGTGTGTGTGTGTGTGTATGTGTGTGTGTTCAATAAAGGCATCACTCTGCTCTTGCATTCATGCTTGTTCCATCTGCAAAGTTGATGGCAGGGCTGAACTACAGTAACCTCCTGCCAATCACAGGGGTTAGGGACCCACCCCACCCGTGAATCATGAAAATCCATGATATGTGGAAGCGGGTGGGGGGCCTGGGGGCAGGTGGGAGGCCATCGCGTGCCTGTCCGAGAAGTCTTGGCGCGGCATGCACAGCCGGTGTTACGGGATCTGACCTCCTGTTGCCGCCCGCCCGTGCCGCCTGAGGCTTTTCGGAGGGGCCCGGGGAGGCAGCAGGGAGTGACCCGATCGCTCCCCGCCGCCCCTCTGCGCAGCTCCAAGGCCTTTCAGAGGGCCCTGAGGGGGCAGCAGGGAGTGACTCGATCGTTCCCCGCCACCCCACCCCCATGCGGCTCTGAGGTGCAGGTACTGCAAGCCCGCAATATAGCGGGACCGCAGTACCTGAACCACGAAATGGCAGGGGGTGACTGTACTGACTTCCTCCCAACTTCCTTTATTACACCTCTTTCCTCTGAAGAACTCAGGCTGTCAGTTCTGAATGTCAGGGATCTACAGCAAGGTGGCAAACACCAAGCCACTGGACTGCACCTATGGGTGCAAAATTAAGGGCTTTGTTTTGTTTTCTTTCTATATAGATATCTCCCATTTCTCAGTCCTGCCATTTTAGTCAGGATCAATGTGGGGGGAGAGTGTAAGTTCATTTGTTTTATTTTGCTTTTTTTTAAAAAAAGAATCTTCATATTCTGAAGGATTACATGTGCTTTGCAAAACATGATGTGAAATTTCACAAAAGCCTGACTCTCAAACCAAGATACAGAGAAGTATGTCTCCCTCATCCACTAAATGTGTTGTGTGTTGCGTCGTTACAGTCATGACCGACCCTTTGTGACCCCATGTCCATGGAGTTTTCTTGGCAGGAATACTGGAGTGGCTTGCCAGTTCCTACTCCAGGCGCCTACAGCACCTGGTATTCCCTGGTGGTCTCCCATCCAAGTACTAACCAGGGCCAACCCTTCTTAGCTTCCAAAATCAGGCAAGATCGGATGTGCTTAGGGCATCTAGGCAGCTTCATCCACTAAATAGGAGTTGATAAACATTACACACACACACAGAGAGAGAGAGAGGGGGGGCGTGGAGGAGAGACAGAGGATTCTGGTTCTTTTAAAGCAGTCAAGAAGGCTTTGAAAGTTTGGATAGGCAGCAGGCAGGCTCTTTAACATGGATGTATTGTTGGCAGCTGTCAAGCTCTTGGAAAAACACAATGGGATCTGTGCCTGCTGTGCAGAGATAGAAGTTCTTGCCTTCCATTCCAGCATCTCTCTTATTCATGCTCACCTGTCACACTTGCATGCTCTGAGCCTACATTATTAAATTACTCTGCAGAGATTATTATAATATATGGGGAAGGAGAAATCTTATTTAGGAATTATTTTCCCCCTTGGCTGTCACCATTTCTATCATTAGTTTCATGTGTCACCAGTTTCTATCTGGGCAGCGATCCCCTTAAGAGAAGCAGATATGAAAATACATAAGAACATAAGAAGAGCCATGCTGGATCAGGCCAAAGGCCCATCTAGTCCAGCTTCCTGTATCTCACAGTGGCCCCACCAGATGCGTTTGGGAGCGCATGAGACTAGATCTCTGTCTCCTGATAGCACTCCCCTGCATCTGGCCCTTGAAGTACCCCGGTTTTAAGTCTGGAGATTACACATCTCCCTCATGGTTTGTAACCTGTGATGGACTTTTCCTCCAGGAATCTGTATGCGGGTCTCCTCCAATAGCTTCCAAATGGGCAGAAATTGCAATCAGGTTTCCTTCTCCTTTCTTGCTCTCCTGTAGTCTTGTCCATATAAGCAACAGGCAACAGAGGATGTTTAATTCTGGATCTTCTGGCTGGTCCCACTTGCATCGCCCTCAGGAGCAGCCATTGGCCCAAGCCTAACCAACAATGCCTGTTACAGATGGGCACGAAACGAACAATTTTTCATTTCCGTTTCCGTTTTTTCGTTTCGTTACACAACGAAACGACAAACGAATTTTGCCTCTAAAATGAAACGAAACTAACAGAAACACTGGAAATTTTGTCGTGCGTTTCGTTTTCGTTACGGCAATACAACTGATCTGCTTTAAATGCTAAAAAAATCACAAAAAGTGAAATAAATGGTAACGAAATGGGAACAAACGAATGAAAATGAAAATGATTTTTTTTTTGCAAAAATTCGCAAAAAAGGAAACGAACCGAAACGGACCCCCTAAACGACAAACGAAACGCCATTTTTAAATTTGTGCCCATCTCTAATGCCTGTGTAAGCTTTTCTTTTAAATGCAAATAGCAGTTCCGTAAAGAATTTGGCAAAGGTTTTGCTATTGCTGCCTAGATGCCCTAAGCACATTCGATTTAGCCTGATTTCAGAAGCTGAGCAGGGTCGGCCCTGGTTAGTACTTGGGTGAGAGACCACCAGGGAATACTAGGTGCTGTAGGTGCTTTGAGTAGGAACAGGCAAACCACTCCACTATTCCTGCCAAGAAAACTCCATGGCCGTGGAGTCATGAAGAATTGGTCATGACTATAACCACATAACACAAAGTTTTTGCTGAGATCACTGAAGGTAGAGGAAGAGCCCCACCACCACCACCAGATCTCAGTATATCACATTTTAAAAGAAAGTCATTGCACCAGTCATTTATTTTTTCAGGTGCCAGGTTGTTAAAATTGCTCTGGTCAGGAAAGTCATTTATATTACATCACTACTACAATAGGCCAGAAAAATGCAGAACCACAAAAATATGGCTCCTTTTACGGGTGAATTCTGATATTACAGTGTGCAAATATTCACTAAGTTGAACCTTTTAGGAGTGATAAAACATAAAACTACTGTATAATAAATAATATTATATTAAATGAAGTAATGATAATGATGGTGATGATGACCATCATGATCTGGTCAGGCATCCTTTGGAAATGTTTTCAAATAACCTTTTATTGTACTTTTTAAAAGTAACTTATGTGTTACTACCCCTAATATTTATTGCTTACCGAAATAAATAGTTATAGGTAATTGCATAAAGGATCCCCCTGCACATGTGTGCTAGTTGTGTCCAAGTCATCTCCGTTTTCAAGCCGAAGAGCCAGTGTTGTGCCAGTCCATGGCCATGGCTGCAAGGAAACACCATTTTACCTTCTAACTTTTTACGGCGGTACCTATTTATCTACTTACATTTTACATGCTTTTGAATTGCTAGGTTGGCAGGAGCTGGGGTTAACAGCAGGAGCTCACTTCGCTGCGCAGCACCTAGTATTTGAACCGCTGAGCTGCCGACTTTGTAGCCAACAGTTTTCAGTGCTCTAGCCTGCTGAGCCACTACCCCACCAGGTAATTGCATTACATGTAGCTAATTACCTCCAAGAACTGCCTGCCATCTATCTCATTCTCAAGGCTGCACAGGCTTCCTCATTGATTGATGTCTATATAACAAAAACAATCTGTGTTCTTTGCATTTACACAATCGATGTCGTATCTTATTGGGCCATAAATCATGCTCTCTAAGAGAAAGACTGCAGAACCTCTATAAAATGTTGGTGCAGCCTTAAGGGATGGGACTAAAAGGGAGCAGGACTGTGAGTAAGAGATTTTTGAATCCAAAAGAGCAGGAGAATCAAAGATACCAGAGCTGCTGTTGCTTCTAAGCCTGCTGAAACCCTTGTCAACTTGGTTTAGTACAGTATCTCCTATCTGTTTGCGTTGGAGGAGTGAAATCTACATAGTGAATTCATGAATTGCATACAATATTTATATTTTATATTTTCCAACCCTGTGGAAGAAGATATCTTGGATTTTTGTTCAACTTTGAAATATAAGGGACTCTTGGACTTGGCAAATTCTACAAGCAACTTCTGTATTGTATTCTTGATAGCTGTTGTGAGTTTTTCAGGCCTCGGCCCCTTGTTTGGGTTCAGCCTTGAAGGCTTCTGGACCCTGATCGGTTTCTGGAGGCCTTCGGGGAGCTTCCTGACGGTCTGGCTGACGATCCGGTCGAAGCCCTGGTGGATGGGTGGTGTGAGGATACCACCCAGGCTGTTGACCGGATCTCCCCAAGTGCCTTCCTCGCTGTGGAGCTCGCTCCTCACCGTGGTACACGGCGGGGTTGAGAAGGGTGAAGCAAGGATGGAGAAGGCTGGAGAGCAGATGGAGGACGGACCGGTTGGCATTTAATAGGGCTGCCATGTGTGATCTGACCAGGCACTACGTTTGTGTGATCAGGGAGGCTAAAAGATCTTTTGTCTCCCTGAGAATTGGTGAGGTCTCAAACCACCAGGCGGAGTTATTCCAGGTGGTTCACAACCTTACCAATCCTGGTCAGTCTAGGCCTCCTCCTAGTGATTTCACTAGCGAGACATTTGCAGCCTTTTTTAGAACTAAAATTGAGGCCATCCGAACCAGTCTAGACTCCGGTTGCTCTAGCCCCTCCTCAAGCATCCCTGCCACTGCACCCCCTCGGTCTCCTCGTTTGGTTGAGTTTGGGCCTGTTTCCTGTATTGAGGCCTCCAGGGCCCTGGCCCATTGCACGCCAGCGGCCTCCCCCTTTGATCCTTGCCCATCTTGGCTTATTAAATCTGCCAGAGGGAGCATGCCTGAGTGGGTTTCTGTTATTTCCACTGCCTCATTCAGGGAAGGGATCTTTCTCTCTCACCTGAAGGAGACAGTGGTGAAGCCCACCCTAAAGAAACCTGGCCTGGCTTCAGACGAATTGGCAAATTACCGTCCGATTGCCAATGTTCCTTTCATGGGCAAGGTTATCGAGAGGGTGGCTGCTGTCCGGCTCCAGTCATTCCTGGAGGAAGAACAAGTCCTTGACCCATTCCAGTCCGGGTACACGCTGTGTCGGGGGACTCAGACAGTCTTGGTCGCAATGCAAGATGACCTCCTTCAGGGGGCTGTCAGGGGTTGCTCTACCCTGTTGGTCCTTCTGGATTTGTCAGCGGCCTTTGATACTATTGACCATGGTATCCTGCTAGACCAGCTCTCCGGGGTGGGGATCAGGGGCACAGCGTTCAGCTGGCTCCATTCCTTCCTGGGCATCCATCCCCAGCGTGTGCAGCTTGGGGTGGGGGGAGTTGTCGGCTCCTTTGATGCTCCCATGTGGGTTCCACAGGGGTCGTCTCTCTTTCCCATGCTGTTCAACATCTATGTGAGGCCGTTGGCTGAGGTCATTAGGAGATTTGGAGTCTACTGTCATCAGTATGCTGATGACACGCAGCTCTATCTCTCCTTTTCCACTTCTGCAGTTGAGGCTGTACAGACCCTCAACTTGTGCCTGGATGCGGTCATGGAATGTACCAGGACCAAGAGACTCAAACTCAACCCAGAGAAGACTGACGTTATGTTATTTGGGGCCCCCTCTTCCGGATACAGAGGCCCTCTCCCTAATCAGGAGGGTGTTTCCCTCCAGCTGGTGGACAGAGTCTGGAATCTGGGAGTGGTCGTGGACTCGGCTCTCACCATGGAGGCCCAGGTGGCTGCCGTTAGCAGGATCCCTTTTTCCATCTTTGGCAGGTTGCCCAGATCCGTCTGTATCTGGATGAGGACTCCCTGAGAACTGTAGTGCAAGCGCTTGTGATCTCGAGGATAGACTACTGCAACGCTCTCTACATGGGGTTGCCCTTGACTCTTATTCGGTGACTTCAGTGGTTGCAAAATGCTGCGGCCAGTTTGGTGGCAGGTGTGCATCGATATGACTACATCACCCCAGTACTGGCCCGCTTGCATTGGTTACCTGTTGCATCCCGAATAAGATTCAAAGTCCTATTTTTAATTTATAAAACCCTCCACGGCTTGGGACCTGAATACCTGACAGAGTGAATCTCTCAGAGATCAACTGAGGCCCGACCTACCAGAATGTCGTGGGCACTCTCACTTTGGGTGGCCATGCCGAGGGAGGCTCAGAAAGCGGTGACACACAACCGAGCCTTCTTTGTGGCTGGTCCTGTGCTCTGGAACCATCTCCCGAGTGAGTTTCGCCTTGCACAGTCCCTACCAGCCTTTAAAAAACCTTAAAGACCTGGCTTTTTCGTGAGGCATTTGGCGACCGTTAATCTTTTTTTTTTTTGCCCGCCTTCTTGCAAGTGAATTTTTATTGTAGTTTTATTACAATGTTTGTATTACGATTTTTCTTTCTATTTTATTATTATTGCTTTTTTCTGTATTATTTAGTTTTTATTATTGTTATTGTTATTGTTGTAAGCCGCCCGGAGTTCCTTCGGAAGATGGGTGGTATATCCCACTGATAATACCCTCGCTAAAACTCCCTCCCAATTCCAAATCCAATCAGAAATTCCAAATCCAATCAGAAAAGAACACACACCAGAACAAAAAAAAGCAGTGCTGTTTGCTGCGTTCACACTCAGCACAGAAAAACACACACAGGGTGTTATAAAAGAATGGAGGAACTGGTACTGGGAATGATGTTTAGATGGAAGGAATTGTATTTTTTTCAAGGGGGTTGGAGGGGTACAATAATGTAAATAAAGCCTGCCCGAATGAGACCCTGCCTGATATCCCATTGATAAAACCCTGATAAAAGAACAAGACCAAAAACAGCTGTGCTGTTCAGCACAGAAAAACACACAGCTAGCTGGGGTAGGGAGGGGGGGAGACACAGGATGGGGGACTGGTACAGGTGGGTAGTGGACTGCTCTGGGAATAATGTGGGTGGGTGGGAGGTATGTGTACTTCAAGGAAAGAAAATAAAGAAGAAAGCCTGCCCCAACCCAACCCTCCCAAATATAATATGAAATTAAATTAAATAAGAAAGATGGTGGTGGGTGGCAGTGGCCGCCACTGGCTGCTCAGTCAGAGACAGTCCAGTGACCTGACCAGTCTCTCTCTACAGAGCGAGCGAGCGAGTGAGCGAGAGAGAGAGAGAGAGAGAGAGAGAGAGAGAGAGAGAGAGAGAGAGACTCTGGGCGCTTTTACATGACCCCTAAGATCCGCTGGCCACTTAAATTCGGACCAGAGATCTTAGGGGCTTGTCGCTCTTCCTGTGTCCCCACCCTGGCTACTGGCTGCGTGAGGGGAGGGAGAGAAAAAAGGAAGAAAAGATTGTGGCTCACCTCTGTTCTGCCTCCGCTCTTGCCGCCTCTTGCCACGGCAACATTCCTGTCTCTGTAAAGTAGCTCTTAAAGGGGCGGGAGCCAAAACAACAACAAACAGAAGCGAGGAGAGCCCCGCACTCACTATCCTTACACCGCATCAAGCAATTTTCACCTTCCTCAAGCAGGTACAAGAAAAGTGCGCTGGGTCGCACTTAATTTCCTCTAAACTCCGGAGCTGGTGGGGAAACATTTTTAAGCTCCAGAGCTGGGAGCCATTTGCTCCGGAGTTTAGGGGTCGTGTATAAACGCCCTCTCTCTTACACACACTCAAACAACAAAACATACTCAGCTTTGCTGCAATCACAGCAGCAGAAGAAAAAAGCCAGTCAGTCACCCAAGCCAAGAGCTCCCACTGCCAGAGAGAGATGTCTCTCCTCCTCTCTAACTCCCAGACAACTCCCAGAACTGAAAAGTACTCGCCTCTTTATATACCCTGCTGCCATAAGGCGATAGAAGCAAAAACCACTCTCCCATTCCCAAGCCAACCAAAAAAATAATAATAATAAGTATTCCTATGGGCACACTGTTTGGTATTGAATAACTTGCCCCCCATACCCCAAACATCTCCAAATTTTGGGTGCTTTGAGGGGAGACTTTCAGGAAGGTCCACAGCAATTTCTATGCTGCTAGGTTACTGGGATCAGTAGTTTCCAGTACTTTAAAATTGCAAAAGTTTTTCTACTGGGGGCACCCCATTTAGAGTTGAATAACTTGGCTCCTCATTCCTCAAATATCTCCAGACTTGGGGTGTTGAAGGGGGAGAACTTGAGGAAGATCCATAGGAATGTAAAAATGCCAATTCATTTTGTAAGTAACGACATGACGCGTTGTCATTTCGTTTTATTTCATTTTGTTTCATTAGCTAACAAAATGACAAAATGGTGTGTCATTTTTCATTTGTTGCCCATCCCTAGTAAACAGTAGTATCAGATATTACCTCAGAATGAGCTACAGGTACTTCTTTCATTAAAAAAGAAGGGGAGGGGAGTAGTGACCTCTTCAAATTGTCAGAATTCCCCCGAACATTCGTTCCACGTGGCATTATTTGTGCTTTATAGAAGATTTCTGAGTGATTAGCAAATCTTTCATGTTCTGTGACAGATGTCAGATCTCTTTGTTACTGTCTGCTGCATCAACTGGTAATTCAATTGTTAGCATTAGAATAATATTTCATTCAGAAGCCCTGTGTGAGAATTTGTTAATGAATGAGGGCTAGGATTCAGGTTGCCATAACAACATGTTGCTATCGGCGGGCAAAAGGGATATTAAAAGAGTAACTAGCTTTTTGCATAAAACAGACTCGGAGAACATTAGCTGATGGCGTGTCAAATAATTTGGGAGTTACAGATAAAAGCGAGAGGAAATCACCCAAGTCTTTGAGATAGCCTGCTGTTTATCAAGTGCTAGTTGGGAGGGGGGCATTCAGAGAGAGACTTGTTGGGTCTTATAAGGCCTGCATATTTCTATGCATTTTCATAGGAATGGGGCAAATTCTCAACATTTTGAGGCCATCTACAGAGAAAGCACAAGCTCTTGCAAGCATTCTCCTGCTAAGCATTCAACTGTTCCAAAGAGTCATTTTTTTCCACCCATTTTCTTATTTTTTTAAGTTTTATTTTTTCAATAAAAATATAGGAAGAATATTCATAAGAGAAAAAATAGAAAGGAAAAAGGATAGAAAAAAGAAAAAGAAAAAATAGTACACATATCAAAAAAATTTTTTTACAATATAACATATCTCGTTTGGTGATTCTCTGTCATTGACGTTATGCTATCTGTTCATCCTTCCTCCCACTTTTTATTTTATTTTATGCTACCATGCTTTAGCCTTCCACCAGTTATAAAAGAGGTCCCAACCAACTAAGATAAAATTTTGATTCTTCTTGTCCCTTTAGTCTTTTAGTTAATCTATCCATTTCTGTACAGTCTATTTTTTTTTTTAATCATCTCATCATTTGGGGAATTTTCTGATTTCCAGAACTGGGCGTATAATAATCTAGCTGCTGTCAAAAGATGTAGCAATAGATAAGTATTTTGTTTATCCATCGTATTTAGCAATAAACCTAACAAAACTATTTCTGATTTAAACTCTTGTTCCAGTTTTAAGATTTGCTTGACCCAAGTATGAATTTTAACCTAGTCAGCTTTGCTTTAACGCAGGTCTACCAAGCATGATAATAAGTTCCTTCTTGAGTTTTGCATTTCCAACACTTAATTTTCTGACGATTTGGATAAAGTTGGGCTCAAACAGGTGGGCTTTTTGGCTTCTAAGATGCAAGTGCTGTAGTCAGTTAAGCCACCATCAAGGCAACCCAGAGGTCAAAGGGTTAGAGAAGAGGTGTTGGGCTTTTCAACACGACACATTAAAAATCCTCTGTGAAAACAGGAATTGGTTTCATTTTTCACTTGGAGATGACTTGAAGGGTTATTGGAGGTTACACCAAAATGGTCTCCCTTACAGTCCTCCAGAAATAAAACATGAGATTCCAGGAGCAAGAACAGTTATCTTCAGCAGTGGGTTCCAGAGAGGGGACTGTAGGTCCTCAACAAGCCCTCAGGTGTATTTTGACCACCCCTGGGTTAAAACATCTCTCGGTGGAGTCAAAGCAGTTGTTAATAGCCTTGTGGGATGCCTGAATCTGGACCACATGCTTTATGATGCCAGATGTGATATCTGCTCTCTACATGCAATGGTTGGATGTGCAAGGCAGAATAGCAAGAGAAGGGGCAAAAAAACAAGGGTTGTATTAAAATCTGCCCCTACATGTTCCTGAACATTTTCTTTACTCATGAAAGAAGCTCCTTATTTCTCCATTTTGTTTGCAGGGCATTCATTTGGAATTTCTCTGGGGGTTGTTCTTAAGGTTGCCATACTCTTCAGGAGAGTATGGCATGGTGTTTGTGTTCCTTCTAAGACTTATTTTTCCACTGCTCTTCAACCTCCTTGGTTGCCCCCGCTTCCTGATTTGACAATGTCCAATGTGCGGAAGTATGTCATGACCTCAATTGCCGCTGGAATGCAGGAAGGTAGGGGACATTATAATAATTGAGAAATAAATGAAGGACAGGATTAGAGATGGGTACGATCCTCAGTTCAGATTATCACAGTGGTGTGTACCCCCCCCAGCCTATGCCTCACTCATCAGATGGAGTGCACTCCTCTCCTCCTCGTCAGCTGTTCCACTAGTCCCTGGTAGGAGCACAGGTTTGCCTGTCCTGCCACTTTGTTTGAGTGGCTGTTCAACCTAGGGGGTGGAGCAGGGATACATTTGGTGGGGCCACCGTGAGATACAGGAAGCTGGACTAGACGGGCCTTTGGCCTGATCCGGCATGGCTCTTCTTATGATCTTATGTAAGTAGACAACAGTCTCAATAGCCTTAAGGTGAACAATGGCCTAAGGTGCTGAAACTAGAGATGGGCACGACTTAGTGGTATTTTCGTTTTCGTTTTTGTTTTTCGTTTTCGTTATGGAAACGAAACGAAAACGAAAATCGGCACCAACCTGGACCGAAAATGGAAACGAAACGACTAATTTCGAGCCAATTTTCGTTTTTCGTTACTGGAAAAGCACTCAATTGAGCTAAATGGGGAGAAACGAAAAAAATTTCGTTTTCATTTTCGTTTTCGTTTTTTCATTTTTGTTACGTAACGAAACAAAAACGAAAAATTTTGAAATTAGCCCACGAAAACAGAAACGAAACGACTCAGACCCTAGCCGAAAACGAAAACGAAAATGAAACTTTTTTTCTGAGTCGTGCCCATCTCTAGCTGAAACCCATAAAGCATGGGTCGCTAGCTCTGGCCTTGGTGGTGAAGGCTTTTTGATTTATCTGGGTATTGTTGAAAGCACAGCCTGATAAATGGCAGATAGACTGTGCCTGAGCCCCCCCACACACACACACCTCTGTTGAGAGAGGGGGTTTCAATGCTCACATGAATGACTTCCCTGACCCCTCTCTCAAACCACCTATCTTCTTTGTCTAATATGTTTACATCCTCATCTTTGAATGTGTGCCCTTTGTCCTTCAAGTGGAGGTATACTGCTGAATCTGGTGCTGAGTTGTTACCCCTCCTATGTTGGGTCATCCTTCTGTTTAATGTTTGTTTAGTAGCCCATGGGACTCAATGATCCATAAAGTCACCTTCCAGCACTGCATTTACAAGCTACCTCTCTAACTGCTGAACAAGAATTCCACTTAATTTTCCAGATGTGGTCACACAATAAATTTATATAAGGCCACTATGATATTGGCATATTTATTTTGGATTTCCTTCCTCATTGCATGCAACGTGGAGTTTGCCAATTTCATTTAACAGCACCTGCGTGGCAAATCAACACTTTAGCTGAGTTCTCCACCACAACTCTAAGACCCCTCTCTTGATTAGTAACTGCTGTACCTTGGATCTCATCAGTGTACATAAAAAGCTCAGTTAAAATTTGCATGCCCATACTTCCATTTCAATTTGATGGTGCTCTCTCTCTCTCTCTCTCTCTCTCTCTCTCTCTCTCTCTCTCTCTCTCTCTCACTCACTCACTCACACACACACAGGGGGGCTGTGGTAATGGCACTGGTGAAAAGCTTTACACAGGTTGTGTCTGCGACCCAAGAAGTGAGAGGAAGGGCACCGGCTAGGGTAATAAAGAGATGGGATGGAAGGAAAGCTAGATCTGACCCCTTCATCTCGAAACCATTACATAAAATTGTGTGTGTCTGTCGAATAAAATCATTTTAAAACCCAATTACATTTTAAACCAGGCTCTTGAGCACAATATAAACTGAAGCTTTAAAGATAGCAGCCGGTTAACATAAAACACATGTTGTGGTCTGCTTGTCCGTCCAGCTTCTTCCCTGAGAGAAAATAAAATAGAGTTGCTGAAAGTAGAACCACTTTACATGTTCTGAGCTCAAAAAACAGGTCCTTTTCTCGGCCAGTTTCTCAAGCATTACAAGAATAAAATGCTTTGAATATGAAGAATGGAACTGACAGGTGCTCCCCTGGTGCACATTTGCCCATAGTGATGTTTAAATCTGACACAGCTATGTAGCATTATAGAGAGTTACCTTATGTCTGATCAGATTACTGTCCATTATGCAACATATTATTTTAGATCCCAACAAAAGGTGTGACCAGAGAGGGCTTTGTCCCTCTGTTTGCTTCGATTTGGGGACAGGCTGGTTTGTTCCTTTTCTGGAGAATGCAATTGCGAACCATTCCCTCTGTCATCCTACCCTTCTTGGGTCTGTCAGGAACTACAGTGGACCCTTGTATAACAAAGAGTTTGTATAACATATAATTTGTACAACATAAAAATTTTTGGAGATAGGGGAAATTTTCCTAACAGAATCACCTATGGGACAAATATGTACAATGTAAAAATGGGATCACTGTGTTTTCAATGCATTCCTATGGGAAATTTGTGTAAAGGAAAATTTGCTTAACATAATTTCATTTGGAATGAATTAATTCCTTTGTACAAGGTACCACTGTACTGGCATTATTATTTTGGAGAGGGTCACTCCTTCTTGGCAGTACTAACAAAGGGCACTTTTACACGACCCCTAAGATCTGCTGGCCCCTTAAATTCGGACCAGAGATCTTAGGGGTTTGTCGCTCTTCGTGCATCTCCACCCCTCCGTACTTCCTGGCTGCTGGCTGCGTGAGGGGAGGGAGGAAAAAAGGGACAAAAGAATAAAGCCTTACCTCCCGGTGCTGGTGGAAGCTGCCAGGGGAGCCCCAGTCACTTCCTGGTTCCTCTTAAAGGAGCAGGAGGCAAAAAACAAAAACAAAAAGAAGTGAGGAGAGCCCAGCACATCCACATCAAATATTTTTCACCTCCCAAGAGCAGGTACAAGAAAAGTGCTCTGGGTCGCGCTTAGGAGGGCGGGGTCGCGCTTAATTGTCTGCAAACTCCGGAGCTGGTGGGGAAACATTTTAAAGCTCCAGAGCTTGCAGCCATTTGCGGCGGAGTTTAGGGGTTGTGTATAAACGCCCAAAGTCTGCTTCAGTGTCACTGCCGTTGATTGTGAAAGATCCTCTGCCCAGTCACAGCCCTCCAGAGGTTTCTCTGCTCCCATCACACTTCAAGTTATCCATTTTCTTCTGTTGATATCTTAGTCAGTGTGAGGGAAGCCACCCTGAAAGGGCTGTGAGCAGGAGAGTGACACCTGCACTCCAGGAGAGAGAGAGAGGGAGAAGGAGCGGGGAAGGGCTAAGGCCCCGGTTAAGGCAGAAAGGGAGAGAGAAAAGGCGGGAAACCCAAACCAATCAGCAGGGGTGGAGGTGGGGTTTGGAGAGTGTAAAAAGGGAACACCACATGTCTTGCCCCCAGACTGGGACTGGGTTTGGAGGGAAAGAACATAAGAACATAAGAACATAAGAAGAGCCATGATGGATCAGACCAAAGGCCCATCTAGTCCAGCTTCCTGTATTCCACATTAGCCCCACCAGATGCGTTTGGGAGCGCATGAGACTAGATATCTGTCTCCTGAGACCACTCCCCTGCATCTGGCCCTTGAAGTACCCCAGTTTTAAGCCTGGCAATTACACACATCTCCATCATGGTTTGTAACCTGTGATGCACTTTTCCTCCAGGAATCTGTCAAATCCCTTTTTGAAGGCATCCAGGCCAGATGCCATCACCACATCCTGTGGCAGGGAGTTCCATAGACTAACAACACGCTGGGTGAAAAAATATTTTCTTTTGTCTGTTCTTACTCTCTCAGCCCTCAATTTGAGTGTATGTCCCCTAGTTCTGGTATTTTGGGAGAGGGAGAAGAGTGTCCCTCTATCCACTTTACTCATGCCCTGCATTATTTTGTACGTCTCAATCATATCCCCCCCCCTCAGTCACCTTTTTTTCCAGACTAAAGAGCCCCAAATGTTTTAGCCTTTCCTCATACGGGAAACCCCATGGACAGGTGACTGGGGGCAGAGGATGAAGCCAAAACCCAAGATTGAAAGCTATAGAAGACGTGCCCATCGCCAAAGTTGTTCCTATTGGGGTGAATGGGAAACCCGTTGAGTACAACCATAAGAGAAAGGAACTCAGGTGGGGACTTACCTGGGAACCATGGCTAGCCAAGCCGAAAGAGGAGGAGGAGGAAAGAACCGGGAAGATGTTTATCGGGAGGGGTCTGACTTTGACAGACGACTATCCCTTCAAGTCTCGCCACCAGAGGCGGCCTGGACTCAAACTCACTTCAGAGATTGGGGTGCAAGTGGGGTAGCCGAACCTCTACGAGTCGGAAGGGAAGGAAAGTGGTGGAACCAAATCTCTCCTAGAGTAGGAGGGGGTTTGGACTTTTCTGTGTTTACTCCATCTTATAACTCTAAGAACAATCCCTTTACTGTTGATGTTAAAGATGTTGGAACTGTTATCAAGGAAAGAACCTCCCTCGTTGTGGAGGAGCAAAATAAAACACCCATTTATTCTTTTAAAAATGCATCTTTATTGGATCCTGAAGGGCGGGTTGCCTGGGAAAAGCAAGAACCCTCACAGTCAGGTAACTCAGCATTGAACATTCCATCTTAAGTGACCCCGCCGAAAGTCCCAGCTTGTAAAGGAGTCTAGCATCCTGGCAGGACTGGTGTCAGCTTCTCTGACACTCTCAACCCCCCTCACCCCATTAAGCTATGCATCCAAGAAAAAGACATTCGTAAACGGCTGCTGAAGCTTTCTTAACTTGAAAGCCCTATGTTGAAACAAAATGAAACAAGAGATAGTGCTGGAAGATGAGATGAGCAAATTGGAACACATTCAATCAGCTACTGGGTTATTTATTTTATTTTATTTTATTTTATTTTATTTATCTTTGTACTTGTTAACCACCCAATTTTCCCACACATCTCTGGGCGGTGTACAACAAATTACAAAAGCAACCTGCCCCCAAAACAACCCCATAATAAATAACAATAAACAATAAAACAATAAAAAGAAGTTTCCATCCTAACTTCTAGTGCAGTCCTCATTAGATGGATGATGTTATAGTAGTTTGCTTTAGAGATTACAGTAATACCTTGGTTTACAAGCATAATCTGCTCTGGAAACATGCTTATAAACCAAAACACGTTTATATCAAAGCAAATTTCCCCATAAAAATAATGGAAACTCAGATGATTCATTCTGGGGCCCCATAGACCACACACTGCACACACAAAATGTCAAACTCACAAAAGAGCTTGGCTAGAAGTCCATGCCCACACCATGGTTTAGGTACCTGGCTGTGGAATCTGCTCTGATTGGGACTAAACAGTAAACTGGACTTTACTCTCTGTTTTTAATGTGGCAATAATAAAATGTCATTTGACCACCAGAACGCCGACAAGCATCTCTGAGGCCTCCAACAGGCCTAGAAAGGCCCTCAGAAGCCTCAGGAATGCTGTTCAGTGATCTGGACGTCACTTCCGGTTTACCGGAAGTCACTTCCGGTTAGTGCAGAAGCCCTTTTAGGTCCAGGAAGTCCCTTGCAGGCCTGTTCGGGGCAGCACCATTTCTGGGGTGAATACAGGAGGCCTGAAACAGGCCTTACCCCAGGGGGCTTTTTTTCATATACTGCAGCCCCACAATATAGCAGGGCTGCAGTATGTGAACCGCGAAAGGGTGGGGGGTTACTGTACCATAATACCAATGAACTCGGCTTTGTGTTCAGCAATGCATCCTTACTCTTAAGGATGTTTTCCAGTCCCTTCATAGCTGCATCTTTAAGCTTCCATCTTCTTCTGGTTTCTGGCCTCAGTCTCCATTTGGAACAAATCACGGCCTAGAAAAATCTCCTCACATTTCAACATTCCCCACCGCCCACATTAGAGCGGCATAATTTGTATCCTACAAAGAACAATGAATGTTTGGGAAAGTCTTGTCATTTCAGCCAGTGGTATAGGCAGTCTGAAAATGTGTCCTCATTCGGGGTGGCAGTTAATAATTACTATTTCCAATTTTGATGGAGGGAACAAACTGATTTCCCAGTAACTTTTTCAGAAAAATAAAAAAGTGCAATAAAGAGCAGTACTTTCCTTTTCCTTTAATCCTTCAGCTCACAGAACTGACGCGTGGGAAGCCTGGCAAGCTTAGTGATAAGAGACCTAATATATTGTATACACCACAGCTAAGTCTTGGAGGGGGAGAATTAAATTTTTCTTGCTTCCTTTTAGAATGTTACCGGGCTCCAGCTACCAACCCTGGATGACATCTTCACATCTCACTGTTTGAGGAAGTCACACAACATTCTGAGAGACTCTACTCATCCTGCTCACAATTTCTTCGAACTGTGGCCTTCTGGCAGAAGATACAGAACAATTAAAACTCGGACCACACATCTTCTGAACAGTTTTTATCCCGGAGCTATAATTGCACTTAATAATGAACTCAAGGACCACCAGCAGTGAGCACTTGGATAGGATTACCTAGCCTGTTGTGTAGATGCTTGTGTTTTTAGGGTGGTGGTGGTGGGTGGGGAGTGTTCAGGGATTTTTTTATGTGTGTGTGTTGAAGGGTTTTTTTAATGTGTTTGAGAGTGTTTGGGGATTTGTGTGTGTGTGTGTGTGTCTGTTGAATCTGGTCTCTGGGTGTCTGAATTTCGTTGTATGTGTATACTGTGTATATACACACAATGACAACAATTTATTATTATTATTATTATTATTATTATTATTATTATTATTATTTCCCCAGTAACTCGGCTATGTTTGTACCCGAGATACAATTAATATAGAATTAAAAACTTCATTTTATGCAGAATACAATGAAGGCCTCCAGAAAAAGGTCGCAAGCTTCACATGACCCAGAATTACAGCCTGAGATATTTCATAGCCCATAATACCAGTGGGATTAGTGCGTGACTCATAGCTCTGTTACAAATCTTGCTCTCTTTCAATCGGTCCTCCTTTCTTTTCTGGTTTCTACATAGGAACTTTGAAAATAGTTTTAGAATGGTTCTTAGGACTCTCCTCCAGAAAGAATTTGCTGAGGCATTGAGTGCCAGTTTGTGAAAAAGGGGTGGACTCTCTGGAGAACTTGAAACTGTTTGTTTCTGAGTCACTACTGTATACTTCTGCTGCATTGCAAAAAAAAAAAAAAAAAAAAAAACTTACCAGAAATTCAACACTCTTCAATACTGAATGTCTCCTGAATTTTCTTCCTGTCTCTGGAGACTGGACTGGCAGTTTGAGTTGCTAGTGCACCTGAAAAGAAGGTGACAGCCTGAGATCACTTGGCATGTGTGTGGATGATGGGGCTCCATGCTTTGCAATTGGAGAGTCTTCGGCAAGTTGTGTAGCCCCAGAGAAACACCAGGAAGAAGAACTAGTAAACCGCTTCTGTGTAGCTAGAAAATAGTGAGTGTTGCTATCAGCTGGAATCATGTTGACGACACATAATTATGTAGTATTTCTACAGCTTTTACCTGGGTTAGTCTAAAAATGTTTTTATCTTTGCACAGATCTCAGGTTAGATTCTTTCATGCAAAATACTTCACTGTGTGGTGGAAGGTCAATGTGCAAGATTATATTTCAATTATAAATGTAAGTCCTCCATCACTACCTTGTACGCAGTTTGTGCAGTGTTCCGTTCTATGTGATCTTTCACAGCAGCGCTATACTCGTCACATAGTCTCTTGCATAACTACTATATTTTTTTAAAAAAAAATCAAGAGAAATCTGAACTAGGAGCACTTTTAAAAATAGACCTGTCTGGAAATGCACTTTTTTCAATTTTTAATATACTGTGAAGCACTGGGAGAGTGGAGATTAAATTATTCCCTTGGTAGGAGGGAGCTATAGATTTTGTTGGGATAATAACAATCTTGCATGCTTTCTAACACTGGGAGCGAGGCTTTTAGGGCCTAAAGGGATTCTCATTTTCCCCTAACCTATATGGTGAAGTTGTTTTCCCTGTTGCTGGCTTGCCTCTCTTTTACTTCCTGATTTGTTTACTTAACTTCCTTTGATTGTTAATTAGTCTCTCTCTCTCTCTCTCATATTTCATGATCTCTGTGTAATGCAGGAAGCATGGAGGGTTGTCTTCCACATATGGAGATTCAGTTTTTCCTATTTTTCTATTGACCATAACTAAAGGCAGCAACTGTAAGTAAAGATACTCTTTCCCTCATTTAAAATGCTTCCAGAGTTATTTTTAACATATAAAGTGCTAGCCACTATGAAATGGGGTAGGCTAAACAGCTACTGAAAGTTAAACTATTTTCCTGTGCTTGCCCCGCACAGTTGTTGTTTGTACATATTACTTTGTGAACTAGAAAAGGAATTAACTGAACTCTCCAATAGATTTGAACCTCCAGGAAAGGTGAGTTAAAATCACCATGTTGTGATCAGGATGTAACTTCTCAAGAAGCTTGAGAGATAGGGCACTTTTACACAACCCCTAAGATCCGCTGGTCCCTTAAATTCGGACCAGAGATCTTAGGGGCTTGTCGCTCTTCCTGTGTCCCCACCCTGGCTGCTGGCTGCATGAGGGGAGGGAGAAAAAAAGGAAGAAAAGATCGTGGCTCACCTTTGTTCTCCCTCCGTTCTTCCCGCAACATTCCTGTCTCTGTAAAGTAGCTCTTAAAGGGGCGGGAGCAAAAACAACAACAAACAGAAGCGAGGAGAGCCCCGCACTCACTATCCTTACACCGCATCAAGCAATTTTCACCGCGGAAGAGGAAGTACAAGAAAAGTGCACTGGGTCGCGCTTAGGTGGGCGGGGTCGCACTTAATTTTCTGTTAGCTCCGGAGCTGGTGGGGAAACATTTTTAAGCTCCGGAGCTTGCAGCCATTTGCTGCGGAGTTTAGGGGTCGTGTATAAACGCCCATAGATTTGTTCTTACCTGAAACCAGGTGAGGCCACTGTGATAGCAGCAGCTATCAAAACGGAGTTGACTGGTGGATCTAGTGAAAGGCTTGAAAAGAACCACTGAACATAAACCTTGCTAGGAGAAACTGACCTAAGATGCAATGCTAATTCTGAGATCCTTAGAACAGTAGGCATATCCTTTGAGATTATTATTCTAAAATCATAAAGGTCAGTAAGAGAAATGGGTTGTATGCAATACACCATACTTTCTACATTTAATTGCTTCCAAATGTCTATGCAATATTGATCCAGCTACCACTATTACCGTTATATAAAATATTTCTCTCTTTCCCCCTAGACTTTGGGAAAGTTCCTTGTTGGGTGTTAAGACTCAGAATCCACCAGCCACCATGGAACTAGCTGGCTGAGAGCTTTGAGAAATATTAACCATCAATCCATGCAGAGACACTAGTCAAGAAGGCTAAGATTTGGTAAGTTGGCTATAAAGGCAGTTGAGAGTCTCATGTGCAATGATGTGCCACTGGAGACCAGAGTAAAAATCATATCAACCATGGTGTCACCAACTCCATTGGCTGAAATCCAGTAATAAGTCACAACTACAGTAGACCCATTGAATTAATAGAGCCTACATAGGTGTAGTAGCATGGGGTTAGTGATTTCAGCAGCGATTTCAGCTCTTAGACATAGCAGGCTGGAGACAGCTTCTAGTGTAACAGCTCTTTATTCAGGGAGAGAACAAGACTGGGGACTGGGGAGAGGGAGCTACATTTGTAGTAGCTAGGACTGGCTAGGAAAAGATACATTTTGGAGGGAACAATTACATCCAATCACAAAGCTGCCTTTTGGCAGAGACCAATAGGATTGAGGATCCAAATACTGCAACTTGAATAAACCAATAGGCCTGTTCCCTTTGAAACAGGAACAGGAAGGCAGTTACTTCAACATAAGCAAGTACAGATCAATACACAACAATAGGTGTTCACTCACCCATTCCCCACGAATTCAGTGGGCCTATTCTAGGTGCAATTTCCTGATAAATTTCATTCCATGTTTCAGTGGGAAAGTTGGACCATGACGAAAGCTGACATTTTTTAAAGATATCATTGGAATTGTGTTGTTGGACACATGTTCTTCTCAGGTACAGCTTTCTATCCTTCTGAGGTCCATAAAATGAGTGCTCAGCTTGCTGGGGGGTGGGGGGCAATGTGTAGCCTGCATAATTAAATTGTAAACCACCCAGAGAGCACTTGAAGTGCTATGGGGCGGTATATAAGCAGAACACTTTGCTTTTTTTTTCTTTTTTAATCTCCCTCCCTCCAGAGGCGTAGCCAGGCTTTGGAGCGCCTGGGGACAAAGTTCATTTTTGCACCCTTCCTGCTGCCCCCCCCCCACACATCGTACCCACCCAGCAATGGGGGGCTGAACCCTGTGGAAGCGAGGCAGCAGAGGGGGTGCTGTCACCAAGCCTTAGGGGAAAGGAGGACTGCTGTGTGGTGGGAGGGTCACGGCTTCCTCCTCCTGCTCCCCCTCCAGGCGCCCCCAGATTGCTGTTCCCGGGGCAGAGCTATTCTTCACCCCCCCACACAGATACACCCCTGCCTCCCTCTCTTCCTCCACAGTGTGTGTGTGTGTGTTGTGTCATTACAGTCATGACCGACCCTTCGTGACTCCACATCCATGGAGTTTTTTTGGCAGGAATTAACTAAAAAGTTTCATTGCTTACCACTGAACAGATCAAACAGTATATTGACAAACATGACTGATGTCACCAACAGGCTTCAGCAGACTACTAAATGCCAGCAGATAACGTAAGAACATAAGAAGAGCCATGCTGGATCAGGCCAAGGGCCCATCTAGTCCAGTTTCCTGTTTCTCACAGTAGCCCCACCAAATGCCTCTGGGAGTTCACGAGACTACATATCTATCTCCTGATATCTCTCCCCTGCATCTGGCCTTTGAAGTACCCTGTTTTTTAATCCTGGAGATTACACATCCCCATCATGGTTTGTCACCTGTGATGGACTTTTCCTCTAGGAATCTGTCCAATCCCCTTTTGAAGGCATCCAGGCCAGATGCCACCACAATATTCTGTAGCAGAGAGTTCCACAGACTAACAACACAGAGACAGAAAAAGCACTGAGCAGAGGGTTGGGGAAATGTTTAGTGCTAGATAGACTGACAACTTTGTAAGCCCAGAAAGGCCCCTCCTAACCGCACCTTCTCCAAGCAGCATGCAAGTTTATTAAAACCCCACCAGTGTCTTTATAAACTGAGCAGTTCTGCTTCTTTGCTCACATCAGCATGTTTTTAATCATCCATCTTCTAATCAAAGGATCTGACTTTGAACTGGAACTGTTGAAACAATGGCCGTGCTTTTATTTTTATTTTATTTTATCTTTCTGAAAACGACATGGTTCTTTTCATTCTCCAAGTGCAAACCAAAAGAAAATGTTATTGCCTGATGGCACCATATATTAATTCAAGCAAATTTGTATTACAATAGTACATATAGATTTCGAAAGAGATTGACATAGCCAAAAAAATAAAAAAATAAAAAAATGTTTCATTTACACTTGCAAAGATGAATGGGTGTACTGAAAAGAAAAAAAAAGAATGAAAGGCAATGACTGTTTCCTTTCTGCTTAAAAAGGAAGTGTGCATTGGGGGAGAAGAGGAAAAGAGCTCTTTGATAATCCGAATAAAAGCAAAGTCTCCTGGATAAATGGAGCCCGCCAAATTGACTGAGCACATAAATACAAGACTGAAGGCTAAACAATTACGTCAATAATTATTGAAGCCATGCAGAAAAATGAACCAAGGAAAAGGGCAGAGTCTGAATGAAATTAAAAACTAACTCAGTAAACTGGATGTTTTTAAAAAAAATCGCATTATTGGAGTAATAAATCATGTCATCTGAAACCTGGACAACAGAACCAAGTAATGATTAATCTCATCCTGTCTATCTCATGGACAGTGTACCCAGTTCTTATGTATGATCAGATCTGGCAGGCTTACCTTATGCTTTTATTTTCACCTCATCTTTCTTCAGAGGAGCTCAGCAAGAAACATAACACTTTCAGGACAAGTAGGATTAAAATGAGACATTCTGCCCAAAGAAAGAGATATAACCCAGCCTTTATGGTTCACATATTACTCCTTTCTCCTTTGGATCAACATAAACCTGCTGTAGGAGCAGTATAGTACTCTCCATAACTGGAAACGTCTTGCAACTGTATGGCTTGCAGATCACACAAGCTCGCCTGCACAGCGAAAGGCAAGGTGAGTGAGTTGTGCTGCTTGTGCATATATTGGCCAAAATCCTATTGCAGTCCGCATAAAGGAAATTGTACCAATGTTTTTAATAAAGTTTTGGCCATCTATCACATGATGGGTCAGACACCCAAGTGCACAAGCAAGTTTATGAGTTAGGTATGTCTGACTGTAATGGGACAGCTGAAAACAATTGCGCATACTCGTTTTACAGTTTCCATGTATGGACTCATGGAATCAGATTCACAGAATCATAGAATATTGAAGTTGGAAGGGGCCTATAGCGCCATCAAGTCCAACCGCCTGCTCCATGCAGGAATACAGATCAAAGGATATATAGTGGTACCTTGTATAAAGGAATTAATTTGTTCCAAATGAAATTATGTTAAGCAAATTTTCCTTTATACAAATCTCCCATAGGAATGCATTGAAAGTGGAGTAATCCCATTTTTATGTTGTACGGATTTGGCCCATAGGCAATTGTACAAATTTTATGTTATACAAACTGTTTGTTATACAAGGGTCTACTGCAGGTATGTCCAAAGTCAGGCCCAGGGGCCAAATGTAGCCCATTTTCAAATGTTGAGTGCCCACGGCCTCTTCTGCCCACAGGCTCAGCCTGTCACTCATCCCCGCCAGCTGGCCCCTCCCCATACTGGATGGAGACATCAGCTTGCAGTTTTATGGTTTGCCTGCCCTCCCTGCCTCTGTCCAACCCCCACAGCCATCTGCCTAGCCTACCTGCCCCTGGCTCCATGGCTGCAGCATGTGGCTTCCTGGCTGCAGCATCCTCCCCGCCTTCTTGCATGTTATAGAGACTTGTCCAAAGTCCGGCCCGGGGGCCTAATGTGGCTGAATGGTCGGGCCCCACACATTTTCACCTCACCAAATCTGGCCCTCCTTGCAAAAAGTTTGGACACCCCTGGTCTACTGTATTGCAGGTGGTTGTCTAAATTTCTCTGGAATGCCTCCAGTGTTAGAAGACTCATCACCACTCAAGGTAATGCATTCCATTGCTGTACTGCTCTAACAGTTAGGAAGTTTTTCCCCCTGATACTCAGCAGAAATCTGGGTTCTCTTAACTTGAGCTGATTGTTGCATGTCCTTCGCTCTGGCATGATCTAGAACAGATCCTGCCCTTCCTCGGCATGACAGCCCTTCAGATATTTGAAAAGTGTTGAATCCCAGGTCGTGAACACATGCCCTATTCTTTCAGTCTTTCTTCATTAGGGATGTATGGGACCATTATTAAAAAGGCTACATCTCTTGTGTTTATTGGGGATACTACCAACAACAAGAAATAGGGCGCTTTTACACGACCCCTAAAATCCAAGGCAAAGGGCTCCCAGATCCGGAGCTTAAAATTGTTTTCCCACCAGTTCCTGATTTTTTAAAAAAATAAGTATGACCATGCCCACCTAAGTGCGTTCCAGTGCATTTTCCAAGTACCTGGTCTCCAAAGGTGAAAAATTTCTGATGTGGATGTAAAGCAGTGAGTGCCGGGCTCTCCTCACCTTGTGTTTTTTTGTTTTGTTTTTTTTGCCCCTGCTCCTTTAAGAGACTGAAGAGACTGGAATGGTTCCCAGAGCAGCTCCCGACGGCAAAGCGGAGATGAGCCGGCATTCTTTTCTCCCTTTTTTTTCTCCCTTCCCTCAGGCAGACAGGAACCAGGGGTACGGAGGGGTGGGAACACAGGAAGAGTGACAAACCCCCAAGATCTCTGGTCCGAATTTAAGTTGCCAGCAGATCTTAGGGGTCATGTAAAAGCGCCCATAGTCAAGATAGTTATTTGAGTATTCGTGTGTTAACAGTGGTTAGATCAGCGTGGGCACAATGATGGAAAGCAGATAAAAGGTCAAACGATGAAGTGGAAATAAATAAAATACCTGAATGTGCCGAAATGGATAAACTGACCTATAAATTAAAGGAAAAGGAAGAAAGCCAATTTGCACTTGTATGGGAAAAATTCTACATGTGGTTAAATTGCAGAAACGAGGTCTAAAATGAAAAGCATCTTTAGTTGAATATGACAGTTGAAACGTATAAGTTTTTGTAGTTGTCAAACATCACAAGAAGATTATTTGGATTGTTTTGTGCTTTATTATTTGTTAAATGGTGAATCAAGATATAATATATATAAAAAAAACCCTTCATCTCTTACTCCAAGAAATAAATACGGATACATGCAGGGCAGTACAAATAGGAGATTGATGGGCAGTTTATCACTTTCTAGCACACTGTCAAAAGGACATTAATCATCATCATCATCATCATCATCATCATCATCATCATCATCATCATCTTAGAACTTCATAGCTGGATGGGACCCCATCATTGAGTCCAGTTCCTTTCAAGGAGGTAGAGTCGGGACCTGAACTCCCAAACTCTGCCTCTGCCTAAATCACTGAGATATCCAGCAGTTCATTAGGGGTGACCAGTAGAGATGGGCACGACTCAAAAAAAATGGTGTTTTGTTTGTCGTTTGGTCATTTAGGGGTCCGTTTCGGTTTGTTTTCATTTTCGTGAGTTTTTTTGCAAAAAGAATCATTTTGGTTTCGTTAGGTAATGAAATGAAAAAACAAAAACAAAAATGAAAAATTGCTGTTTCGTTACCATTTAGCACAATTCAATGTATTTGTCGTAACGAAAACGAAGCGGTCGACAAAATTTTTCATGTTTCGGGTCATTTCGTTTCATTTTGGAGTCAAAATTCATTTTTCATTTCATTACGTAACGAAACGAAAAAACAAAAACGAAAATGAAAAATCGCTCATTTCGTGCCCATCTCTAGTGACCAGGCTTCTGTAGGCCTCCACGTGGTGATAGCTCTGCCTCATGGCGCAGTGGTTAAATGTCTGTACTGCAGGTAAAACTGTGCTTATAACCTGGGGTTCAATCCCAGGTAGCAGGCTCAAGGTTCACTCAGCCTTCCATCCTTCTGAGGTCGGTAAAATGAGTACCCAGCTTGCTGGGGGTGGGTGGGGGGCAAATGTGTAGCCTGCATGCTGTAATTAAACTGTAAACCGGCCAGAGACTACTTGAAGAGGTATGGGGCAGTATATAAGCAGAACACTTTTAATAATGAGATCAATTCACTGACCAACATATACGTGTAGTCTCAGTTTATGCTGTTCAGGATAAAATCATATTTTTCTCACCTTTAAGTGTCCAGCAGCCTACCCATTTCTATGCTCGTGTAGAGTCCCAAACCTCATTGGTGCAACAAAAACAACAACAGCTCCAATCGATAGTTGGAAAATTGTATGCACATACCATGAGCACAGTGGAGGACTCTAGGTTCATGGTGCTGTTCCTTGCTTCATTGTTCTCCAACACACACACACACACACACACACACACACACACAGAGGCACTTGAAGAGGAGAGTGTGCATTGCTGTGTCTGGCATGATGGTCCCTGGAAAACCAGCACCCATTCTCAGCACTTAAGACAGTACTTAAGGCCAGTGGATATCCAGAGTGAACCTTCAACAAATCAGTGTGCTGACCCAGAGAACAATAGATCAGCCTGAGACCTGAAGCCTGAAGAAACTGATCATTCCCTATATGGCTGGAGTGTCTGTGAAGCTTAAAAGGATTTTTAGCAGACACCACATCTCTGTTTATTAAAAACCCACAAACACACTAAGGCAGAGACTCATCCACCCAAGCGACCCGATACCAAAACACAAAAGGAGCAATATAGTATATGTGGTCCAATATAGTATATGCAGTGAGGTGTGAGTACACTGGAGAAACTAAACAGCCACTAAACGGGAGGATGGCTCAACAATGGAGGGGTGACAGTTCAGGACCAGAATCAGCAGCACACCTCCACTTGAAGGACAAAGGGCACTCATTCAAAGATTAGGATGTACACATATTAAACAGAGAAGATAGGTGAGTTGAGGGGGGGGCAGGGAAGCCATTCATGTGAGCATTGAAAACTCCTCTCTAAACGGAGGTGGAGGCTTCAGGCACAGTCTATCTGCCACTTATCAAGTTGTGATTTCAACAATACCTAGACCAGGCATGCCCAAAGTCAGGCCCGGGGGCCAAATGCAGCCCGTTTTCAAATTTTGAGTGGCCAGCGGCCTGTTCTCCCCACCTGCTCAGCCTGGCATGCATCCCTGCCAGCTGGCCTATTCCCATACTGGATGGAGACATCAGCTTGCAGTTTTATGGTTTGCCTGCCCTCCTTACCTCCCTTTATCCCCCCAGCCACCTGCCCAGCCTACCCACCCCTGGCTCCGTTGCTGCAGCTTCTTCTCCAAATCCTTGCATGTTATAGAGACTTGTCCAATGTCTGGGCCAGGGGCCAAAAGTGGCTGAATGGTCGGCCCCCACACATTTTCACCTCAACCAATCTGACCCTCCTTGCAAAAAGTTTGGACACCCCTGACCTAGACAAATCAAAAATACTTCATACCTTAACCAAAAAGACCATAGCTAACAACCCATACTTTATGGGTTTCAGCACTTTAGGCCATTGTTCACCTTAAGGCTATTGAAATTGTTGCCTACCTAACGAGCCTATTCAGGCCATTGTTCATCTTATGAGCCTGTTTCAGACCAGGTTGACATGAGGTCAAAGTGAACTATAAAATGGAGGACCAGCTTTCTTCCTACTGACGAAGCTGCTTGGTTGAGCAGCGAAACATTGGAATCTCTCAAGAAAAAGAGGTCCTGTTTAGAGATGGGCATGACTTAGCGGTATTTTCGTTTTCGTTTTCGTTTTCGTTTTTCGTTTTCGTTACGGAAACGAAACGAAATCGAAAATCGGCACCAACCTGGACCGAAAACGGAAACGAAACGACTAA
>JAHTLZ010000204.1:8784363-8796296 GCA_023846285.1 Phrynocephalus versicolor | reverse complement strand
GTCACTCTGTGTGGTTTTGGGCAAACAGTCCCAGGAATGTCCTCAGAAGAAGGAAATGGTGAAACACTTTTATTTATTTATTTATTTATTTATTTATTTATTTATTCTTTTTTCAGCTAGGACCATATTTATTTATTTATTTATTTATTTATTTATTTATTTATTTATTTATTTATTTATTTATTATACTGGTTAAAATAACTTTATTAAAAACCCCATTATTTAGTCAGCTGGCCTAGAGTGCCAAGCACACAGCAGGCATTCCCTCTTTGGACAGCGATTGAGAGCTGTTGCCTCAGGAACATAGGTGCTCGGTCGTCTCGAGACATAATGGCTATCCTGCGACCTATTTCCTGGACTAGGCTCAAGGCTGATTCTCCCCAGACTCCAGATGTTTCGATGGCTACAGGGACAAAGTCAATTCCTGTTGCCATATCTTCGTATTTTTGTCTTTTTAATTGTTCGGCCATTGCTGCAGTGGATCCAGCTTCGATGCTGGTGTTTTGTACGTGGGACGTGGCAAATGTATTTGGACATGTGGCATCCTACGTTAAGCATCGGCCTTTGCTCCAGGGGATCAAGGTAGTCCCATCTGGTCTTTTGTTACTTCCAGCACACAAATGTAAAGGCTCTCGGGTAGCTGGAAAACCGGCTCTGTTAAGGGCATGGCATAAGTTTATATACTGCACCAATTTTCTCAGGGAAACTCTGGGCAGTTTACAAATGAAAGAACAAAACAATTAAAAACCCCACAGATACAAATAAAATGGGACACAACAAAAGAAAAAAGAGAAGAGTCCGGCAAGGAGCACAAGCTCTTAACACAAAGGACAACAAATAACAAGAGGCATAAAACAGACATTGGTGATTGCCATATGCTTCTTTGAAAGCCACCTTTTTTGAAAAGTTTCTTAAAAGCTGTGAGGGAAGGAGCCAGGCGCAACTCGCAGGGCAGTTTGGGCCAGCCACGAATAAGGCCCAGTTACGAGTTGCAGCTTTATGAGTCTCACTAGGGGTAGCCACCGGAAGTGAGAAAGCCCGCATGAACAAAAAGTTAGAAATCCTCAACACTGTAAAGAGAAGAAAATTGCAATGAGAAATACCATCTGCTGCAAGTTATCCTTCAAGGAAAATAGACGCACGGGAAGCATGGACGGTGGCACAGAAGAACATTCTGCTTTGAGAACTTAAGCCAATGATCTGCAGTGAGCACAGCTGCTCTGCTTAGAATAGCTTTAGATAGAAACCAGTTCAGGCTACTGATTGCCAACGTTCTACAAGGACATGGCACTTGAAGGAGGAGGAGGAGGAGGAGGAGGAGACTACCTCCTAAAGCATGACATGGTATATGAGGAAAGGCTGAAAGAACTGGGGATATTTAGCCTAGAATCTAGGCCCTGGAGAAAAGAAGACTGAGAGGTGATAGGATGGCACTTTTCAAATCTATTTACTTATTTATTTATTAACAAGATTTTTTTTAGCCGCCCCACTACCAAGAGGTCTCTGGGCGGCATACAACAAGTATTCAAAACTACAGTGGACCCTTGTATAACAAACAGCTTGTATAAGATAAAATCTGTACAACGTAAAAAAATTCTGGATATATGGGAAATTTGCTTAACATAATCGCCTATGGGGAAAATCCGTACAACATAAAAATGGGATTACTCCATTTTCAATGCATTCCTATGGGAATTTGTATAAAGGAAAATTTGCTTAACATAATTTCATTTGGAACGAATTAATTCCTTTATACAAAGTACGACTGTATAAAACAATAAAATTATTAAAACTATAAAATACAATAAAATTACAGCAACATACAATACCAATTATAAATTATACAACCCTGCTGCCCATGCTTCCAACTGAGTAATTTATTTAAAATGCTGGCCAAAGAGGAAGGTCTTTGCCTAGCGGCGAAAAGCCAAAAGTGTTGGTGCCAGGCAAATCTCTGTAGGGAGGGCATTCCAGAGTTGGAATATCTGAAGGGCTGTCATACAGAGGAGGGGCAGGATCTGTTCTCAATCATTCCAGAGTGTAGGTCACATAACAATGAGCTCAAGTTAAGAAATCCAGCTTTCAGCAGAATACAGTAACCCCCTGCCTATCGCGGAGGTTAGTCACCCACCCAACCCGCGATATATGAAAATCCGTGATATGCAGAAGCGGGGTGAGTGGGGGCGGGGGGATCCCCGCTCCCCCCCACGTGGCTCTGAGGCCTTCTGGATGGGTCTGGGGGGGCAGCAGGGAGCAATTTGATCACTCCCTGCCCCCCTGCAGCTCTGAGGCCTCCCAGAGGGGGCGGTGGCGGTGGGGAGCGATGCGATTGCTCCCCACTGCCTCCCCCACAGCTACTGCGATCCCGCAATATAGTGGGACCACAGTACCTGAACCGCGAAATGGCAGGGGGGGGAAAAGTCCTGTTAGAGCAGTACAGCAATGCAACCAATGACCATGGGAGGTAGTGAGTGCTCCAACACTGGAGGCATTCAGGAGCCATTGGGACAACCAGCTGGCAGATATCCTTTGATTTGTTTTCCTGCATGGATCAGGAAGTTGGACTTGATGGCCTTGTAGGCTGCTTCCAACACCACTATTCTGTAATTCTATGATTCTATATCTTGCCGGCAGGAACTCAAAAAAGAAAGCATCACCTTAGAAGGTGAGGCTATGATACCACATTTTCTTACAACTGCCAACCTGTAAATATATGGATTCAAATCTTGAGCAAATAAAGATCATCTGCAACCACCAATCCAACAAAGATCTCCAACATCTGTCCTATCCAGAGGTGCAGTGTGAT
Source organism: Phrynocephalus versicolor (assembly GCA_023846285.1). Classification (NCBI taxonomy): domain Eukaryota; kingdom Metazoa; phylum Chordata; class Lepidosauria; order Squamata; family Agamidae; genus Phrynocephalus; species Phrynocephalus versicolor. The sequence goes on along the minus strand of JAHTLZ010000204.1, from coordinate 8,793,490 downwards.
GGTAATCTGCATTTCAAGCAATGCCCCCAAACTTTGGTGTGGTCATAAGGAAATTTGCCTCTGCTCTCAGCAAAGAAAAGACCCCACAGGGATGAATTTCATTTATTAGCAGATTAACTTGGGCTCTTGGAGATGAACGTGTGAATGACGATCTATAAATAGTAGGGATGTGCAAGAGACATTGCTTAGCTCTTTGAGACATGAAAAACGGTGACGGTGCTCCTTTCACACACACCCCCAAATGAGAGCAATCCTGGATGATTAATTGTTTCTATAATTGGACTCATCACTAAAATATTTTGAACATAAGCACAGTTTAGAGATGGACATGAACCACTGGTTTGGCTGTTCAACCTGGTTTTGTTGAATGCCAGAGCAGGTGTTTGGTGGTTCAGTGCCTTGCCGTGCCCCCCTATGGTAGGAGCCCCATCAGAGGTGGTGCCATAAGAGGGGGCAGGGAATCCAGGATGCTGCTCTGAGTGGGCACCTGCCAGAAAGGGCAGGGCACCAGACTACTTCTGGCACTCAACAAACCAGGTCAAACGGCCAAGCCTTTCTCTAGGACAGTGGTTCTCAACCTGGGGGGTCGGGACCCCTTTTGGGGGTCCAATGACCATTTCACAGGGGTCGTAATGAGTCAGTGAAGGAAAAAGGCACAAACGGCTTGGGTCTGGAGGAGGAAGGGGAGGAAGGAGGGGAAAAGAGTGAGTTACAGCTTGATAGGTTGGAGGGGATGTCAGTCAATGGCACTGGAGGCTGTGATTGGCTGAGGGTGTCTGTAGAGGGAAGTTCTCTATATGGCACCTGCGGCAGTGGCCTGCCAAAGGGGGCTACTGGCCTCTATCAAGCAGGGCAAGGGGTCACCACAACATGAGGAACTGTATTAAAGGGTCACGGTATTAGGAAGTATGACTTCCTAATATACCAGTGCTCTAGGAGAAAAACAGTCTGTAAGATCTATTTCCATTCCATCTTTTTTCAGCAAATACTTTTGTCCACCAAAACCGCAAACTCTTAATTGGGCTCAGTGGACATTGGTGAAGGGAGAAGAAAGAAGCTTCTTTTCAAAAGTCCTGGATGGGTTGTTTGTGTGTTGTTCACTCAGCCCCTCCTTTCGTGCTTTGCTTTACATGTGAGTGCGTACCTCGACTAATGGGGGGAAAATACTCCATTTGCACCAAGTCATTCAGCACAAAACACAGAAAACACAGTGAGGTAAATGTTTGGGGTGTTTTGCTGACCTGTGGAAGTGTGAACTTTCTGGACCGAAGGCTGGCAATTTTTCAGCAACTCATATTGCTCTGTTGTGAGTGTTGTGCAAGCAAAATGGAGACAACGGTAAGACTCCCACCCACACCCCTAGCATCCTGCGGCTGTTGTTGTTGATCTGCTGTGCAGCTGTGCAACATGTAAACCCCCTTGAGGTCCAAAATGTGGCTGCTAGCACCCCTGCACCCCATCATCATTGGCATCCTTCAGTCTCCAAAGACTATGGTATCATGCCTGGAGTAGAGATCCTAAAAACAACACCTAGTGTGACTAAATAGGCCAATTTGGGAATGGCAGTCTCTACCACACTGTGGGCAGAAGTATTCTGTTTCTTGCCCAGTCATCGGGTTTCGTTGTTTCCGTGCCTGCCTCTTTTCCTCTGCCTGTTGGACAAATTTCTCTTCAAATTTATATAGATCATGCTGTATCTTTTGCCTCCAGACAGTGCGATCGGAGGTCAGGGTTTCCCATCTGTTGAGGTCCGTTCCCAAGGCCTTCGGGTCTCTCTTACAGATATCCTTATAAAACAGCTGTACCCCAATATTATATTTAATGTATAAAAGAATATAGCTAAAAGCTTGCTTTTACTCTTCAAGATGCATGGGGATAATTCTGTTACATTTTAAGGACCCCCCACATCCCTCCTGCCAAGTTTAATAACAAAAATAAACATATGTTCCGCAGTTAGATGATTTTTGCAAATTAAAGTAAATGGGTGCACGGACGTACGTGTGGGCCCCCAAGGACTGAGGATGGAACTCTAGAGCCCCCCTCCCCCAAAAAACCCTCTAGACGTTTCCCGCCACTCAAATACTGATTTAAGATCACAGATAAAATTGAGAATTATATATAAAAAAGTACCATGTTGCTATTTTTCTTCCTTACTTGTCCATTCTTGTCCCCTGTTTGAACAATCTGTGACCAATCTCTCCCATAGCTTTAAAAATATTCTTTGGATGGACTCGATTACACCCTTCTGTGCTGTGAACCTGGGAAGAGTTATTGTTCTTGCAGTTATTTTTATTTTTCTCAGCACTGCTGAAATCTATAACAGGCCACATCTATTTACTGTTCCTGCTGTGGTGTTCTTGTTTTTTCCTCCCTCCAGTCTTAGAAGCACTGGCAAAATTCTTTTCTGCTAGCGTCGTCTGGTGAGACATACGTTTTTCAGAGTGAAAGGCTCGAATAGACAATTTGATGCCAATGCTGACCTGCTGTCAGGTGTCCAGCTTTGCTGTTATTCTCACACCTCTGTTTCCCCGACAATATACTCCCTGGGCCTATTTATAGCTTGCTTTGGGCCTATGATGAGCTGTAACAGGTGAATCTCCAGCAAGTTTTTTTCCTCTCTCTCTCTCTCTCTCTCTCTCTCTCTTTTTCTCGCCATGTCTGCAGGGACCCATATACCGACGGTGATGGGCTGTGGGCAGTACGCTTGTAGCCGTTGGGTTTGTCAGACAAGAAGAACTCGGGTCAGACAACTCGTGTCTGTCCCTCGTTCTGACCCCTCGGCTCCCTGCCACGTGCCTGGGAGTCATCCCACCAGCGCCCCCAACCTTGCCTGCATCCTAATGAATGCCAGGTCGGTACACAATAAGATCCCTATCATCCATGTCACCATTGTGGATGAGAAGCCCGACCTGGCATTCATTACTGAGACCTGGGTGGGCACGGAGGGGGGGGGGGCTCTCTTTCCCTGCTGTGTCTGCCTGGGTACTTGGTAGAGGGAGTGGGAAGGCTGGGGGGTCAAAAGGGAGGGGGGCCGCAATCGTGTACAGGGACTCTTTTTGTGTTAGCAGGGCCTCGACATTGGTTAGCCAGGGGTTAGAGGTCCTTCACCTGCTGGTGGGACAGCGGGACAGATTTGGCATTGTGCTGGGCTACCGAGCTCCCCGCAACCCTGCACAATCCCTTCCAGAGCTCACGGAGTTCATCGCCGCTGCCCTGTTGAGGTCCCCGCGCCTATTGGTTGCGGGAGACTTCAACGTGCATGCGGGAGGTGGACTCTCTGGTGCAGCTCTGGTGTTCATGGAATCCATGGCTTCCATGGGTCTGTCCCAGCATGTTTTATGTCCCACCCACAGGTCAGGTCACACCCTGGATCTGGTGTTTACCTCCATGTCGGGGGACTTGTGTCTGGAGGTGGGGGGCATTGTCCCCCTCCCTGTGTCATGGACAGACCATCACCTGCTCTCATTCTCCCTGTCGATCCCGGCCCCTCCCCAGCAGTTCAGTGAGCTCTTCGGGGGGCTACCTGATGGGATGACTGGCGCTCCGGTCAAGGATGTGGCTAACCTTTGGTATGAAACAGCTGTCCACACCATAGACCGGATCGCCCACAAGCGCCTTCTCCATTGCCGAGCCCGGCCCTCCCCATGGTTCACGGGGGAGCTTAGGGCAATGAAGCAGGAGAGGAGGAGGCTAGAGCACAGCTGGAGAAGAAGCCGGACGGCGTTAAGTAAGGCTGCGGTTGATTCCCAGACTAGTCACTATACCAACGCGATCAGGGAGGCTAGGTCATCTTTCAACTTCCTGAGAATTGCTGAGGCCTCGAACTGCCAGGCGGAGCTTTTCCGGGTGGTTCGGGACCTCACCAATCCTAGTCTGGCTAGGCCTCCTCCTACTGATTTCAGTAGTGAGCAATTTGCAGCCTTTTTTCGAACCAAAATAGAGGCCATCCGTGCCGGCTTTGACTCCGGTTGCAGTGGTCCCGCCCTGCCATCCCCAGTTGCTGGCCCACCTTCGTCGCCTCGGTTGGATGTGCTTGGGCCTGTTTCTGCTGTCGAGGTCTCCAAGGCTATGGTGCATTGCCGGCCTGCCTCCACTCCTTTCGACCCTTGCCCTGCCTGGCTAATTAGAGCTGCCAGAGGGACTATGGCCGAATGGGCTTCTGCCATCGCCACCGCCTCCTTCAGCGAGGGGGTTTTTCCCTCTCGTCTAAAGGAGACGGTGGTAAAGCCCATTCGGAAAAAACCTGGCCTGGCGGCGGATGATTTAACAAACTATCGTCCAATCGCCAATGTCCCATTCATGGGCAAGGTGATCGAGAGGGTGGCGGCGGTCCGGCTGCAATCATACCTGAAGGATCGGCAGTGCCTCGATCTATGCCAGTCCGGGTTCAGGCCCCGTCGGGGTACCGAAACAGCTTTGGTCGCCCTGCAAGATGACCTTGTCCGGGCGGCCGACAGGGGTTGCTCTACCTTGTTGGTCCTCCTGGATCTGTCAGTGGCCTTCGATACCGTCGACCATGGTATCTTACTGGACCGGCTCTCTGAGGTCGGAATTGGAGGCTCTGTTCGCAGTTGGCTCCGTTCCTTCCTGGAGGGCCGGCCCCAGTATGTTCAGCATGGGGGAGAGTTATCGGCCCCTTGGATTCTCCCTTGTGGGGTTGCACAGGGGTCGTCTCTGTCCCCCATGCTGTTTAACATCTATGTGAGGCCGTTGGCGGGGGTCATCAGGAGTTTTGGAGTCTGCTGTCATCAGTACGCTGATGACACGCAGCTCTATCTCTCCTTTTCCACCTCTGCAGTGGAAGCTGTGAGGGTCCTCGACGAGTGCCTGGATGCCGTACTGACCTGGACCAGGGCGAACACGCTTAAGCTCAACCCCGAGAAGACGGAGGTTATGTTCTTTGGGAGCTCGCCGTCTGGATACGGTGGCCCCCTCCCCTGTTTGGGGGGAGTTTCCCTCCAACTCACGGAGGGGGTGCGGAATCTGGGTGTGTTCCTGGACCCGGCGCTCACCGTGGAGTCCCAGGTGGCTTCGGTGACCAGGTCCGCCTATTACCATCTCCGTCGGATCGCCCAGATCCGCCCGTACCTGGACGCGGACTCACTGAGAACAGTGGTCCAAGCTCTGGTGATCTCGAGGCTGGACTACTGTAACGCTCTCTACATGAGGTTGCCCTTGACTCTTCTCCGGTGTCTGCAACGGGTACAGAATGCGGCGGCCAGGCTGGTGGCTGGTGTGCGTCGTTATGATCACATCACCTCAGTCCTGGCCCGCCTGCACTGGTTGCCCGTTGCAGCCCGGATTAGATTCAAGGTCTTGGTTTTAGTTTATAAAACCCTCCATGGCTTGGGACCGGACTACCTGGCAGAGCAAATAGCTCAGCGATCTACCTCGGCCCATCCCGTTCGGCAGGTGCGAGCGCACTTGCTTCAGGTCGCCACCCCTCGTGAAGCCCGGAAGACGAGAACTCGGACCCGGGCTTTCTCAGTGGCGGCTCCCAGCCTCTGGAATTCCATTCCCAGTGAAGTGCACTCTGCAGGGTCCCTGCTGGCCTTCTGGAAGGCTTTAAAAACTTTTCTCTTCCGGGAGGCCTTTGGCGATTCTATAATTTAACTTTTTTTTCCCCCCGCCATCACCATGTGCCTATATTTTTAGAGTTTAGTTAGAGAGGTGCCACAAGGTTTTAATGTTCATTGTTTATTGTTACATTGCTGTGTCTGTCTAATTATTGTATTTTGTGTGGCTATTATAGCCGTTGTAAGCCGCTTAGAGTTCGCAAAGAAGATAAGCAGGGTATAAATGCAAATAAATAAATAAATAAATAAATAAATAAATAAGTTGCCTAAATTGAATGGGGGGGGGAGGGTTGAAATGCCTTTTCTACCTGTGGCAGCCACCACATGAGTTTCTCTGGGAGTGCTTTTCCATGGGTTCCCAACCTGTGGATCCACCTATCTCAAAAAAGACATAGTGTGGAAGAGGTGCAGAAGACATAGTGTGGAAGAGGTGCAGAAGAGAGTGACTAAAATGATTACTGGCCTGTGGTACCTCATTTATGAGGAAAGGCTACAGCATTTGGGGTTTCTTTAGTCTGGAAAAAGGGGCCTGAGGGGGAATATAATTGAGACATACGATTGAGGGCATGAGTAAAATGGATAAAGGGATGCTCTTCTCCCTCTCACAAAATACCAGAACTAGAGGACATCCACTCAAACTGAGGGCTGCGAGAGTGAGAACAAAAAAAAGAAAAAAAAATTTTAACTTAGCATGTTGTTTGTCTGTGGAACTCCCTGCCACAGGAGGTGGTGATGGCATCTGGCCTGGATGCCTTCAAAGGGGGATTGGACAGATTCCTGGCAGAAAAGTCCATCACAGGTTACAAACCATGTAACCTGTGTAATCTCCAGGCTTAAAACCAGGGTACTTCGAGGGCCAGATGCAGGGGTGTGGTATCAGGAGACAGAGATCTAGTCTCGTGTACACCCAGACGCATCTGGTGGGGCCACTGTGAGATACAGGAAGCTGGACTAGATAGGCCTTTGGCCTGACCCAGCATGGCTCTTCTGATGTTCTTATGTTCTTGTCTTCATAGAAATGCAGATCTGGAAATGATCCGAAAGATCCCCTAGTCCAACCTTCGCCAAGGTCAGAGATCTACAGAGAAAGGGTCAAAATATCCATCGCTATCCAAACACTGGTTAAGAACTGTCGGTGAATGAGACTATGTGTGGTCCCCATGGCCCTCCTCCATCAAGACATAGAGATTGTTTGCAGGAAGCAGCTTTTTTATTAGAACAAAACACGTGTAACGGAGTCAACATAGCTCAACAGCAAAACCTGCACAGTTCTATGGGCATATGGGCATCAGAGAGTCAACTGCACTCCCAAATAGTGTAGGTCAACAGGACCAGTCCACAACTTGGAAGAAGAAGGAGAGACCTGAGCCTATGAGTTTCTGTTTACATATCAGTGCGGTGTGTGTGTGTGTGTGCTTAAAAAACAAGAGTGGAAGATATCTATATATATTTACAATGTATTGCTCCTGAGATCTTTGCCAATGAACATCGGGGGGGGGGGGGCAAGATTTGGTATCTTAAGTCCCACCATCACACTATGAGAGAATTCATGTCCCGCTAGGATTGAAACAAAAACTCTACTCTTTCTGGTATACATTTACAGGCATTGATAGATTCCTGGTGCCACCCCTCTTTGTGTTTATGTAATGTTATGTTTATTTGGGGGGCTGTATTTTTTGTTCATGTAGGTTGACTGTTGTTGTAAACCACACAGAGTAATGGTCAGTGCTAAGCCAAGAGGCCTATAAATGTCTGAAATAAGTAAATAAATATAGCAAAAATCTGGGCATGCAAGGACAATGCCACTAGCCATTTTTGCACCTGGCCACTTAATAAAAATCTTATCAGCACAAAACCATGGTAGCTATCTTTATTAGCAAGAAGATGCCAATTTCCTTCCATTTTTTTGCCATTTCACCTTTTTTCTTTCTTTCTTTTCTGGAAGATGGCTAAAGAAGCTTTCACAAGGAGGGCCAAACTGCCTTCTCTGTCACACATGCACACAGAGAGACATTGAGAGACAGTCATTTCAGCTGTTGTCACAAGTGGAGGCTGTAGACTGTCAGACCCGGGCATGTTTCCGAATAGCTGCCTGCAACTGATTACTGAGAATTACAACCTATCTCACTTCAGCCAAAGAACAAGTCAATGTAGCTGCTTATCAGAACACCCTCAAGGACAGAACTGCTTCGATTAGGAATGATTTGTAACCATCTTTTTGCCCTTTCAAGGCAAAGCTATCCATTATTGCCTTTTATCCCTGGAGGGAATTTTAAAAAGCAAATGGTGCTGGCGTATGTGTTAACACCAGAATGACAAAACAGAGGTTCTGTCCTTTCCACTACATTTCTGATCATCTGGAGTTCATCTCACGGCCAGGTTCATGGGATAGTAATAAAGGTTCGCCCCAAACGTGTGTGCTACTCCTGTCCGACTCTAGGGGCGGTGTTCATCTCCATTTTCAAGCCAAAAAGCCAGTGTTGGGCAAGTCCATGGTCATGTGGCTAGCATGGCTAAACACATTTCTGCACATGGAACACTGTTTACCTTCCTGTTTTTACAGAGGTACCTATTTATATACTTGCATTTACATGCTTTCAAACTGCTAGGTTGGCGGGGGCGGGGGTTAACAGCGGGAGCTCACTTCACTGTGTGGCACCCGGGATTTGCAGCCGACATTTTTCAGAACTCTAAAAAGACAATCACCAAAAAGCAAGATACCAAACCACTGATTCTGAGATAATGACCTTGGACTGTAACTGCACTTTGTACATGATTGTAGACAGCAGAGAATGCCCATGTGATGTAACAGACTGGTGCAATTTTGAAAGGAGATATTGCACAGGTATGCAGGGTCAGGTGCGATGGGAAAAAAGTTAGGGTCTTCTGTTGTGTTTGGAAAGAAAAACAAAACCAGAGCAAAACACCCAAATTTGAATAACATTATTACAAGGCTAGAACAGAAGCCAGTTTCCATTATTAAAAGTTAGTCATAACAAAAAATGTAAATATAAATGTATTCTGGGCACTAAAAAAATCACACTCCAGTGCTGTGGGAACCTTTCTTCAGAGTATGTTTTTTGGAGAGGCTTCAGTGATGTGCACACACTCCTGGCTGGCTGATGTGGCATAACTGAGAAGAATCGACCTTCTATTTCCCCTGACATTTTGCTCAGAGTCAGGGCCAAAATGTACCTGTATCCTATTAGAATCAATGTTTTCATGATTGCTCCAATATCTGCTTATGAACATAAGAGAAAATAAAACAAGCCTTCTGGGAAGAGCTCAGTCTTTGTGCGTCATCTCAGCTGGCTGAGAAAAGGGCACCTCTCTCTCTCTCTCTCTCTCTCTCTCTCTCTCTCTCTCCCTCCCTGTGTGTGTATATGTGTGTGTTCTCATCCTTCTCCTGCAATCAGGCCTGCTTGGCCTTAAGAAGTTCTCCAGCAAACTCCAACACAGTGGGTGTTCTGTTGTTAAAAAGTAGACAGTGTCATCACATGCTTCTTCCCTCAAGCAAAAATAAAATTTATCATGTGTGTAAATAGAATTAA
>JAHTLZ010000204.1:8756073-8770747 GCA_023846285.1 Phrynocephalus versicolor | reverse complement strand
CCGCGAACTGCAGCGAGAGGGATGTGAAGTATCAGCCTTAGAGAGAGAGAGAGAGAGAGAGAGAGAGAGAGAGAGAGAGAAAGTTCACTGGTGTGGTTCATTTTGGCAAAGTAGCTTGCACAAGCCAATCCACGAACCAGCCCAGTTTGTGCGGTTTTTAAATTCATGCCCATCTCTACTTTTAAACATGAAAGAGTTTCCAGAATCTGGCTCCCTCCTTTTCACTGGTCCTAGTAAGCAACCTATGACAGATAAGATATACATTAGAGATATTGCTGGAGACCCGGTTACACGTTCCAAAATGTTCCACCAAATCCAGAATCTAGCAAGCGAGGCTCTGCGGACAAAGTGGTGGTGGTTGGTCATCTGTAACGGAGCAACCTCTTATGTGTTTTTGATGTGTGGAGGGATGTGAATCGTGTGATAAGTCTACACTTGGGGCAAAGCTTTGAGCTTGAAGTCTTGAATAGCTGGTATTGATTAGCAAGAATCGAGAAGAAAGAGAAGATTATTTCTTTCGAGAAGAAAGAAAGAATTACAGACTTAACTTCTGCCCCATGTTTTAGGTCACACAAGGTCACCAACTCAACTGTGTACAAGAGGGTTCTGCCAGTCCAAAGGAGATCCAGTGCCTTAGCAACCAGCATCTGCAGAGTGCATACATCAAACGGTCCAACACTGCTTCCCCTCGGCACTGATTTATAATGAGCTTACCTGCTCGAGTCTGCCCAATTATTTTTCAAACCAACAGCACACTTTCATTTGCCTGAAGAACTGCATTGTGTCATTTTTTCCCCACAGCCTATGATGGAGAAGAAATTTACAATATACCAGGAACTTACAGTACATAATCCATATTAGTGCTGACGTTCCAGCAACCAAGTTCAGCAGCGCACTGGGGACTAATTGTGCACATTTTCCACTGTCCTGGGAGGTTAACATGCTGAAATAAAATTAAGCCTCCAAAACTGGATGAGAAATACAGTCACTGCTCCCATGAAGGGCTACTCAAATGTCAAGGTGTTGAAGTACTTTCATCAGTGCAGCCCTGTGATCTTCCGTTGAACATGACTCACCAATCCAGTATCATAGTCTGCCAGGCATTTGTCAGCTTTCCTCAATCTTGCATCCCTATATGTGGGGTTGGTCATCCCTTTGCTTGTTGGAGCTTTTGCAACCTTGCATGTTGCCTTTAGTAGATGTGGCTGGAAGGGACCTTTTGGGGCTGGGTGGTCTGTCACTCTATCCAGCACAAACCAACAATTCCTTCCCTGCCTCTGAATTCTTTCTCCCTTCTCTTGAGTCTGTTGAAGGAGTCAGTCATGTTGTTTGCTTTGCTGCCGATAGACTAACAAATGTAAGTAATTAAACATGTTTTATTTTTTCTCCTACAAATGTCTCAGAGTGAGACTATAAGTGCCAGTTAATATGAAAAGGGTGTGGACTACTTTGAGAAAGCTATTCTGCTCTGTGAGTGCCTGAACCTCTGCTGCACAGCTAAAGCAATTTAGCCCAGAAATTAAAAAATCTGCAACAAATTATATTCCAGTATATATATTCTCCTCAACATTTTTCTCCCCATGGCAGAAATAATTGCACCTGCTGAACATGGCTATTGCAGAACAAGGAGGTGATTTGTTTCCATTTGTTTTTTATGAAACGTGACATGGGATGCGGGGAGAGAAAAACAGATGGAAATGAAAGGATAGGCTTGTTGGTTCATTTATTTCTGTATATAATTACAGTACATCTTTTCCCAGTCAAATGTTAATAACATCTGTGTTTTAATTTGTTGCTGCACACACTGCTTTTAAAGCAGTGGTGGATGATAAAAACTATACTTACATTTTATGGCCATGACAATGTAGAATGGGGGAAAATCATAATAAAACAAAGGAAGGAATATAATCTTTCAGAAGTGTATAAATTCTACCCTGTGGAACCGCATGCTAGAGACGTGAGTCTTGTACCTTCTCACTTACAACAAGAAATTGGGAGGGATGTTGTTTCTATTTTCTTCTTGCAGCAAGATTTCTCTGCATGACATTTTCCCCACCATAGGATCCCTCAGAAATTCCTTCCCTGGTCATTTTTTTTCTCAGCCAGAATTGGCACCAAGCTGTGCAGGGCAATCACAACTCTTGGGCCAGATGCCGTCTTTCTTGGACACAGTTCCACATAAAGCTGCGGAGAATTTGGTGGTCTCCTGTGCAGAACAGTAAGTGAACAAAACAAGAAAGGGAATGGGGTTGTGATGAAAATACTTGCTAGTACCGCAGGATCGCCCAGATCTGCCAGTACCTCGATGAGCCCTCCCTGAGGACAGTTGTGCAGGCCCTAGTGATCTCGAGGATTGACTACTGCAATGCCCTCTATGTGGGGTTGCCCTTGACCCTTGTCCGGAGGTTACAGCGGGTGCAGAATGCGGCGGCCAGGTTCTGGCTCACCTGCATTGGCTACCCGTTGTCCTCCGGATAAGGATCAAGGTCCTGGTTTTGATTTTCAACCCCCCCCCCCACGGCTTGGGACCAGAGTACCTGGCGGAGCGTATCTGTCAGAGATCAACTGGGACCAGACCCACGAGATTGGTGCAAGCGCGCTCACTGAGGGTGGCCACACCCAGAGAGGCACGGAAATCGCATATGCGTCACCATGCCTTCTCTGTGGTGGGCCCTATGCTGTGGAACCATCTCCCCAGTGAGTTGCGCCTAGCAGAGTCCCTGCCTGCCTTCAAAAAGGCTCTGAAAACTCACCTTTTTAGGGAGGCGTTTGGCAACCTTTCTATTTAGTTTTCTTTTTCCCCCCTTCTTTCTCCCGTCCGCGTCATCCCCGCTTCGGTTATGCCCTCTAATTTTTTTTTTTTAACTGCGACTGGTGGTCTGTCTTGTTTTACTTGGTTTTATTGTAAACTGCCCAGAGTTCCTTCCTGGAAGATGGGCAGGATAAAAGTTTAATAAATAAATAAATAAATAAATAAATAAATAAATAAATAGTACAGAGAAAAGTCTCAGCAAGGACTCTTGGCTTGGTGAGACATAGGCATCCTGTGTAGAGATGGGCATGAAATGAACTTTTAGTTTGTTTTGTTATTCATTATTCATTTCGTTAGCTAACGAAACAAATAATGAACCAACCCATCAAAGAAAAACAGAACAAAACAGAAATTTCTGTTTTGTACACTTTGTTTTTCGTTACCCCTCCTACCTCTAAAATGGTATCTAGGGAACTACAGATGGACATGAAATGAAAATATAACATCTTGTTTCATTTTGTTTCTTTAGTATTTTTGTTTCGTTTGATTAATAATGATTTTTGGAATGAAATTAAATTAAATGATTTGTTAATGGCTCCCCTGGGTCCTAGAGGCACCATAATTGTAGGGCAGCTTCTTTGGACTCTTCCTCATAAGCCCCCCAAATTTGGAGAGGTTTGGGGTTCAGGGAACTGAGTTATTAAACTCCAAAGGTGGTCCCCCAAGGAGAAAATCATTACTAATCGAGTTGGGAAGTCGCTAATAGTCCCCACACCCGCTATTCATTTCCTGCCTATCTCTACAGTGAACCTAGAGATACAAAAATTACAGGTCATGTCATAAGAGGTGTTCAGAATGATTGCAAAATCCTTCCTTTTCCTTGACTGAGCTTGCCTTAACTGGACAAGACACCTCGGTGAAGAATTTTCAAGCCCCTGGCAAGATTTCTCGCCTCCAGAAGAGTGTGAGGTAAAGTGCTACCCCCCCCCACCACCAATGTGTAATTTGCACATTCTGTCCTGCCATTGAAATAATGTCATTTCACTGAAGAGCAAAGCACACACACAACATTCTCTTTTAGGGGAATCGGCACAAAAGGACAGCTGATCTCCCCAAAGAGAATTTTGGTTTGCGCCCAGTACTAAATGTCTGTACAGCAGTCTTTGTTATTTCGCTCCATCAGAAAAAGTCCGTGATCTCCAAAACAGAACAAACACAGGAACAGGTGATAACTTTATTGTGTGTGTGTGTGTGTGTGTGTGTGTGTGTTGTGTCGTTACAGTCGTGACCAACTCTTCGTGACTCCATGTCCATGGAGTTTTCTTGGCAGGAGTACTGGAGTGGCTTGGCAGTTCCTACTCCAGGCGCCTAAATACCTTTATTAGACCACTTAAAAAAAAACAAATAACAGGTAGTTTTTCATTAATAAGTCAATCTCTTCAGACTGTGCACCAAATTTGTCTGGGTCATTCTAAAAATTATATGCATTTATTAACGTCCCAAAGTCTATTGGCTGTTGCATGGGCCAGGTTAAGTTCTTGAGATGGATACAGATGTAAACTCCAAAAGACTTATGGGGAAGGGTATGTCTTAAAACCCCACCTAAGCCAGTTTGGAATTTATCCCCCTACTCTTTAAACAAAAGGACACCATCATAGTGTCTTGTGGAGTGACAAGAATAACCTTTTAGGTAGAGATGGGCACGAAATGGACTTTTAATTCATTTTGTTATACATTATTCATTTTGTTAGCTAACAAAACAAATAACGAACCCACTCATCAAAGAAAAATGAAATGAAACAAAATGGAAATTTTGTACAAACCTGAACCAAACCGAACCAAGGGTGGGCCCAAAACAGACGAACTTGAACCATGGGTTTTCTGTTTCGTGCCCACCCCTAATTGTAGGTCTTTGTTTTTTCCCTTTGTTAGGGATAAATGAGAATGGACACTTTCAACTTCATGATTCTAATGGATTCAGTCATCTTGGTTATCTTTCTTGGACACTTTTTCTATCTCTAACATGAATATATTTCTGTAAGTGGGGCAACCAGCACTAGATCAAGAATTGCCTTGCTGGTTTATAATGGCATAATAATACAGTACAGTGAACCTTGTATAACAAAGAGTTTCTATAACATAAAATCTGTACAACATAAAAATTCCAGACATAGGGGGAAATTGCTTAACATAATTGCCTATGGGGCGAATCTGTACAACATAAAAATGGGATTACTCTGTTTTCAATACGTTCCTATGGGAAATTTGTATAAAGGAAAATTTGCTTAACATAATTTGATTTGGAACGAATTAATTCCTGTATACAAGGTACCACCGTACTATCAATTGTATTTCTTGTCCCTTTCCTAATAAACTGTGGCATAGAATTAGCCTTTTTCACTTTGTTGACATTTATGTTGAGCTCACAGGCATTACTTTCACATAACTTCCTCATTAATCTGAGCCCAGAGAATGAGATTTGAAATTAGGAGATTTTGCTTATATGAGCTATGCTGGAAATATGCTGTAGGAACACGAATCCTCATTTGGCTTGTCTTCAGATGGGAGGACAGAGAATTGCAATATTCTTCTCTTTCACTGCAACAAGGGGAAAATCCCTGATACTGTCTATTTAGCCCTCATCGTGGTGAGAATAATGTTTTGTTGAAAAATGCCAAATTTTGCTCAAGATTTCAGAATTCACAGAAGTCGGGTAATGTCACAAATTGACCACCTGCCATTTTATTTAAGAAATAAATATGTGTTCTTTATCTTTAAAAATGGAGGCATTAAATGGGTTGTTTTCATCTCTCTAAACAGTCAAGCCACTCTTCTTTGCTTTTTGTAGTGTGCATGTATATACGTGTGTGCATTCACTAGAGAAATTTTATGCAAATTACAAAGTTGTGAGGGGAAAAAGAGCTTTCTGATTCATTCTCATTCCTTCTAGCCCCAATTCACAGTGAATTAAATTTACCATTTCATTGCACATTCATCTGAAGTTGTTTGCTGTCTCTTTATTATTATGCATATTTTTCTGTTTATTTACCTGGAATGGAAATTAGGCTAGCAGGTCTATACTTCTGTCCTTTCCCCCAAGGACATGGAATTACCACATTAATAGAATATTCTTAAGTTTTGCTAATTGAGTTGCACATTCCAACTATTTCAGTTTCCTTTAAATGCCTGTGTTCTCTTGAGAATTATTCTCCTTTAACAACATACTCCTTGGCATTCAGAAAAAGCAGTCCTCAAAGAAGTAGTCGGTCCACAATAAGACCGGCGTCATCTTTGACACCATTGTGGACGGCAGGGCCGACTTGGACTGTATAACGGAGACCTGGGTGAGCATGGGGGGGGCTTCCCTCGCCCAGCTGTGTCCACCTGGGTTTCTGGTCCAGGGAGTGGGCAGGTTGGAGGGTCAGAAGGGGGAGGGGTCACCATTGTCTACAGGGAATCACTTCATGTGACCAGGGCCTCAACATTGGTAAGTCCGGGGTTAGAATGCCTCCACCTGCTGGTAGGACAGCGGGATAGATTTGGCATTGTGCTGGGCTACCGTGCTCCCCGCAACCCTGCACAATCCCTACCAGAGCTCTCGGAGTTCATTGCCGCTGCCCTGTTGAGGTCCCCCTGGCTTCTGGTCGTCGGGGACTTCAACGTGCATGCTGGGGATGGGCTCTCGGGTGCTGCTCTGGATTTCATGGAAGCCATGACATCCATGAGTCTATCCCAGCACATTTTTTGTCCTACCTACAGGTGCGGGCATACCCTGGACTTGGTATTTACCTCCATGTCGGGGGATTCTCATCTGGAGGTGGGGGACATTGTTTCTTCACCTGTGTCATGGTCAGATCATCACCTGTTGTCCTTTTCCCTGTCAATCGTGGCCCCTCCCCGCGGGGACCAACGGCCCTTGGTCTGGGCCTGCCCCCGTAGGCTTCTTGATCCGGCTCGGTTCCGTGAAGCCTTCGGGGAGCTTCCTGGTGGCTTGACTGACGATTCAGCCGAGGCTATGGCCAACCAATGGTTTGAGTCAGCTGCCAGCGCCGTCGACCGAATCGCCCCCAAGCGTCTCCTCCGTGGCAGAGCTCAATCTTCGCCGTGGTTTATGGCGGAGTTAAGAGCGATGAAGCAGGAACGGAGGAGACTGGAGAGCATCTGGAGACAGAACCGGACGGTTATCAATAAGACTGCAGTTGTGATCCAGACTAGGCGCTACTCGCGAGTGATCAGGGAGGCTAAAAGATCTTTTTTCTCCCTGAGAATTGGTGAGGCCTCGAACTGCCAGGCGGAACTCTTCCGGGTGGTATGGGACCTTACCAATCCTAGTCTGGCTAGGACTCCTCCTACTGATTTCAGTAGTGAGAATTCGCAGTCTTTTTTAGATCTAAACTAGAGGCCATCCGTACCGGCTTCGACTCCGGTTGCACTAGCCCTCCCTCGCCATCCCCAGCGCCCTCAACCCTCGCTCTCCTCGACTGGTCGAGTTTGGGCCTGTTTCTTCTTCGGAAGCCTCCAGGGCTATTGCCCATTGCCGTCCCGTGACCACCCCCTTCGACCCTTGCCCATCATGGCTTATTAAATCTACCGGAGGGAGCATGCCCGAGTGGGCTGCTGCCATCGCCACCACCTCCTTCAGCGAGGGGGTTTTTCCCTCCCGCTTGAAGGAGACGGTGGTCAGGCCCATTTTGAAAAAAGCGGGCTTGGCACCGGACCAATTAGCCAATTACCGTCCGATTGCCAATGTTCCCTTCATGGGCAAGGTTATCGAGAGGGTGGCCACGGTGCGGATTCAATCATTTTTGGAGGAACAGCGGTGCCTTGATCCTTGCCAGTCCGGTTTCAGGCCTGGCCGGGGAACCGAGACAGCTCTGGTCGCGCTGCAAGATGACCTAATCCGGGCGGCCGACAGGGGTTGCTCTACCCTGTTGGTCCTCCTGGATTTGTCAGCGGCCTTCAATACCATCGACCACGGTATCCTACTGGACCGGCTCTCTGAGGTGTGTATCGGAGGCACTGTTCGCAGTTGGCTCTGGTCCTTCTTGGAGGGTCGGCCCCAGTATGTGCAGCATGGCGGAGACTTGTCGACCCCGTGGACACTCCCTTGTGGAGTTCCACAGGGGTCGTCTCTCTCCCCCATGCTGTTCAACATCTATGTAAGACTGCTGGCTGGGATCATTCGGAGTTTTGGAGTCTGCTGTCATCAGTACGCTGATGACACGCAGCTCTATCTCTCCTTTTCCACCTCTGCAGTGGAAGCTGTCCGGTCCCTCGACCAGTGCTTGGAGGCAGTCATGGCTTGGACCAGGGCCAACAGGCTCAAACTCAACCCCGAGAAGACTGAGGTGATGTTCTTCGGGAGTTCCCCGTCTGGCTATAGAGGCCCTCTCCCCAGCCTGGAGGGTGTTTCTCTCCAGCTGGCAGAGAGGGTTCAGAATCTGGGTGTGGTCCTGGACCCGGCTTTGTCCCTGGATGCCCAGGTGGCAGCCGTGGCCAGGGCCGCATTTTTCCACCTGCGCCAGATCGCCCAGATCCGTCCCTACCTAGACGGTGACTCTCTGAGAACAGTGGTGCAGGCGCTGGTGATCTCGAGGCTGGACTACTGCAACGCTCTCTACATGGGGTTGCCCTTGACTCTCCTCCGGCGACTGCAGCGGGTGCAAAATGCAGCAGCCAGACTGGTGGTGGGTGCGCGTCATTATGACCGCATCACCCCGGTCCTGGCTCGGCTGCATTGGCTACCCGTTGCCTCCCGGATCAGATTCAAGGTCCTGGTTTTAGTTTATAAAACCCTCCATGGCTTGGGCCCGGACTACCTGGGAGAGCGGATCGCCCAGTGGCCAACTTCGGCCCGTCCGGTTCGGCAGTCGCGGGCACACTCGCTTTGGGTTCCCACCCCTCGAGAGGCCAGGCGATCACTCACCCGGAACCTGGCCTTCTCTGCCGCTGCTCCAGCTTTATGGAACAGCCTACCCAGCGAAGTGCACTCTGCAGAGTCCCTGCTGGCCTTCCGTAGAGCGGTGAAGACCATCCTATTCCGCGAGGCCTTTGGTGACCTAGCCTAACAGTTTTTTTTCCCCCGCCATCAACTGATTGCCTACTTTTCAATGTTTGGTTGTGTTAGCATCGAGGTTTGCAACTACATAGGGTGCTCTATGCTGCTTCTATGCTGCTTGTTTTATTATGTGTTTTTACCTGTGATGTTTATTTTGTGAATTTCGCTGATTAGTTCAGCTTTGTAAGCCGCCCAGAGTTCCCTTGGGAAGATGGGCGGGGTATACATCTAATAATAAATAAATAAATAAATAGTGTAATTGTGGAAGTCACTTCCTTCATGGTTGCAATCTTGCTGTCTACTTCAACATGGTGTTTGAAATGGTTTTGATACTTACTTGGATGCTTTTATCGAGATACCTCTAATTGTTCATCCCAGGTAGATTAGATTAATTTCATCAATGGGATTTACAAAAGTGTAAAGTGATCAAGTTCCATTCACCCAATGGGTCTAGTCTAGCTGAGATTTACAACAGAGTTTAACCCAAGGGAGGTGGGGTACTCTGCAGATATCCTCATAAAGTTTGTAGGCAGCACCTCTTATCAAGTGCAGCCAGCATAGACCATTTGGACAAATGTTGGTCGATATCTAGATTCAACAGAGATCCAGTGGCCCAATTTCCCCGTGGTCATCTAGCAGTGGAATCCCAATGGATCAAAATGGTGGTAGGCTAGTAGAACTGACTCTAGGTATCATTGAGCTGGGATGACACTGATATCCAATTAAGATTTCACTCCAATCTGGTACCCCAATAACTCAACCCAACTACATCATATTGGTAGCTACAGAAATTAACTTTTCAAGAATATTTTTTGGAAGCATGATATATTTTTTCAAGGGAGCGGCTTTGGGTATGTGGTTGCATCTTATAACAGTAGGTTGTTGAGTGGCAACAAGGTTCAAACCAAACCAAAACTAAGGAGAAGCAACTCAGAGGTATTGGCATGTTGAATAGACATGCTGATACCTCGGAGGGAATGTATTTGAATGTGTAATCCATGAAGACAGATGGGCTTTTCCCAGAAGGTAGGGAAACCAAAATGAAAGCCCTCTAGCATTTCATTTCTAAAGAGAGCATGACATGAATGGAAATAAATGTCCTCCACTTAGCAGGAATTAGGTCATAATTAGAGATGGCCACGAAATAATTTTTTTTGTTTTGTTTTTCATTTTTCGTTTTGTTCCCTAATGAAACGAAAAATGAACTGCCACTTCAAAGAAAAAACAAAACAGAAATTTCGAGTTTGTTCCCCTATGGGAAAACACTTTAAAAAACCCTACACCATTCTCCCCAATGCACCCAATAGGGTGGGGGAATGGTGTGGGGCTTTTAAACTTTTTTTTTTGCCACCAAAGCCCCATATGCCAGCTGATCAGTGCTTGCCTTGGTGGCAAAAAAAAAAGTTTTAAAAGCCCACACCATTCTCCCCAATGCACCTGATCAGGTGGGGGAAAGTGTGGGATTTTAGAACTTTTTTTTAATTCCTCAAAGCAAGTCCTGTGTGCCAGCTGATCGGCGCTTACTTTGGGGACTAATAAAAAGTTTTAAAAGCCTGCACTTCCCCCCTCACCCCCCAAAACACATAAAACAAAGGTAAAATGCATTTAAAAACACATAAACTCACACATTCAGTAGTTACATAAAACACACATAAAACACAAAGAAAAACAAAAAAATGAAACTTTTTTTAAAAAAAATTCATTTCAAACAAAAGGAAACAAAGATAAATTTCCATATGAGCCTGCCCGTACTTTAAAATCAGGCCAGGAGGCCCTGCTGAAGGTGCCACCCCTCAAAGAGATAAGGGGGGTGGCATGTTGAAGCAGGGCCTTCTTGGTGGTTGCCCCCAACTCTGGAATGCCCTCCCTACAGAGATCTGCCTGGCACCAACCCTTTTGGCTTTTTGGCGCCAGGCAAAGACCTTCCTGTTTGGCCAGCATTTTAATTAGATTATTTGACTGGACACATGAGCAGCAGAGTTTTATAATTTATAATTTTTACTGTATGTTGTTTTAACTGTATTGTATTTTATAGTTTGAATAATTTTATTGTTTTAGGGTTTTTAATACTTGTATGCTGCCCAGAGACTTCTTGGTAGTAGGGCGGCTAATAAAAATCTTGTAAATAAATAAATAAATAAATAAATAAATAAATGAAACACCATTTTGGCATTTGATGTCCATCTCTAGTCGTAATCATTTGACTTAGGTAACAAAATATCAATAGATGTGTATAGGGAGCAATTCAAATACACATTCTTTGTAGTAGCATTATATATTTGTATCTGTCTTTGCTGTGTTTTATTGTAGGGCTTAAAGGTTTTGCCTGTTGGAATTACTGGTCTTTGGAGAGATTGCACAGCCAGGCTGTCAATATCATTACTCCAGTCACACAAGGTGTGATTGTTAGGATGTGCATTTTCATTCTAGCTATATTTATTTATTATTTATTTATTTAACCCACCTTTCTCCTTGGAAAAGGACCCAAGGAGGCTTACAATAATGAGGGGCAATATAAAGCCCAGAACATTTAAGACATATTCAGGTTAAGAACAGGGAATTAGAAGAGGCATCTTAGAACATTAGAAAGTAACATCAGATAGTTCCAAATGTTTGTAATAATCATTCCGAATATTTGGAGTCCCATTTACTGTGATAGATTAGAAATCAAAGGCTAGGGTCCTGCTGGCTAGAGGAAGAAGCAAAAGTGAAACCTTTATCTCAGGCATCCTGGAGTGACTTCTGGAGAAATGAAACCTAGTGGCAAACCCACAGCATTCCAGATGTTCTGGACCACAACTCCCACAGTCCTTCGCCATTGGCAATCTAGGCTCGGAATTCTGGGAGTCGTGGTCTAAAACATCTGGAATGCTGAAGGTTTGCCACTACTGCTCTAGAACCACGAGTAGTGGGAGCAGAGCACTCAGGGCTTCTTTATTGGCATTGCTATGGGTCACTAAGAAAGATGGTACCTTGGATAACTAGCCATTCTGTCTGGTTTGTGGCAAAACTAGCACCTTGTTAACAATTGCCATCCTGAATGACCCTTAGTTTCAGGGTGGTGGTGCCATATTTATCTTGGGTTGTCAGGCAACCGATACAGCATCAGTGGGCAGTTGAACTGTGCACAAGACCCAGGGTTCAATCCCAGGTATCCGGCTCATGTTTGACTCAGCCTCCCATCTTTCAGAGGTCATTAAATTGAGTAATCAGCTTCCAGGCGGGGGGGGGGGGGTTGCAATGTGTCGCCTGCATAATTAAATTGTAAACCACCCCGAGAGTGCTTTAAGTGCTGTGGGGTGGAATATAAGCACCACCCTTTGCTTTGCCTTTTGCTTTTCCTTTGCATAGGAAGTACATTTTATAAGTGACATCTGGAGCAGCCAGGGTGGAAAACATGCAGCCCTGATGTAGGACCAGAATTATCCAAAATGTGAGCTATTTTTCCATCTGATCACACTAGATAGGGACTGGAACCAGTGTAAATATTCAAATCCTTTGACTTACATTAATAAATCTATCATTTTTGGATCCTTCCTTCCTTCCTTCTGTTGCAAATATGGAGAAATCTGAGAACACTGGAAAGGTCAATAAAAAATGAAGTGCCCTCCAGGTGATTTGCACAATAGTGTAGAAAACATGAAACTGAAATGGTCTGCAGGGAAACAGACCCCTTTAGATATACCTTTTTCCATTCTTTTGCACTTCCTCTGAGCATTTGGGAGGAACAGCCCCTGAATGAAAAGACAGGGAAACAAACAGCTGTGAGCAGACCTCACAAAGAAGGGATGGATTGAGTTGTCTTGTCTGCAGATTCTGAAAAAACCTAAACCTGGGATTACCTAAGGCACTGGTTGTGAACCTTCATTACTCCAGATGTTTTGGACCACAACCCCCAGAATTCTGAGCCTAGATAGCCAATGTTGTCATCCAAAACAGCTGGAGTGCAGAAGGTTCACCGCCACTGGTCTAGGGCATTGGTTCCCAACCTTGGATAACTCAGGAGTTCTTGGACTGCAGTTCCCAGAAAGCCTCACCATCATCACAGCTGGAGGAAAGGCTTCTGGGAACTGTAGCCCAAGAACACTTGGTTTACCCATGGTTGGGAACTTCTGGACTGAACTTTCCCCAGTCTGGTGCATAGAATGAAAACTCCCACTCCTCCCAATGGTCCAGTGCTGACCCCTTTGTTGCGAATCCACTCTGGTTGTGACCTACTTTGTGTAAGTTGCTGCTAGAGTACACCCATTTAGATTTCCCAAATTTAGGGAGGAGTCAAGTCACCAAATCCCTATGGATTCAGTGAGCCTCCTCTAGTGCAACGTATTATCCTAAACAACAGGATTTCAGCGAATGTTTCCTAAAATCTCTTTGGACATGAGTTGAACTTGGGACAAAGTTTTATTTTAACTTCCACTGGCCTTCAAATTCAAACTAAGACCCATGACCAGTCTTCTGCTTTTAGACTATAAAAGGCATTCTTCCGCCCTCCTATAGAGTAGTTTTGCATTTCTTGATATGTTAGACAGGAGCAGGGGAGAGCTGAGATGTTCATTTGAATGCAATCATCCTAAGTAGGGCAACTGATTCATTCTTACTTATTTTCTTTTAAAAGCATTCCACATTACCATTCATTTAAATTGTTCTAATCAGTGGACCAACTACTGGCAGTAATGACTTTTGAAGGGAAGAGACTGATTACTTACTTCGTATTGACAGATCTGGGTGTATCTTCCCAAAATAATAGTTCCCTGCTCGCTGTGGCTGGCAACACAGCCAATGTTTTTATTTGGAACTTGGTTGGTCAAAAACGATGTTACTGTGTCTCTATGAATGGTGGATGTCTCATGAAGGTACACTTCAGATCTTGGAATGATTGCCTACAACCCCAATAATTCCTCAACTGGTGACTGTGAAATTCCAGGAACTGTAGTTTGCCAACAGCAACATGTCTAAACTCTCTGGCGAATTCTACTTGCAGAAACAGGATAGAGAACAGGGCCAAATAACATGACTCTGTACACAAAACAAAAACCTTGGCAGTAGGAATTGTGAAATCAAGAACAAGACCCAGATTTAGTTAAAAGCACAGCAAGACTGGACCAAGACCGGTTCGAGGCTCGAGAGAAGCCCAGATGATGCGCCATTTCGTGGACCCGTCTTTTATGTGGGTGCTCTGCCAGCCAAGATGGGGCAGGAGATGGATGTGGGTAATTGGTAGAAAGCAATCATTAGTAAATGGCAATCCTTACTGAACTATTGCAAATCTTCAGGATTTTTACAAGTACTGATTTTGGGATCTGTTTCGTCTGCCCTTAGCCCATCTTATTCACTCCTAATGCTTATGAACGATGTCGATTTAATTATAGTACGTTCTTATTTCTATTATTGTTTTTACTATTATTTTTAAATTATGCTACATTGTAACCTTCTGTTCTATGTTGTAAACCTCCCAGAAAGGCTTCCTGTCAGATGGGCAGTATATAAATAAATATTTATAATTTATAATAAATAAATAAATACAAGTATTATTTTTGAAATAATATGTATGTATAAATAAATAAATAAATAAATAAATAAATAAATAAATAAATAAATAAATAAATAAATATTGTTTTCATTATATGCTGTCAGGTCAGATCTGATTCATAGTAATCCAAAAAGAGTTTTGAAGGTGGAATATGCCAGGAGTGACATCCCCTCTACTTTTTGGGCCCGCTATTGGGTGTAGGGCAGGCATGTCCAAACTTCGGCCCTCCTGATGTTTTGGACCACAACTCCCAGAATTCTAAGCTTGTATTTTCAATGGCAAAGGACTGTGGGGGTTGTGGACGTGCCTGGTGTAGGGGGAGGCTCTTTCCTGC
>JAHTLZ010000204.1:8718923-8749791 GCA_023846285.1 Phrynocephalus versicolor | reverse complement strand
TATTTATTTATTTATTTATTTATTTATTTATTTATTTATTTATTTATTTTTACAACTTATATGCCGCCCACTACCCAAAGGTCCCTGGGCGGCTTCCAATCAAAGAATTAAAACAGTTAAAAACATCAAACAACAAGAAATAATTAAAACAATAATAAAAACCTTATATTAAAATCATTAGGTAGACTATTGTCTACCTAATGAGCCTATTTAGGCTACTTTCCATCTTATGAGCCTATTTCAGACCAGGGTGACAAGAGGTCAAAGCTGATTATAAGATGGAGGACTCACACTCGCTGTATTCAGAGTGATGAAGCTGTTTGGATGCGCAGCGAAAAGTTTCTGTCTCTCAAGAAAAAAGAAGTACAGTTGCCATGACTCATCTTCCAGACCCAATCCAGTTGCTCAAGGACACTAACTCGTGTGAGGGGCACTTTGTGGGTGTATACTTCAGATGTCTAGACCTTTCTGAGAGTGGGGTCATTTTCAGTCTGTCCAGCACTAACCAATTGTTCCTTCCCTGCCTCTAATTTGAAAGAGAGACCTGCCTCTCTGCTATTTTTGTGTCTCTGTTGCCTTCTGGAATCATTCATCCTGTTGCTTGAAGTAAGTTGGTTGGGGCCTGTTGTTGCAGAGAGTCATGTTTTTTTCAATTTGCTGTTTGATCTGTTCAGAACGATACATAAATGAAATGTTTTCTTCTTCTTTCTCTATCAAGGTGGGTTGTTGAGACTGTAAGTGCCAGATGATGAGAAAAAAAGAGGGAGCTTTAAGCCAATTCCACCTTGTGAACCTCTGCACGTCTGTTGTGCAGCTAATGGAAGCTAAGCAAAACATAAAAGTCTGCAACATGTGGAACCATCTGTAGCAACAGATGCAAAAGCTTTGGCAGCTTAATTTCTTTGGTGTGCGAGGTTATTATTAGAGATCCAGGGAGGCAGTCTGTAAAAATGGCTGAGCTAATTGCCCTTGGATGCTGGACAGGCTGCTGTTAAGAGGTTCCATTTTTAGAAAATCATAACGCAAACCCATAAGCTTCCCAAACAATTCCCCTTTCGCTTGCGTATTCTTGTCCCATGTGGTACTTGTCTTCAATCTCCTCTACCAATATTTATTATCTCGTTAGAGCTTTCACTGGAGGCAGGCTTGATGAATTGGCTTCGGTGACATTTTGGGCTGTAAGAAATCATAAAGCCATTGTTCCATTGAGAAGGCTGAGGCATTTTCTGAAAAAGTGCCTCCGTATCCACCTAAAGGGGAAAGATACATTTTCTTCCCCCTTGCTGGAGACAGGGGAATATTTGGGGTGGCAAAGTCTTACTTTGGTTCTGATTCTGCCCCTCTTTCTCGCCCTGTTTGGCAAGGGAGGTGACTGGAATAATAGAACAATGATGTTGGAAGGGGGCTATAATAAGGCCAAGATGTCCTCAGGCCCAGAGTTCTAATGGGTCCAGATGTGGCCTAAAGGCATCTGGGGAATGACCCCTGAAGCCCCACTCCTTCCGGAATTCCATCATCCATCTGTCCTCTACTAAAGATATAAAGAAAGAAAAGAAAAGAACTCTCCAATCACTGGCAAGAGATAGCATGAAGTTTCTCCTCCACAAAGACTAGAATCCAGTGGTTCTCACCCTGTGGGTCCCCAGATGTTTCTGGACTGCATCTCCCAGAAATCCTGGCCAGCTCAGCTAGTGATGAAGACCTCTGGGAGTTGCAGTCCAGGAACATCTGGGGACCCACAGGTTGAGAGCCACTGCTGCAACCCTTCCTTGTGCTGTTTCCTGCACACATGGAGAAAGAACCACCAAGTGCTTTCCTTGTCCTACCCACCTGGAGTATTTTTGTGGTGCTCTTCTGGAGAACTCATTTTAGTTTTTGCCCAAACAAAATTTGTGCAGATTATAGCTTCCTAAAAGTAACTATTGGGTGCGAGGAACACAAATGGTTGGAAATGACAGGGACTGATTCTTTTCAAAGGGACTTCTAAGGATGGGAAGCCTCAGAGGTCTTGGTTTTGTCATCTTTGAAGAACAAGACTACTGTGTTGTGCTTGTTGTGGGTGTAGGTGTGCTTTGTTTCCCACATGGGGGGGGGGAGAAGAGTCATTTCAGTGCAGAGACAGTTTTGCACAAATGGAGACCCAAGTATGAAGAGACAGGGCTTCTTTCCACATCCTTGAAGAACCCATTGGCCTTCAGAATTCCTTACTAGGATGTCCAATAGGGTCAAAGCTGGCTAGCAAACTCAGTTGGCTGGCCTCATGATGGATGCCTAAGGACAACCTCCGGGTTGGAGAGATAGGCAGGATATCTCTCAACGCCATTTGCAGGGAATCGTAAGCAGGGGAAGACATCTGCTTGGGAATACCCTGAAGCAAATGGTGAGCCGCTGTGTGAGACAGAATGGTGGACTGGATGGGCTGTGTGGCCTGTTCCAACAAGGCTGCTCTTATGTTCTTATGTATGTGAGTTAGGTATGTGGGTTGCAGAGCCAGAGAGTGGAAGTTGGATTCTTCACTGGGTGTCCAGGGAGTACAGCCAGGCTTTGTGGCCTTAGGCAACCTGAATATTCTCTAAGTAAAGAACGAACACCGCTTATATGCCGTCTCGGAGTCGTAGCACGTAAAGCTCTCTCTGGGCAGGTTGCAATTTAACGATGCAGGCTACAAATTGCCCTGCCACCTCCAGCAAGTTGGGAACTCAATATGTCAACCTTGGAAGGATGGAAGGCTGAGTGAACCTCAAGCTGGCTACCTGGGATTGAACCCCAGGTTGTGAGCAGAGCTTTGGCTGCAGTACTGCCATTTAAACACTGTGCCATGAGGCTCTTCTTCCTTTGTTCCCTCCATGGGAGCAGGGGAAACAAAATCACGACCCACATGTTCTTACCTTAAATAGCATTCTGGAGTCTGTCTCATTAGGAAGCATCACATTATATTGTATTTCTATCCAGCCGATAGTAATTATTTCTAAAGTTGCAGCAAAACAAAACCCAAATACAAAAGTAGAATAGGTGATATCTTTAGGCTACTTGAAAAATAACAAAAAAGTTGCTAATATTTCAAGGGCAAAAACCCTCTTACTCAGAGCTGTACCAAAGAGTTAAAACATGGCAAAAGATGGAGTTGCCGGGAGTTATTTCTTAGATGTAAAGTCCTTGGCAAGGTGGAAAATATGCCAGGTAGTTTCTTAGTTGAGACCCGGAGCTTAGATGTTCTGAGGCTTCATCTGAAGTAAAGGGTGGTGTTTTTATTGTCCCAGTCCTTAAAACAACATGTCAGGGCTTAAGTACACACTTTCACACCCCCTCTCCATGTGGCTCTGATGAGAATTAATTAATAAGAATTAATAAGAATTAATAGAATTAACTCAATATGAGAATAAAGCTAAAAATTCTCATATTGAGTTAATTCTATTAATTCTTATTAATTCTTATTAATTAATTCTCATCAGCTCTTTGAGGCTAACAGCCCCTTTTTGGTC
Organism: Phrynocephalus versicolor; assembly: GCA_023846285.1. Classification (NCBI taxonomy): domain Eukaryota; kingdom Metazoa; phylum Chordata; class Lepidosauria; order Squamata; family Agamidae; genus Phrynocephalus; species Phrynocephalus versicolor. The sequence goes on along the minus strand of JAHTLZ010000204.1, from coordinate 8,746,309 downwards.
AGGAAGCGAGAGGGCTGGTGTAGAAGACCCACACATTTCAATTGGGGGCTTGTGGTATAATTTAGAAAAGTCCACTAGGTGAAGCCAATTGGATCAAATAAAAAAAGAAAGAAATTACCTAGTGGTTGCAGTCTTGTTGTGCCTCCGTTAAACTTTTATGTTGATCTGGCCCTTTCTTTCTGTCCTTTGCTGTGGTGGTGGTGGGGGGGGAGGCTACCCTGTTAACAATTTTAGGGCATCCCAGCCTGTATAAGACTGTGGGTTTCAAACTAGCTTTGTTCTGAACTTGCAGCTTCTCAATTCAGATTGGAAATCCCTGTTAATAGGAACCTGGAAGTTGAGTCATGGCAACTGGACTGAGACATGGACTGAGGCATGGGACATCATTTTCTCGAGAGATTGAAACGTTTTGCCCCTCGTCCAAGCAGCTTCGACTGATGATCACCTGGATGAACTGAAAATCTTCACAGACATGCTGTTAATGGGAAATATTGGCCTGTTTTGCCCTAAAAGCCAGGAGCGACATGTGAGACAGTCAACTTACTCAGCTGAGATAGGATCATGTACATCCTTCTTGTGGCAGACCTGATCCCATGCGTCTGTTTCTGACTTGAAGCTACTGGATTCTCTGCAAAGCCTGTATCAAGGATAGGAATCCTCAGATCTACCGAATGTTGTGAAACTAGGGCTGCTAGCATCCTTCACTACTGTAGCCATGCTGGCCAAAGCTGAAGAGAGTCATCCCTTAACAACTTCTTGGAGGTCAGATTCTCCTCACTGCTCCTGTCCTATGGGTCCTCTCTTCAGAAGAGAGATCCACAGTCACAGCTTGAGCTTATGTATGTATATATTTTATTTTATTTATAAATCTGTTACACCACCCATCTAGCAAACAGCTACTTTGGATGGTTTACAAAGTCAGTGCAAAAGAAAAAAACTCAATTTAACTAAAATAAATCACAAACAAGATCTTCAGGGTCTTTCCAGTAGTAGGCCGATACTTGGAATTCTCTGAAAGAATGGTTCTGGTTTAACAAATCCTCCACAGAGCTGGCTGGGGAACCAATGAATCCTAAGAAGATGTTTGCAAGCCTATCAGCAAATAATTAACATGGCAGTTATTCTAGAATTTTGGGGCCGGATCCTCACAGATACAGGGAAGTTAACCTTTTCTTAGAAGATGTTGCTTAGCAACATTGTACTGCCCCGTAGGTTATATTCAGCCAGCAAATAGCTCATTATGTAATGTGTGGGACATCATATTCCTGTCTGTATATTTATTAAAAATAGGCCTGCTTTTTCTTTTCTTTCAGATACCTGGTGTCCTGGGTGAACACTTGCTTCCACTTCCCATACTGGTCTAGGTCTGTGGTGGTGAACCTTTCTTACTCCAGATGTTTTGAACCACAACTCCCAGAATCCCAAGCCTGTATTGCCAGTGACAAAGGACTGTGGGAGTTGTGGTCCAAAAACATTTGGAGTAGAGATGGGCACGAAACGAGCGATTTTTCATTTTCGTTTTCATTTTTTCGTTTCGTTACACAACGAAAACAAAACGAAATTTTTTTTCAAAACATGAAAACGACCAATTTTGCCATGTTTTTCATTTTCGTTGCAGCAAATGCATTGAACTGAAAAGAATGCTAACGAAACAGCAATTTTTTTGTTTTCGTTTTCATTTTTTCGTTTCGTTACCTAACGAAACGAAAATGAAATTTTTTGCAAAAAAACTCACTCAAAGGTAAGGTAAAAATATTTTAAATAAAAAAGTAAATAAAAATTATTTCTAATGTTGATGCAGGCGTTGGTGATCTCACGGATCGACTACTGCAACGCCCTCTACATGGGGCTGCCCTTGACCCTTGTCCGGCACTTGCAGTGGGTGCAGAATGCAGCGGCCAGGCTGGTGGTTGGTGCGAGCAAGTATGCCCGTATCACCCCCATCCTGGCTCGCTTGCATTGGCTGCCCGTTGCTTCCCGGATAAGGTTCAAGGTCATGGTTTTGGTTTACAAAACCCTCCATGGCCTGGGACCTATCTATCTGGCGGAGCGGATCTCCCAGAGATCACTCTCCTCCAGACCAACTAGAGCTTCGTCGTCCCTTTCTCTCAGAGTGTCAACACCAAGAGAGGCCCGAAGGGCTTCAACCTGGAACCGGGCCTTCTCAGTAGTGGGGCCGGCTTATTGGAATAAGCTGCTGGCTGAGATTAGGCAGGCAGAGTCATTGCTGGCATTTAGAAGGGCCTTGAAGACCTGGCTCTTCAGGCAATGTTTTGGGGGGCCCTCAGCATGTGTCCTCCCCCCCTTCCCCCCTCTCCTTTGCTTGTTGGCACTAGTTTTTTAGTTGCCTTGCCGGACATTACCTGGACTTTTTTGTCTTGGTTAGAGGCGCCTTGCTATTTTTACTTGCTATCCTCTTTTAGTATTTTTTAGCAGTTCTTTATTGTATTGGGATACTGATTTGTATTAGTTTTGCTTTCTGTTTATTTTGTTGGGTATTGTCATGTCTTTGGATTGTATTTGGGTAGTCATTGTGGGGTGATGTGTATGTACACCGCCCAGAGTTCCCTTTGGGAAAATCGGGCAGTTTATAAGTGTAATAAATAAATAAATAAATAAATAAATAAATAAATAATGTTTCTGAGGGTTTATTTCTACATCTTTCTCCAATAACTGAATTAGGGTGTGATAGATCAATATTGGTTTAGGGCAGCGGTGGGCGAACCTTCGGCACTCCAGATGTTTTGGACCACAACTCCCACTGGCAACACAGGCTTGGAATTGTGGGAGTTCTGGTCCGAAACATCTGGAGTGCCAAAGGTTCGCCACCACTGGCTAGGGCAATTATTCACACAATTATGCATCTACATGAACATCCGATATGTATCGAGTTTCTCCTCTGGCTTCTTCTCACACTGCCACATCCACTATGTCAGGTGTGAAGAACATGTGGCCCATTTGATGTTACTAGACTACAGTCTCCATCACTCTTTACCTTGGCTAGGGTGGGTGGGCATCCAACAACATCTGGAGAGGTCACACACCACAGGTTGTGAACCCTTTTGTGTGTGTGTGTGGCAGGAGCCATGGATTCACTTCTATAGAGCAGATAGGTTATACCAGGTCCCCTCGTGGTCATCAACCTTCTACAGCCCCCCCCCCCCAGTACCACTGAAGTCCACCCAGTGTCATATGTGCTGTCAGTAAGGATGATGCCTGAAATGAGTTATGGCACTTAGAGGGGCTGATGACTTCTCTAGTGGGGAATTTTTCTACTGTTTGTTTACACCCAAACCTCTTTTGTCTTTATCTGGATGTTGAGTCATGGAAACTGGGCTTCTTTTCAAAGAAGTCCAGTTGCCATGACTCAGCTTCACGACAACTTCACCTGGATGATTGAGAATCTTAATACAGTAGAACCCTTTTCTCTCTGTTTCTTGTTTCCACATAGCATAGTGAATCAGGTTTTACCCAATTTCTGGGCACATCTACCCATCTTCCTCTGGTGTCTGTTTCCACAATAAGTTGTGGCAGAAGCAATTTAGTCTGTCTTCCACCCATTGCCCATTGTACCTTTGCAACACAAAAGAACCCAACCATGAGTTGAATCCAGGGATGGGGACTCAAGTTGAGTGTCCTGCTGCCAAGCTGGACTTAAGTCACACTGGCAACTTGACTTAGACTTGACTCAGGTTCTTTTTTTAGTGACTCAGATCCACCTTACAACTCCGAACCCACCTTGCCTCCTCCTATTTGGGGAGCCTCAAAGCTTGTTTTTAATGGGGATTAGGACCCGGTGTTTGGGACTTGGTACCAAAGACTCCAACTTGGACTTGGGACTCAGACTTAAAGCTTTGCCAACATCTATGGTGTTATCACAAGGAACTTTGGTTTCATGTTCGGCCCTGAATCTCAGTTTTGCTCTAAATCTAGTAACTTTAATGGTGGTATATCACAATCCTGTTTTTCTCTTTCTGCTAAGTCCATCTTAATAGCTCCATTCATTTCAGGTCCCCACGCCTCTCCCCTTGTACCTTTCTCTGGTCTCTTTGGGCTCCTTCAAACCTTTGAGTCAAAGATTATTCCTTCCATGCTGTACATGACCACAAACTGGATTGTCCTTCGTTCATATGGAATGGAAGAAAATCCTTACTGGCTTCTTCTCCTGGGTTAAGGACACTGCTCATCCAATTGAGATTTTTTTTTGTTGGTTTCCCCCATCCACACAAATACGTGCATTTTTGGACACAGTGTTTCATCCGCTAGCTTTGTCTCTTGGATGCTTGCAGCAGGAACTAGAGAATACCAACGCTCATAAATAAATCACCATTGCAGCTGGGGGAAGCCAGCAGATAAAGGTCACTAAATGTTTTGCTGCTGGAGTGTGAAATCAGTGAAAAGTTTAAACCCTGTCTGATCTGGCAGTTTATCACCCGGAGAGGAGCAAAGCCGAGCGAGACACATGGAACAATGAGAGACAGAGAAGAGAGCCTAGAGCTGATGGCTCAGAGCTTTGACAGGAAGCTTTCCTCACATTCTTCCCTTAAGTCTTTGAAGGAGGCAATTCTTTCCTTTTCCCTTTTTTCTATCCCTGCACTTTCAAAACCTCCTGAAATGTTACGCTTCTTGATTTCCCCCCTCCCATAGTTAAATTAATTTAAAACATCTGTTGGATGAGAGCAGGGTTAACAGATAGATTTTGTTCCCTAATACTGGGTTGGTAGGATTATTGGATTTTTTATTTTATTTTATTTTTGAATGCTAGGCGGAAAATCTTTTGAATTTCCTATTTTTAAAATAAATGTCAGGCCTTTAGGGGACCCAATCTTTCAGAATCGGGGGTTATAGTCCAACCCCATTCTCTCAGACACACTTTCCCAAACTCTGGTATTATTTGAAACATTCATATTTTGACCTGATTTTGAATGTCAAAATTCAGTGACATTCATCATTAGAGATGGGCGTTTCGTTTTGGAAGTGGTCCAGTTCCAAAATGAAACACAGGAGCACAGCTGGCGTTCAGAATTGTACCAACCCTCTGGAACTAAATCAGCCAATCCCTTACCTTGCTTTGGTGTCATGCAGGGTTAAACTTCAATGAGTAAAAAGCCTCCAATGTCATCTTTCCTCCTCCCAAATTATCCCCTGTTATTTTAAGCTGCCTTGGGTCCTTTTCCATGGAGAAGTATTTAAAATAAATAAATAGGGTGTCAACTTGGAGGTCAGTGGATCCCGACTGAAGGCACAACCCAAACAGTGCTGGATGAATACCCTTGACAATGAAGTTCGCCTGGGTTCACCCAGACCAAGCCCCTGACTGGAAGACAAAAAAATTAGAACAGCAGACCCTGCCACCAAGTGGGACAGACTCTCAGAAAAAGAAGAAGATTTGTATTTTGACCCTTTTATCATAAATGTGAGCCATGAACGGAACTATTGACTGGCTAGAATCCAGCAGTAAGTTGCAACTATGGTAGACTCATTGAATCAGTTGGCTTTATGGAGGAGTTAACTTATCAGTTGGCCTGCTAACAACCTATGAATTTCAGTCAGACCTGCAGATATCAGTTAGTGGGCAGTGCATAAATAAATACTGAACTAAATCCATTTGTTCCAAGTGGAGTAGACCCACTGAATGGACTGAAGGATGTCAAAGAAACATGTATGCAACTCCCATTAATTCAGTGGGTCTACTGTACCATACGTTAACATTTAGATTTAGACATTTGCTGCTAAAGAAATTTAAAAAATAAGAAACAACAAACCTCAAATAAGACACTTATTCATGTGTTTAGTACAGCTGGGTATTAAATGCCTGAATATGGTTTCTGTCTGAATCTACCTCTATTCCTAAAGATGCTAATCCATATTTGTTATAAATCACGTTTCCTAAGGAATTTGAAAGCCATAAATGTTTATATGATCCACTGCAAATTTCGGTGGCATAGGAATAACACAGCTGGAGGGCAGCATTATCCATACATTTAATTCTTCTTCTTCTTCTTCTTCTTCTTCTTCTTCTTCTTCTTCTTCTTCTTCTATATCCCACTTAGTGGCGAGGTCCACTAATCTGCTTTTTGTCTTCCACATACATCTAATTCCTCTCCTTTAAAAAAATGTACCTTCATTTCTGATTTTGAAGTCTGCTTTTTCCTCATGTTGATTTTAAAAAGATAGAAATGGGATGCAGAAAATATAATAGGAAGTGTTAATAGAAAAACGTTGTGTGCAGCATTTAGGGGGGGGGAGTCCACAGAACATTTGTTTTCTTGATTTGATACATAGCAGAAAGACTTAGAATGTTCTGTTTATGAAGAGAATTCAGAACTTAACAACACCAACCTTTCCTGCCCCCTGAAAAAGCATCTTTTACAACAAAAGACTAATTATAGGCTGTACAGGTGGGTTCAACTCCTACAGGCTGCCATAATGTGTATGCCAAAGTAAAGAAATCGGATCTCCTGCTCTCATCCAGTTAAAGCAGGGGTTGGCTACACACAACCATCTTAGACATTTGTCTTGGCTGTCCACTGTGCCTAGGGCCCTTTGAGAGTCCTTCATTTCGTTTCATTTTATTTTATTTATGTATATAAAAAAGATGGAACCCCCCCACCACCGGTTTCAGATGCATGATAGGCCAGCTACAAAGATGCTGGGAGATTGTTGCATTTCCTGCTGTATTATTTTAGAGCCAATAGAGAGTCAGGACATGCTGCCGAGCCAAAGTCTCTGAGGTACCAATTTCAGTCAGGTTTCAGAGCTCTCCGTATATTGGCAGTCGCGTATTGGCCTTGACTAAGGTCCTACCAAGCCTTTGTTCTCTCTCTGATACAGCTCGCTTTCCATTCTCTTCACCTGAGGCACAATAGACAGCACCAGACAGAACGGGCTTTGAAAACTGACTTTTCAGAACATAATATAAAATAAAATCTCCCTATTAACTTCTCAGTTGCTCCTTCGGGGATTTTTCTCAAGGTTTTTTTTAACCCATATTTATTTTTTCTATCTAATCTTCAGAGGTTCTGGAATGCAGTGGTGTGTGTGTGTGTGTGTGTGTGTGTGTGTGTGTGTGTGTAGATTTTAGAGGTTGAGACATTTCTCACTTTTTTTGGATGACACTTCCTAAATCCTTCTGCCAGCACGGCCAATGGTTCCCACTAGAGATGGGTGTTTTGTTTTGGAACGGGTCCAGTTGTGAAACGAAACACGGCATCACAGCTGCTGCTCGAAACTGGGACCCACCCTCCAAAATGAAATCAACCACTGACTTACCTTCCTTTGGGTCACACGAGGTGAAACTCCAAGGAGGAAGCAGCCTCCAATGCATCATCTATCCTTCTGCCTGGTGCAGGCCAATCAGGAGCTGTGCAAGGACATGCATCATTCCGCCTCCCTGTGTGATTGGTGAGTGTTTGGGAGAGGGAAAGATGACATGTCGGAGGCTGCTTCCTGTTTGGAGTTTGGTCCTGCATGAGCCAAAGGAAGGTAAGTCAGTGGTTGATTTTGTTCCAGAGGGTGGGTCCCAGTTCCGAACAGCAGGTCTGCTGACGTGTTTCATAAGAACATAAGAACATAAGAACAGCCATGCTGGATCAGGCCAAAGGCCCATCTAGTCCAGCTTCCTGTATCTCACATGGCCCCACCAAATGAAACATCCATGTTGTTGTTGTTGTTGTTGTTGTTGTTGTTGTTGTTGTTGTTGTTGTTGTTGTTGTTGTTGTTGTTGTTGTTGTTGTTGTTGATGATTCAATTTATGTACCTCTCTGGGTGGTTTGCAACATAAAATAAACTGATTACAAAATACTGTATAGATACAAAAATATAATGAAAAGCAAAAATATTACAAATGAAAACTTAACTAAAACAACAGCATTCATAACAATTAAAAGTAAATAAGATAAGCTAACATCGGATGAGATTAAATCACTAAATCAATAAGGCCACATAACAATTAATAACCATGAAAAGCAAATTGAAATAACCAAGTCTTTTTCTTGAAGGTCAACAGTGATTGAGTCAGGCAGATCTCCAAGGGGAGTTGGTTCCAGAGTCTAGGAGCCACCACCAAGAAAGCTTGGTTCCTTGCTGTTGACTTGTGGGCCTCCCTTGATGTCGGCACCCTCACATGACCTGCCAGCAACAAATGGATGACACGGGTAGAATTCTAGGGTAGGAGCTGCTCTGACAGATAGGAAGATCCCAAACCATTTAGGGCTTTACATGTCAACATTAAGACCTTGAAGCCAATGCGGTAATGGATCGGCAGCCACTGTAGTGCGGCCAGAGTCGGGGTAATATGATGGAATCTTTTGGTGCCCAATACTAGTCTGGCTGCAGTATTCTGCACCAGTTGGAGCCTCCACATCAACTTACAAGGCAACTCCACATAGAGAGCACTACACTACTCTAATCTTGAGACTACCAGTGCATGGACCAACGTAGTGAGAGCGCTGAGGTCCAGGAAGGTGTGCAGTTGCACAATCCTCCTAGGTGGTAATGTGCGGTACGGACCACTGACACCACCTGGGCCTCCATAGTTACCTCCAGGTCCAGAATTACGCCAAGACTACACACCTTATCCCGCGCGGGGAGAATTGCCCCCCAAAAAAACTGATATGTGAGATTTTAAAGGAAGTAACCTGTGTTTGTAGCCTGTAAAAGGCTGTTTCAAATTATATGTGAGGAATACCTACTGAAAAACTCAGACAGCACAAATATTTCTGAAAAAGTTTTTACTTCTCAAGTTGAGGCTTCAAGTGTTCTGTTAGAGCTCCTGACCTTTCCAGATGGAAATGGCATCACTAAGGTGAAGGTATGGGCACTGCAGGATAAATTATGCAAAGAATATGAATTATCCTGCACATTGACTTAATTTTGATAAGTTATACCAAGTCATTGAGTTACACTTGGCTTGTAGCAGAATTATAATGAGAGACAGAGAGGCAGAGAGGGGGAAAGAGAGGAGGGGCATTCTTAATGTTAACACAATTCACAGAATAATTTATCATTTTACTTGTACACAAGACCACCATTTCAGGTTTCACTTTTTCTGCATGTGTGAAAAATCTGCAAACAAGAGGTAAAGACTGTCGTGTCCTTATATTCAAGATAATAATACAGAATCAACAAGGGTATCTGAACACCATTTGCTGAGCTTAGTGTATGCATGCATTATTCACATGTATGCACAAACACCTGCCTGTATGCACTTTCAGAGGTTACATTATAAATATGTGCCTGTGTGTATAAGCTTCTGTGAAAACAGATGTTGCAAATGTAAGACCGCACTTTCACTTTCAAGCTTCTGAAGAGAAGAGAGAAGTATAAACAAAGTATGTTCCGTGTGATACATGTAAATGCCAACTTAGAAATAATTGCTAGAATTTAAGAAGAAATATAATCAACTTTGCCACAGGGATGAAGACTGTGGCTGTAAGAACCTGTCAAAATTTGGAATTACTAAGTATAGAGTATTAAAATAGTGTGTGTGTGTGTGTGTGTGTGTGTGCGTGTGTGTGTGTGTAAAAAATGCAACCAAAAATATGCATGGTGCTTTAAAAATGAGGCTTGAATAGCAGTGTACTAAAAGTGGCTGCAGAACAGTTAGCTCTCCCACCAAGTGTGAAGGCAAGGTCAACGTAATATGGTAGTACCATTCCTTGCAACCCCCTTTCATGCCTGATAAGAAAAAAAAAACAGGTGAGAAGCTCCTAGAGTCCTAAAGTGCTGATAGAACAAATTGGTACCAACTGAGTCCACCAGCATTTTATGCCCATAGCATTTTGCCTACTCAGTAAAATGAGAACAAAGTAATTTACTGTTCTCAAAGATGTAGGGACCCAGTTATTCAAAATAAGAGCTATTACCTGCCATAGTGTCAATTTGGTACTCTTTTATTTTATTAGACTGGTTCTTTGCCACCCTAATAAAAGCAAAAGAGATTTCTATTATAAACATTCACATAAATCAGTATCTTATGACAACAACATTCAGTTGGTTATAGTTGAAGGGAAATGTAAATATAGGGAGGGAAGAGACATGACAATACACATGCCACACAACCTGGATACCCAAACCACAGATATTGAGAAGTGTCGGACATTATATAGTAGAAGAAACAACAAAAAAGAAATCATGGATTTTCCTGCATAGATTGAAACTGGCTTGACTGGGTGAGTACTTTTTCATATGAACCTGGTTATTTTTTTAAAAAAAAACCTGAAGATTGCTTAAAACTATAATGCACATTTTAATGATTTTTTACTGCTTTTTGTTGAGCTTTTCTACGCTGTAAGTTCTTGTATCTTATTTATAAAGTATGTTCCTGTGTAATATAATTCCTGACTACAATTTAGGATTTGATTTTGGAATATTTCTAATTTGCAACTTTCCATAGCTATAAGAACTTTGGATAAGAATGTTATGAGCTTTTCACAAGCTGCAAGAATGGATTTCTGTTTAATCATTTGTGCTTATATATTTTTTGTAATTGTAAGACTTTTGGATTTATTTAAGAACTTTGAAGTATTTTTATGTATTTGGAACACAGATGAATAAATCAAAATAGAAACGCTATCATTGCCTAGAATCGTTGCAACATTGCAACGAAGGAACATTTATCCTGATACTTGATGAATTTTGCTGTGAGTGGAAATGGTTATCTGGTTTCATTCTGGAACTAACTCTAATAGGGGAAATATAAGTTCTCATCATTTTGAAACCATTGCTCTGAATTCTACTTTGAAGTTACAAAAATATCAGAGGTGGTTCTTGTGCTCTAGGTTTATGCTAAGTGTGGCTTCCTCTGTTTTCTTCTACTTTGCTAGAGAAGAATATTACAGTTGATTAGGCCTTCTATAAAGATGATGGCACACTGATCAGTGATTGACACAGAAACCCACACAAAGCAAGATAGTATTTATGTCAGTAATGCTGTTTGTGTTCTGTGCCATCAAGTTGGAACCAACTTATAGTAACCATAAGAGGACTTTCTTTTTTTATTTATTTATTAAGGAAAGAAAGAAAAGAGAAAAGAAAATAGGATTGTTTTACATTGATAACAATCACAGAGCGCAAACATCATTGTTTGTTATAAAATGTTTTACAGATGGCATCTTAGCCCTCATAGACTATCCAAGATGTATAATTGTTCACCTAAATGTTGGAAGTGTGAGCAAGAAATCGGCTCTTTCTATCATATGTGGTGGACTTGTAAAAAAGCTAAATTATTTTGGAATATGGTAAAGAATTTCCTAGACAATCTGTGGGAGATCAAGTTAAAACACACACCAGAACTATTATTGTTAAATATTATAGAAAATGAGACAACATATGATCAAAAATACATAATTAATTATATTATTGTAACAGCTAGAATTCTGTATGCTCAATTTTGGAAGAAATCTGAGACACTCTCAAAAGACGCTTTGAAAGGGAAATTATACTCGGCTATTGAGATGGACAGAATCTCCGGCCACTTGAAAGGAGAAGATGAAGATGTTTCGTCAAGAAGATGGCAAGAGTTAATATTTGCATTAAAAACCTTATAAAAAGAGGACTTTCAAAGTATGGGAGATATTTAAAGAATGGCTTTATCAGTCCCACACCTGCAGTGAATTTCCACACCCAAATAGGGATTTGAACTGTGTTTGCCAGAGAAGTACAGTGGAACCTTGACTTACATGCTGCTTGACTTGCAGCATATTTGACTTGCAACAAGAAGGGGCCTGTTTGACTTGAGTTGCAGGCTTTGACTTACAGCTTGGAGCCTCGGCGCAAGGCACCGGAATCAGGCGGCAGCCACGAACCAGCATCGCGGCTGCCGCCTCCAAACTGCTCCTGCCTTCTTCCCCTCCTCCGGCAGCGGCGGCTTTGGAGAGGCCAGCTCCGAGCATCTGGAGCTCGTCCTTGGCCTCACTGAAGCTGCCACTGCCAAAGGAGGAGGAGAAGGGCCAGGAGCTCGGGGCTGGCCTCGCTGGTTAGACAGTCGGCTCAGTCTTGTAAAAAATCTGGCTGCAGAAGTCTGGTCCGCAATGGAAGCATTTTAGTTGGGGAGCTGTACAGTTGTGGGACTCTAATGGTAAGCATAGGGTTGTTCAGAACTTGGAACGTCAGGTTAAAAATCAGTAAAACTTAAATGTTAGACATTGTTGTTATGAACATTAAAAAGTAGAGACATATAACTTGTGGACTATAATTCCACTGCCTCCTCCTCTCTTTGAAGAGACATTTCATTTACATCCCCGGAAGGAATCTCCCATCCCAGTCAAATTTGTGTTAAATTGCTGTTTTGGGGGGGTCTTTTCATCATCTGGATCAGATTAATCCACTTTCCCATTACTTTCTATGGGAAAAGTTCGTTTGACTTAAGGCATGTTTGACTTATGTCTAGACCTCTGGAACAGATTAATGACGTAAGTCAAGGTTCCACTGTAGTCTGTCATTCAATTCACTACACCAGGCCTGCACAACCTGTTGACCGTGGGTGACTGTTAGCCAACAGCGCCGTCCCCGCCAGCTTCCTGTGTTTGGGGGGATTTTTATTGCCCACCTGCCCACACAGAAGTTTGGCCTAGATTTCTTCCCTTCTTCTGCCACCACCACACCACACCCCCTCGCTCAGCTCCTCAGTAGGAGACTCCCCTCTCCTACTCAGGAGCACCAGTGAAGCACACATCCTTCTGAAATTAGACTGTGGGGACATGCGGTGCTTCAGGAAGTGGACTGCGGGAACGTCTGGTGGCTGTAAGTAGCCCATGGGCTGTTCAAAGTTGGAAAGCCCTGAGCTACACCACATTGGGAATCTTATGTCAGTAATAACCCTTGTTTCTGCCATACAAACCCCTTTGACAACACAGATTGAGAGAGGGTGATTAAAACATAAGTCTGTAAGTCATTTTGTTTAAGGTGGTTCTCTACCTGACAAAACATAATCTTATCCATGTTTAATCAGGATTAAATTGCACTAGATTCAATGCGGCTTACTCCAAAGTAGGCAGTAGATGATTGTAGACTAAGTTACTCTCTAATTCTAAAAACAGATTCCAAACATGCTAAGATATCCTTTGAAAAGGATTAGAATGTTTCTGTAGTCTAATAACAGGGAGCAATAGAGTTCTACTTTATCCCAGAGTCTACCATTACATATATTTGCTCTGTATTCATGGGAGGTATCCTGTTGAGAAAGAAAAACAAATTAGGTAAGAAATTTCACTTCCCAATCCCTCTTGACTTCTCACCCTATAATATAAAATCAGCACCTGCTTATCCATTAAAGCTTCATAGCTATTGAGTGCAAATGTTGCAGCAACAGGAGACTACTGGAGTGAGACTGCAAGAAACCTGTATTTCTGATAAACTCTTATTTTATGGTAGGAGTGGATGGATTTTTTTGCTTCCGCTTGCTTTTGATCAAGGAGAACAGTTATTTGCTTCACCTACAAAATGAATTCACCAAACCTTGCGCATACAGCACTTGGAATGGGTAAAAGGTGAGATTTTAAAGAGATTGAATGAGGGAGAAATAAAATCATGGATCCCACAGGATTCAGTAGTTCTCCAATTTAGTCTTGGTACCAACCACCAGGCTTGGAATATGTTTGAATTCATGGACTGCAATCCCAAAATGACTTCAGGAATTCCACGACCATGGAAGAGACATCTTAAAAAGTGCTCCAGCTTATCAAGTTGAATTCCTCCAGATAAAGGGACCCTAATAAGGGTAAAGTTTCCTTGGAGGGGGAAATGAAGAAGAGGCAGCAACTGTAGACCACGAAGGGAGTGGCGGTGAACTTTGTGGAAGCAGAAAAATGTTTCATCACTCACTGAAGGAAGACCTTTGCTATGGTGAAGACGGAGCAGTTGGTGCCAGACATTAAAGCTGTAAATATTTGGCATGCTGTGAGTAGAATGCTTCTACCTCTTTTTTATGCAAAGCTTCTCCTTAGTATCTGGAAAATCTTTCCTTCAAACAAGCACTAAACCCCCCTTCTGAGGAAGTGGCTTTTACCAAAGAAGGGGTAAATGTTTTTGAAATTCAAGCACAGAAGAGCGATTGTTTTCACATTATTTCATGAACTTGCCTTTCTGCTTATTGTTCTCTTCTTGTGGATAAATATTTTATTTCTTTGCTGCTCTTTATAAGTGGTTGATTTAAAGACAAAATTTAAAGGAAACTACCTTATGTATCTGTGCTTTTCATATGTTGAATTTATAGATGCATGCAATTGTAAGAACAGCATTGGGAAAAGTTGTTTTTTTCAAAAAAAATCATTTGACCTTAGAGCAACCGCATGTTTTGAAAACAACGCCTGAAGGCTGTTCCTTGCTACTTTGGCTTCAATCTAGTCTAGTTTTACTCTCCTCTGTACCTCTCTTTTTGGAAACTAAGTGGCAGAAACCATTACAAGCAATATTAACCCTTTCTTATGAGCAATAAAACACAATGAATTGAGAGAACATCTCAGAAGAAGATTTTGCGAACATAATTCTATCTGGTTTGCAAAAAAATACAGATATCTACACAGAGTCAACCTCTGAAGATACAGAGATTTTCAATTCAGATAAAATCACAGAAGTAAAACAGATAACTCAAGATGGAATGGTGGCTAATACTGGGTCTAGAAAAAACTGAGATTACCGGTACTTCTGGTCAGGAGAGGGAGCTAAAACAGACATCTGATCTTAATCTACAGACAAACACAACAAGATTGATGTAGGATAAATCTTTGGATATGTCAAATTCACAACATACGATAAACAGATCTATTGAAATCAGTTCAAATCAAGAGATTAAACCAGAACAAAGGGCAGATCGCAACCTAAAGACAAACTTGACAAGGATGGTGCAGGCTAAACCCTTAGATGTGCCAAGTCCATGGAATATGATAAGCGCATCTGTTTTACTTAATATGGGTGCGAAAAAGAGGAAAATTTGGTACTTTTTCAGTTGCAGAGCAGCCATCAAGATTACTATCAAAATAATGCAACAACTGATGAAGATAAAGGATTTGACAAGGGGGGAACAACCTGTGAAGATAAGGAGCTTGGCAGGAAAGGGGAAAATTGAAAAAAAGAATTTCTGGCTTAGTGAATCTAGTTAATTGGTATGATATGGGAAACAGAAAATGGAAATGTGAAGATAAACCTGATATATAAGTAAATGTTAATCTGTTAAATTTTTAAAAGAATAGAGGCAGTTAGGTGTAGACAAGAACTTCTATGCATAAGGTGAAACATATAGACCAGGAGGTAGCACTCTTATAATAGCCCATAAAGTATTAATTTGAATTAGTAATAATTGCTGAAATTAGGCATTCTTTGGAAGAATGGGTAAATATACTGTTGGTGATATATAGAATACATATAGTTAGCCAAATCTATCCTAAATTGCTTAGTACTGAAGAGCTAAACAGCAAGTTTGAAAAGATTGTTGAGATTGGATAGGCTATATTCTTTATATTAAAAATAGATGTAAGTAAAGATAGATAGAAGAGGGATGAGATAATAAGGAAACTAAGTATGAAAGTATGCTCATTTAAGCTTGGAAGGGAGATATGAATTATATTGCACTCAAATGTTGGGAAAAACTGTGATTGAAGCAGTAACATGACAGGAGACAAGCAATATATTTGTTTTATGTTATTTAGTGTAAAAATAAATAAAAATGTAAAAAAAAAGCAATTCCACCACTCAGAATGTGTCACCTTTTAGCCCACAATAGCTTAGTGGTTTAGGCAACTGGCTTTAAAGCTAAAGGTTGAGAGTTCGATTCTCCACTGTGCTTCCTTGACAAGGAATAGACTCAGTGATCCATAGGGACCCTTCCAGGTCTGCAGTTCTAAGATAACAATGATGATGATGATGATTAAACAAACCAAAAAGTCACTCTCCTCTGGTATCTGCAGTCACTTTCAGTTGAGGAACAGTGGCTTGTCTCTGAGTTAATGAAGAGGAGGTTGAATGGAACTAGACATGGGCATTTCAAATGGCAGAACAGCTGCTGTTTGGTACTAGGATCCACCTTCAAAATCAACTAGTCTCTTACCTTGTTTTGAGCAGCATGGGGCTAAACTTCAACGAGGAAGCAGACTCGGACGCGCCATCTTTCACTTTCCCTGGCACTGGCCAAACAGGAGCTGTGAAGGGACATGCATCATCCCGCCTCCCTTTCTGACTGGCCAGCATCAGGGAGAGTGAAAGATGATGCATCTGAGGCTGTTTCCTTAATGGAGTTAGCCCCGCGCTGCCCAAAACATGGTAAGAGACTTGTTGAATTCATTCTGGAAGGTGGATCTCAGTTTCGTTTCAGAACAGAACCCCTTCCAAAATGAAATGCCCTTGTCTAAATGGGACTAATTTCTAGCTGAACTGCAAGGCATTATGGGTCTGGAAGTCTCCCTTCCTGCTGTGCACCATACAGGATATTTCTCAGGAAACTACCAACACCTTGAGTTTCTCGAGTTCCCAGAAAGCTTAGTTCTGACTTGCTTACTCCTCCGTCTTAATCCTGGCCAATATAAGCCATGATTTCTCAGCCAAAAGTGATTTATTTATTTATTTATTTATTTATTTATTTATTTATTTATTTATTTATTTATTGGCTAAAGCTCCAAGTAGTCTGGTCAGGGGAAATCATGAAGAATTATAGGGGATAATACAGTCCATGCATTCTGAAAACTCTGTATTTACCATCTATTTCTCTCTCTTTGTTTCGGTCTCTCTTTCAGTGCTCTTGGCAAACGGTTAAAGCTGGTGGTATTTTATACGACGCTTCAGGTGTGGTAAAATGCCCACATGGAAGTTCCTTGTCCTTGGTGGACTCTGTAACAAAAGATGACTGTGGGACTGACATGCCCTAACTTGGTGCATAGAGGTGGGGTGGCTAAATAAGAATAGAAGCAAATTCTACTAGCAACCTTCTCCTCAAAGCTATGACAGAGAATGAAATGAGAGTACATCAGCACAAAGCTCCTTGTAGCGACACGAAACCTTTTAGCATTGTGCTGGAATAAGGTCATAATGTTCCACTGCTTCCTCAAATGGCATCGCAGCTCAGATAAGAGTTCCCAAATGTTTGGGGTGGGGAGGGGACAGAATCAATATGGAGCTGCTGTTTATGAGATTAGCCTTTCTCTAGTGCCATGTTTCAACAGTCAATTTCTGCACACGGCCTCCCTGGAAGAATGTCTGAAAACTTTGGCTGGTGCTAAATATTGCTTCAAAAATTTTGATCAGAATTTGGAGCGTGTTGTTCTGTCACTACATGGTCACCACATGCCTCCCTGCCCATACCTGGATTCTTTTCAGACAGGGAGCTTGTAGAATGAGTATACAAAATGTTTCTGTGAAGATTCTCAGTCATCCAGGTGAGTTTCTCTGGAAGTTGAGTCATGGCGGGGGGGGGGCACTCAGGCAAGTGGCCATTTCAACGCTCTCCAGACAAATTGAGAATACTTCACAGCTCCACCAACAAGGCCATGGCTAACGACTCATACTTTATGGGTGTTGTGAAGGTTGTAAAGTTTGTCCACCTAACGCGCCTATTCAGGCCATTGTCCATCTTATGAGCATATTTCAGACCAGCTTGACATGAAGTCAAAGTGAACTATAAAATGGAGGACTCACCACTAGCTTTCCTCAGACTGACAAAACTGTTTGGATAAGTAGTGAAACCTGGCTATTTAATCAGGCATTCCCTCAAATATAATACAATTTCAGTGTTTACCCATTAACTCTTTATTTTTCACTGATTAGCCTGCCAATAATAATGCATTGTTTTATGTCACTTTAATATTATTTTTATTTTTATTTTTATTGTATTACTATTTTATGGTTTTATTGTATAAATTGTTTGAATTTGTTAATTGTTGTAAACTGCCCAGAGTGACCTCACTGCCAGATGGGCAGTATAAGAATCCAATAAATATATAAAAATAAAAAAAAATAAAAAATTCAATCTCTCAAGAGTAGAAGTCCAGTTGCCATGACTCAACTTCCAGATATACAAAATGTTGCCTTTACAGGCAGAAGCTTTCACAAATTAGAACATTTCCCCAAAAAAAGAAAGAACCTGAGATGCTAAAGCATTACTTCTGGGAGAAAAGAAAATGAACTGATCCTCCTGATGAAATATTTTGAGGGCTTAGGAGGGCTGTGTAGGAATCTTAAGATTCAGTTCAGAGCCAACTGGGGGCTTCAGACTGCGTCCTGATTTAGTCACAAAAAATGATGCTACATTCAATTTGATCTGTCCTCTGCAACTCAGATACAGTGGTACCTTGTATAAAGGATCTGGAAGTTGGAGTAATGGCTACTGGACTTCTTTTTGAGAGATAGAAATGTTTCACTGCTCATCCAAACAGCTTCATCAGTCTGAATATAGCTAGTGCGATTCCTCCATCTCTCAAAAAGAAGTCTTCTATCTCTCAAAAAGAAGTCCAGTAGCCATGACTCAACTTCCAGATAAACTCAGCTGGATGACTGAGAATCTTTACAGACTTGTATAAAGGAATTAATTTGTTCCAAATGAAATTCTGTTAAGCAAATTTTCCTTTATACAAATTTCCCATAGGAATGCATTTAAAAACAGAGTAATTGCTAATTGCAACCATTTTTATGTTGTACGGATTCCCCCATAGGCAATCCCGTTAAGCAAAGTTCCCCTATCTCTGGAATTTTTTATGTTGTACAGATTTTATGTTATACAAAGTGTTTGTTATACAAGGGCCCACTGTAGTTTGTAGATTCCCATGAGTTGCACTAAAAAACTAAAATGACTAGATTTTTTTTTTCACATATGTGTATCAGATTGGGAAACATGATAGACTTGAAGGAAGGCATCAAACCTTTCAAATTACAGACAGCTAGAGCTTCAAAAGTTTGTGTATTGGCACCTTTAAATTTTGCTAGTTAATAACACAAGTCTGACATGATTCACGCTCCATCCAATTTGTGCTCTTGATCTGAATCAATCTGGAAATTCATTTCAGTTATTTATTTATTTATTTATTTATTTATTTATTTATTTATTTATTTATTTATCTTGTATCCTGCCCATCTTCCCACTGGGAACTCTGGGCGGCTTACAACAATAAAACAGGAAATTAAAAACACTAAACAGAAAGGCAAGACCCAAGCATAATTAGTGCGAGGGGACAAGATGGCGGCAAGACCCATGCATGGAAGAGCAAGAGAAAAAGAAAACCTAACTAACTGGAAAGGTTGCCAAACACCTCCCTGAAGAGGTGGGTCTTCAAGGCCTTCTTGAAGGCGGGCAGGGACTCTGTCAGGTGCAGCTCACTGGAGAGATGATTCCAAAGCATGGGGCCCACCACAGAGAAGGCACGGTCTCGCGTACGCGATTTCCGTGCCTCTCTGGGTGTGGCCACCCTCAGTGAGCGCGCCTGTGCCAGTCTCGTGGGTCTGGTCCCGGTTGACCTTTGAGAGATATGCTCCACCGGATACTCTGGTCCCAGGCCGTGGAGGGCTTTGAAAGTCAAAACTAGGACCTTGAACCTGATCCGGAGGACAACGGGGAGACAATGCAAGTGAGCCAGAACTGGGGTGATGTGCTCATATCTACGGGCACCCACCACCAGCCTGGCCGCTGCATTTTGCACCCACTGTAACCTCCGGACCAGGGCCAAGGGCAACCCCCCGTAGAAGGCATTGCAGTAGTCGATCCTCGAGATCACCAGGGCCTGCACTACTGTCCTCAGGGAGGACTCATTGAGGTACTGGCGGATCTGGGCGATCCCGCGGAGATGGATAAAAGCAGCCCTTGAAGCAGCCATCACCTGGGCTTCCAGGGAGAGGGCTGAGTCCAGGAGCACGCCAGATTCCTGGCCCTGTCCGTAGGCTGGAGGGAAACACCCCCCCAGCTTAGGGAGGGGACCATTGTACCCAGACGAGAGCGCCCCGAAGAACAGAACCTCCGTCTTCTCTGGATTCAGCTTGAGCCGGCTATCTCTGGTCCATTCCAGAACGGCCTCCAGACACAGATCAAGGGAGCAAACTGCCTCCACTGCAGACGACGAAAAGGAGAGATAGAGCTGCATGTCATCAGCGTACTGATGACAGCGAACTCCAAATCTCCTGATGACCTCCCCCAGCGACCTCATGTAAACATTGAACAGCATGGGGGAGATTGCCGACCCCCTGGGCACCCCACAAGGGAGAGTCCAAGGAGCCGACAAGACATCACCCAGCTGTACCCACTGAGTCCGGCCGCCAAGGAAGGAACGGAGCCAGGCCAAGGCCTGGCCACCAATTCCTACCTCCGTAAGCTGGACCAGTAGGTTACCGTGGTCGACGGTATCAAAGGCAGCTGACAGATCAAGGAGAACCAACAGGGAGGAACACCCCCTGTCGGCCTCCCTGAGGAGGTCATCCTGCAGTGCGACCAGGGCAGTCTCAGTTCCACGAAGAGGTCTGAATCCAGACTGGAAAGGGTCCAGGATACAATTGACCTCCAGATATGACTGAAGCTTGACAGCAGCCACCCTCTCGACAACCTTGCCCAGGAAGGGAACAATGTCAATCGGACGATAGCTGGATAAATCGTCTGATGCCATGCCAGGTTTTTTAAGAGTGGGTTTCACCACGGTCTCCTTTAGATGGGCAGGGAAGCATCCCTCCCTAAAGGAGGCTGTGGCAATAGTGTAAATCCACTCAGGCATGTTCCCTTCAGCAGATTTAATAAGCCAGGCCGGGCAAGGGTCAAAGGGAGTGGCCGCCGGCCGGCAACAAGCCATGGCTCTGGAGGCCTCCGCTGGAGACACCGGCCCAAACTCATCCAAGAGGGGAGAACGGAGGGGTGAGGCCGCAGAGATCTCAGAGAGTAGACTAGAGCAACTGGGGGGCAAGTCAGAACGGATGGCCTCTATTTTGGATCTAAAGTGGGCTGCGAATTGCTCACTAGTGAAATCACTAGGAGGAGGCCTCAGCTGACTGGGATTGGCGAGGTCCCGAACCACCCTGAAACTCAGTCTAGCTCTTCTGTTTCAAACGAGACTACATTCAAGTTGGCTCAATCAAATTGATGTGGTAGGTAATTTAAGCATCTTACAGTCTTAACACTTATGTAGTTCTGTAGAAGCTGATACCCGATTCAAACCTTTGGAATGACAGCTTATTGGCAATGTAGGTGCAAAAACAAAATCACTCTAGGTAAAGTTCCCCTCGTGGGGGGGTCTTTACATAAACCTTTTACATCCTTACTGTTAAGCCCAATGAGATGCTACAAGCAGTTTTGAGTATCTAGTAAAAATAGCTGATAAGCTTCTAAGCAATAGCTTCAACATAAAATGGGCTCTATCCCACACCCCTTTAAACGCAGATTAAATTTGTAGATAAACCGTGTTCAAAAATGTCGTCCCCAAGGCCACCGGGCTTTTTGAAAAAAGAAGAAGAAAACCCAGTAATGCCCCCTTAAGTGAGGTTTCCAAGACCTACCGGAGAGGAAGGGAATTTTTTGCCTTGCTTAAAAAATCCACCTTTTAAAGAGGTTGACCAACAGGCTGTTCCTGGACCGGTTGGTGCTGGTTTTTTTTAACTTTCCCCCACCCCTAGCACCAGTCAGCTGGTCCTCCGACTGGTCTGCCACTTTTAAAAAAATAATTTTAATTTCCCCACCACCACCACCGTCCTAGGGCCAGCCAGCTGGCCAATCAGAGCTCTTTCTTTTTTTTTAACTTCCACCCACCCCTAGCGCCAGTCAGCTGGTCCTTTTTGTAATCCTGGCACCACCTGCTTGCTGTGAGGTTGAACTGTGCTTTTTTTAAAAAAAAAACTTTGTATGTGGAAACTGCTATCCCACATCTTCAGTCACATGACAGGAGGAAGAGGAAAAGCCAGACCTTCCAACGATCAAGATCTTCCCCAGGTGAGATAGCAGCCATAGATGGGTGTTTGTGTCCATTTGTCTTTGTTATCCATTTCTTTTTCTCTCTACCTATGCGACTTGTCTGCTTGGATGAAATCCTTTCACAGCTCCAGAATGTACAAATCCTTTATTATGTAAAAACCTGGATTTTTTAAATTAAAAGCAAAACAAAGCAAAATAATCTGATTAACTAGTACATCTGAAGGGATGGTGCAAAAGAGCTTTCAAGGCCAGATTTCAGATACTTTCTTGAACTATCAATGGGTACAGACCATGTTCTGCATCTCAGGAGCATTAGCAATAGAATAAGAAATCTTGGGACACCTCTTGTAGACTGAAGATTGCAACCCTTTACTGTGGCAAAGTTCCCAAGAGCCTGGATTTATCAACAATAAGAACCACTGTTGTATCAGGTTTTATATTTTAAAAAACTGAGTTACATTTTATTTATTTATTTATTTATATATATAGCTTGTATGCCGCCCACTACCCAAAGGTCTCTGGGCGGCTCACAATCAAAATGGATAATTAAAACATCAAAATACAATAAAATTAGAATAATAAAAGCATGTAAATGCAATAAATATGATACATTAAAAACACCACTAAAATTGCCATCAGGACCCACAGTCATTAGTTAAAAAACTTTTGGAACAGGAAGGTTTTTACCTGGCTCCGAAATGTTAGCAATGTCGGCGCCAGGCAAGTCTCATTTGGGAGGGCATGAAGCATGTTCAATTGCGGAGTAATGTAATGGGATTGTGTCATTTTGAGGTAGGAGCCTCATGGCACAGTGGTTAAAATGCCTGTACTGCAGCTAAAACTGTGCCCAAACCTGGGGTTCAATCCCAGGTGGCAGGCTCATGGTTCACTCAGCCTTCCATCCTTCTGAGGTTGGTAAAATGAGTAGCCAACTTGCTCAGGGGGGGGGGTGTGAAGCCTACATAATTAAACTGTATACCGCTCAGAGAGTACTTGAAGTATATAAGCAGTATATAAGCAGAACACTTTGCTCTGGTCTGCTTTGATTTGCTTTTCTATTCCTCCACCAGTGGTCTTTTGATTTTAAGGTGGATGTGTGAATGTCTCTAGTGAGCATTATTTCTTTTTAAAAAATCCTGTCATCTGATACAGCGCTATACGAGAGAGCAATAAATGAATAAATAATCACACTTGGCTTTGTGAAGCTCCATTCAGCTGAACAGTGGGGCGAGGCAATGTTCCATTCAGCTGATCGACAACTTTGTTGCTTGGGGGTTTCTTTCCATCATCCACCCCCTTGCTGGAGCTGTTGCAGAGGGAGATAGCTGGGGAATTTAAGACAGGCATGTCCAAACTTCAGCTCTCCAGATGTTTTGGACCAAAACTCCCACAGTCCTTTGCCATTGGAGATAAAGGTTTGGAATTTGGGGAGTTGTGGTCCAAAACATCAGGAGGGCCAAAGTTTGGACATGCCTGATCTAAGATGTCCTCACACAGGACCTGTGGAGGTGGAGCTGGCCAGTTTTAGCCCAATGAGTATGTGGGGCCACTTGGGTATCCGAGATGCAGGGCAAGCAGCCTTCAGTACAGGAACGGGCAGGCAGAGGAGTCAGCAGTGGCAAACGTGATGGCCACCAGTTTCAGCCCATGTCTCGCCTTCGCCCAGGTTGTGCACATCAACCCCAAAGTCATGCGAGTACCGCATGATTTTAAATGACATTCAAAAACAACGATCCCGCTCCTGGTTCATTTTATTTATGGAATCGGGCTCTAAAGAGGCACCAGTTTGGGAGCAAAAAAACCACCTTTCTTCCTCCAAACTTCAAGGAGCCAAAATTAAGACCAAAATAAGCTATTTTAGAAATTAATGTGTCAATTCCTATTTCTCTCATTTTCCTGTTGTCACTGTGCTCACTTCAGTTCATCCCAAACTTTGAGCTATTTTCATTTAATCCATAATTCTTGCTAATATGTGGGTGTTTATGCAAGTATGACTAATGCAAGACTCTGCATGCATTATTTTCATGAAAGTGCTACAAACTTAAAAATCCAGAGCAGTATAAATTCTAAGAAATAACTATAGTAATCAATGTGAAAATGCAAAATTGGGAATGTTCACACAGATATGCAAATAATGTGGATTTCTCCCTGATCCCCAGGCAGCCTTAGCCTGAAAGAAAAATGATGATAAACTTTATTTATTTGATATTATTTGTAGGTCGCCTTTCTCACAATGAAAGGGCCCAAAGAGCATTCAGAATGCAAAAACAAGTAAAATTGGAGGAGCCTTGTGGCGCAATGGTTAATATTGGTTGAATATATGTTTTAAAAATTGGCAAGCATACATTGAAGAGTCCCATGGCACAGTGGTTCAACTGCTGTGCTGGAGCTAAAACTGTGCTCACTAGAGATGGGCACGACTCAAAAAAATTATTTTTCGTTTGTCATTTTTCATTTAGGGGGTCCGTTTCGGTTCATTTTCATTTTTCGGTGAATTTTTTGAACATTTTTCGTTTTGTTTTCGTAATGAAATGAAAACGAAAAACGAAACAAAAACAAAAATTTGTGTTTCGTTAGCATTCTTTGCAGTACAGTGTGTCTGCAGTAACGGAAACGATAAATACGGCAAAATTTTTCGTTTCGTTTCCGTTTCCGTTTTGATTTTGAAAAAAAATTGTTTTCGTTTTCGTTGCAAAATGAAACGAAAAAACGAAAATGAAAACAAAAATTTCGCTAAGTCGTGCCCATCTCTAGTGCTCACAACCTGGGGTTCAATCCCAGGTAGCAGCTGGCTCATGGTTGACTCAGTCTCCCATCCTTCCAGAGTCGGAAAAATGAGTACCCAGCCTGCTGGAGGAGGCAACGTGTAGCCTACATAAATAAATTGTAAACCAGCCGGAGAGTGCTTTAACCACTATGGGATGGTATAGTATAAGCAGAAAACTTTGCTTTGCTTTTCAAAATTTAAAACACATTAAAACTAGGTTAGTAATGGTTATGGCGTGATGATGATGACAAGAACAACAACGACGGCAATGACAACAATGGTGATGACAATGGCGATGACAACAACAACAACAATAATGAGATGGGGGGGATGAAACTTTAAAAGAAAACCTACCTAGGAACGTGGCAATGGTTATTTAAAGGCCTGCCTAAAGATGTCCACTTTTGACTGTCAACAGAAGGATAAAGGGGAAGAAAAGGCTGATCTAACCTCCGGAGGGAGAACATCCCACAACTTGGGAGAAGCTACAGAGAAGGCCCTCACATTCATTTCATCTTGTTCACAAAAATCTTTCTTTCCCCATGGTTTAGTGGTACATTTAGAACTGGAGGTGGTCCTTGTGACACTTCCCACCCCTCCCCTACCCCCTAAGGAACAGCCCAGATATTTGGGTCGTTGGGTTTTAAATGGTGACTTTCCGAGATCAATCCAAATATCTTTGCCAAACTACTATTTATATTGTAAGGAAAGCTTATACAGTACTGACCTTCAGGGATAAGGTTTGGCAGGTCTCCAAACAGGCCTATCGATCCCTGAAGCTCTCTACCTGGTAAGATCAAACACAAAAATCCTGCTCTTTATACTATATATGTTCTGTTTTCAAGTTGGCTTTGAGAACAGGACTACAGATCACAAGAAAGCCTGGCTGTAATTTCTCATAGTGTAGGGTCTGAGAGATAAGACCTACAAGCAAAATGCTTTTCAGTTGTGGTTCTTTTAAGGAACAGTGGCAAGAAATTGAGCTGCTTATATACCAATCTCGCCTGATTTTGGAAGCTAAGCAGAGTCGGCCCAGGTCAGTACTTGGATGGGAGGCCAAGAGGGAATACCAGGTACTGTAGGTGCCTGGAGTAGGAACTGGCAAACCACTCTAGTATTCCTGCCAAAAAAAAAAACTCCAATGACATGGAGTCATGGAGTATCATTCATGACTGTAATGACACAACACACACACAGAGAGAGAGAGAGAGAGAGAGAGAGAGAGAAACACACACACACACACACACAATACTGAAAACCTGAAATGGAAGGCAGAGGCAAAATTAATCTTAAATGACATCCTTCCTCTCCCCATATATTATAATAATTTGGATGGAGTAAAGTAATTCAGTAAGGTACGGCTCAGGGCATGAAACTGTGTCAGGTAAGAAGTGCGAATAAGAAAGATGGAAGGCAATGCATTTTGACTCCGCTCAGCAGAGAAAGATTATTTTGGGTTCTTCCAGGAACGAGGTTCACAGCTGTCAGCACGTCCTGAAGAAAAACCTTACTGCCGGTTCATATGTATAAAGTCTTCTTAAGGGCTGTGGACAGCTTTAAAAATAAGGTAGTGTAGCCAGCATGGCCTCGGGCCAGATGGTGATGTATAATTTATATTTATTTTTATTTCTGAGTATTTTTATTTTAGAATAAAATAAACATTTTTATAAAAACCTTTTATAAATGTTTAAGTGTAAAAATAAAGCAAAGCATGCTGCTTTCATACCACCCCATAGTGTTTAAAGCACTCTCTCAGCAGTTCACACAATTTAATGATGACTGCTACTACACATTGTCCCCCCGCCCCTGGTGAGCCGGGTACTCATTTTACCAACCTCTGAAGGATGGAAGGCTGAGTCAACCAGCTTCTTGTGATTAAATCCAGGTTGTGAGCAGAGCTTTGGCTGCAATACTGCAGTTGAATCATTGAACCACAAATCAGGATCTTCTCTATCTCTTTCACTCTCACTCTCACTCTCTCTCTCTCTCTCTCTCTCTCTCTCTCTCTCTCTCTCGTGTTGATCAAAACACAACTCGAGTTTAATAACAGGGAGATATGCTTCTGTATATTTTGATTTGAGAACCACAGTTCTGTCATTTTTCATGCTTTGTGAAGAACATACCATGCTTCAGGAAATGAAGAGTTCAAGAGCCAAGTGATACCAAACCAACCTGCACTTCTATATCTATATCTATATCTATATCTCTAGGCAGCATCTTAAAGAGCAGAGACATCACTTTGCTGACAAAGGTCCGGATAGTTAAAGCTATGGTTTTTCTAGTAGTGATGTATGGAAGTGAGAGCTGGACTATAAAGAAGGCTGATTGCCGCAGAATTGAGGCTTTTGAGCTGTGGTGCTGGAGGAGAGTCTTGAGAGTCCCCTGGACTGCAAGGAGATCAAACCTATCCATCCTGAAAGAAATCAACCCTGAATGTTCACTGGAAGAACAGATTTTGAAGCTGGGGCTCCAGTACTTTGGCCACCTCATGAGGGTAGAGGACTCCTTGGAAAAGTCCCTGATGTTGGAAAAGATTGAAGGCAAAAGGAAAAGGGGATGACAGAGAATGAGATGGTTGGACAGTGTCATTGATGCAAGCAACATAGATTTGACCAAACTCCGGGAGGCAGTGGAAGACAGAAGGGCCTGGTGTGCTCTGGTCATGAAGAGTCTGATATGACTGAATAGATAGATAGATAGATAGATAGATAGATAGATAGATAGATAGATAGATAGATAGATAGATAGATAGAT
>JAHTLZ010000204.1:8688142-8712880 GCA_023846285.1 Phrynocephalus versicolor | reverse complement strand
AATAAATAAATAAATAAATAAATAAATAAATAAATAAATAAATAAATAAATATTGTCTTCTTGTTGTTCCTCTCCTATTAGATATCTGCAATGTCTATTATAACCACTGCCACCACTACCTTACAGTTCTAGAGTTCGAAAGAACTCTATGGACCATTGAGTCCAGCTTCTGTCATGGAGGAACAGTGGGGAATCAAACTCCCAACTTCTGGCTCAGCAGTCACCAATCCAAAGCACTGTTTTAGAAGTGTGTTTAGAAGTGTGCCTGTTTTAGAAGTGTTACTGATGCTGACAGTCTTCAAAGATTCTTCAGCCAAAGGTCTTTTGCCTTCTGCTCTCCCCGTTTATGTTACATGGAGTGACTGGCCATAAAAATCTGCACATAAAAACCCATGGAAGACTTGCAGATGGCCAGACAATGGCGAAATCCTTAGTCCTTTTGTATTATTAGTAGTAAATGTGGACAGGGTGGGTCCACTACAGGTTTTGTTTATGTCTTCATTTCTAAGTTTTTTTCTCCTTGTTTGCTTTTGTTTTAAGAGTCTGGTTTGTTTTGTTTTGTTTGCTTTTGTTGTATGTAAATAAATGAAATAAAACAATAAAAAATAATCTGCACTTTTCATTCTCCTTTACACAGCCGAATCTTTGTGGGTGTTATGGATTTTATGATGTCTTGGTCTTGATTCATTTGCTTTAGTTTCTACAAAGCAAACAAACAATGTTGTTATTGTTCTTCTTCTTCTGTTGAGTCATATACAACCCCCTAGTGCTAAAGCACAATGTGGCTTGCAACATCATTATGCAAACAACACTTTAAAATACAGGTAATTGTCTTTCTTATAGTTCCCCGTGTTCAAGTCATTAACAGTTCTGCTCAACTCCTGCAGACTGAATGCCGTACCTCCCTTTAATCAATATATCTTATAATTCTAAATTTACCTGATTACTAATACCAACTTTCTCTGACATGGTATAGCAGAATTTGAGACTAGGCTGCCACTGTTATTTCCACAACTTCTTAACACAACTCTCTAGTGTTCAGAATCAGGATATACAGTGGTACCTTGTATAAAGGAATTAATTCGTTCTGAATGAAATTATGTTCAGCAAATTTTGCTTTATACAAATTTCCCACAGGAATGCATTGAAAAGAGAGTAATCCCTAATTGCGACCATTTTTATGTTGTATGGATTCGCCCCATAGGCAATTCTGTTAAGCAAATTTCCCCTATCCCCAGAATTTTTTATGTTGTATAGATTTTATGTTATACAAACCCTTTGTTATACAAGGGTCCACTATACTAGGTAAAACGTTTGGTTACTAGATTTGTGGATAGGTGTAGCATTTAAAAACTGAATACTAATTGTAAAACATACTTTCCCATCAACTAAAAAAAGAAAACACGAAACAGCATCTGGGTTTATGCCTGGTCTAATTAATCCTTCAACCTACAGCTTTTTTCTGGAATTTCAATTTAAACTTTTGTCTTGAATGCTCTCACTCCCAGTTATAATGTTGTGTGTTGTGTCATTACAGTCGTGACCAGTTCTTTGTGACCCCATGTCCATGGAGATTTCTTGGAAGGAATACAAGAGTGGTTTGCCAGTTCCTACTCCAGGCGCCTACAGCACCTGGTATTCCCTGGTGGTCTCCCATCCAAGTACTCACCAGGGCCAACCCTGCTTAGCTTCCGAAATCAGGCGAGATCAGATGTGCTTAGACCCATTTAGAAGAAGATGTAATGTGGCAGGAAAGAATTTACAGAAAAAATAATTCTTTCTTTCTTTCTTTCTTTCTTTCTTTCTTTCTTTCTTTCTTTTCATATTGCTTCCAATGCTCTTCATGGCACAGTGGTTCAGCTGCTGAACAGAAGCCAAAACTGTGGTTATGACCTAGGGTTCAATCCCAGCTAGCTGACTTGTGGTTGACTCAGCCTTCTACCCTTTTGAGGTTGGTGAAATAAATACCCAGTGCACAGAAGGGGGAAGGGGGGCAATGTGTAGCCTTCATAATTAAATTGTAAACCACTCTGAGTGCTTTAAGCACTCTGGGGTGGTATATACACTTTGCATTTTTTGCTCATTTCCACCCACCACAATAGAGCTAGAGTTAAATCATTTTGCTTCCATCCAACATAAAAGTATGCATGTGTGTGTTTTGATTGCTTGGCACACAGACCCAGACCCAGAAAGACAGACAGACAGACAGACAGACAGACAGACAGATGCTTGTGCACCTACCTCTCTGAATTCTAGACTTCAGCTGGAGAAACAGTGCACGTATCTGGAGAGGGTCTACTTTCAAAAACACCAGATTAAATGTACCTTCCAAGGGAATGTAAACTGGGATATAAACTCCGTGTAACTTAGAGTTGATTTCATTCAATTTCCATTTACTTTGGCACATATTCCAAACTATTGCTTTTGTGTAACTGAGTTCTGAGACTTGGAAGGATGCGGTTAGGGAGAGAAGGACAAGCGAGTGAAAAAGCAATAGGTTGGTAACGCACCCTGCCCAGGACAATAATACCCTTGATGACACCACCTTGTGTGTCAGGGTTTTTTGTTTTTGGGATAAATATATTGCAAACATAGCTATCGCTTCTCTAATAAGGCCACTGTTTCCAGATTAAGCTTCTAATACATTGGTGGAAGGTGTTTTTTTTTTTTAACAAAAGCTTAAAAGTGGAGACAGATCCCCCCCCCCTTGCGTGTTTGCCCATAAAAATTTTCAAGCTTTGCTAAAATGCACCTTGCGGTGCATTGGATATGTGTGTGCGGTGGGTGCACTTGGCTACGTTGTTTTAGGTAGCAAAACATTTTGGATTGATTAATGCCAATTTGCCAGGCATTGTTGGGAAGATGATGGATGGAAACTCCTTAAATGATATTTTACATCCATTCAATCCTATCTAAAAAAATTTATCAGTAGCAATGGAATGCACCATTCTGTGCAGCAAGTCCCGCATTTCCATTGAGAAGCCAGAGTCTAACTAGAAGTTCACGCTCATCTCTGGAACCACAAACCTCCAAGGTAGTTGATGGTTCCCTCCTCCAACCATGGACAGCCAATGTGGTCAACCACCGGTCAGACTATTCATCGCAATAATCCATTATTTCCAGCTCACCGTGTTCTTCCTGTTCTCCATCAACTTAGATCATGGATGCCTTTTTGTTTTTCTTTTTAAGATGTGCATTCAAATAAATATTTCCCCTTTTGAAGGGAATCCAGCCCTTAAAGGGTGCGGTCAGAAAGAATGGAGTCTGCAGACGTGGTGTCTGGGCAAAGGATAGAGAACGTTCCTTCTGCCGTGCGCCCCCCCACAGCAATCATTTTATTGTATACAAAAGTAGGTCACAATACGTATGCATGAAGCCACATCTAGCGGATATCATTGGCTAATCCAGAGATAAAGTGAAACAATAGCACTGTGTATGACTAGAGCATGCGCAGAGTAAATCCTGACATAACCACCTTGGTATGGCAAGCCTTGCTGATAATGGTAGCTGCAAGCTAGCTTATGAAACCATTAACCCATTAACTCCTGTTCTCCCACACCCTTTATTAAAAAATAAATAAATGAATCAAGCATTGTGGCTTGCTATATTGAGTTCCCCAATTGAAATCATTCAGTGGGGAACTATTTCTTCAGAGTGGAATGTCTCACCTTGGAGAAGATCCGAAGATGTGATCAGCAAAACTGTGCCTTTAAACTGGCTTTTAAAAGTCACGTCCATCTCCATCTTGCCAACCTATTAGTAATGATGGGTCTGCATGGCATTTTTATCTCTCGCTTTAGGAAGCTTCAGAAACGATCTAGGATAATGAGAGCACTGTTGTCATGACCCACAATTCAGTCAGGAGAAGCTAGCTAGACCTTCTCCACAAGGCTAGACGTAATTGGGAAAATATCAAGGAGACGGGGTTCAGGTCCCTAATTCCGTAAAGAGAAGAAGAAAGCTCCCATGAATAAGAAGTGAAGAGTCATTTCAAAGCGGGTCCATTCCTGAGGATCCATAGGTAGCACAAAAAAGGATTCTGAAATTTCTGTGGTGTCACACTTTTCAAACATTTCTTCTAAGCCCGCTATTCTTTCAGTGTGAAAGAGATGTGGTGCTGGATGCATGGATCTACTTTGTGTAGCCAAACTAGTAAAAAAAAAGGTTCCCCACACACATGTTTGCTAGTCGTGTCCAACTCATCTCCGTTTTCAAGCCAAAGAACCAGTGTTGTGCAAGTCCGGGTTCAGGTGGCTGGCATGGCTGAATTCATTTCTGCACATGGAACACTGATTACCTTTCCGCTTTTTATGGTGGTACCCATTTATCTCCTTGCAGTTGCATGCTTTCAAACTGCTAGGTTGGCAGGAGCTGGGGTTAACAGCGGGAGCTTGCTCCATTGCGTGGCACCCGGGATTCGAACTGCCGACTTTGTGGCCGAAAGTTTCAGCATTGCTCAAATCAGTATAGCAAGCAAGGGGGACAAGTACAGGATCAGGAGAATCACAACTTACAAAGGAGAAGGGGGTCAAACTTTCCCCAACAAAATACCTGCACATATCTGTGAATGCAGAGGACACCCCCCCCCATCTGCAGGTTAGGTATGCACTGAGTCACTTATCCACTGGTTGGTTGAACATATCCCTTATAGATAGAATGATCTTAATGTATAATGTCTGTGAAGATTCTCAGTCATCCAGGTGAGTTTATCTGGACGTTGAGTCATGGCAACTGGACTTCTTTTCTTGAGAGACTGAAACATTTCGCTGCTCATCCAAATAGCTTCCTCAGCCTTCTTTATGGTCCAGCTCTCACTTCCATACATCACTACTGGAATGGAGAAGATTATCTACCCCATAATGTTGGAATCATCAGATTTTAGATTTTCTCTGTACGTAGGCTAAATACATAGAGAAGGAAGGAGTTGGAACACGTTGCTTCTCTTATTCCCAGTAACACGTGGCAGTTAGATGTCTGTTGTACACAACACCAGCACAATTGTAATCCAAGTTTATGGATGCAAATCTTTGCTTGTCTCATCTTCCTGCATGAAAACAGAAATACATAGATTTTGTCTCAGGGCCCATGAGCTGGTGGGATATTTTTCTGGCAAGAACCATTTCCATGAAAAATTATAAAAAGGTGTTGTCTTGTTGCCAGGACTTTTAAAAATCAGAAGACTTGAACAGGTTGCTCTTTGCATGTAGAGGCACTGGATAGGTTGCTCATTGCATCTCTTGATCACCGAGCCAGTCATCCCGTGCTTCACTTTACATATGAAGGAATCTGCAGAGGCATTTTGGACCGAAGGGGAAAAGAAAGTGTTGGTTATTCATTTTTCACATCAGAGGTGAGAATTCCGACAAAATACTAGGAATTTCTTGGCAGACTGTCAAGAAGAATAAATTTTGAAGGATGGTTCTTTGCACGTAGGAACAGCCTTTGGAACAGAAGGTTGTTCTCTTGTGACATTGTAGGACTTTTGAGTGCGCTAATGCTCATCCTAGAAGCCAACCCTTTCCCCCAAAATGCTCAAAAACACAGGAAGCTGAATAGCTCTATATCCTCTAATGTGGAGCGAGTCTTCTGTCAAGCTAATGAGTCTTAATGGCCCACACCAGACCAAACCGCTCTCAGAAGCTTTGCACTATAACACTGATGGCTTGCCATATTATGCTAGTTCTGGGACATTCTGTAGTTCTCCCAGCTACAGTGGAGTCTGAAGCTAAACTCAGAGGGAATAGAGAAAAAGCTCAAAGAAGATGACAGGGGATGCTGGAATTCTTACAAACATGGACATTCTGGGGTTTCTGCTCTACCTCTGGCTGCATTTCAGCTGCTGCCACCTGGAGAAGAATACAGAGAGCTACTGTCCTCCTTAACACAATTTCATAGAAGGAAATCTCCCTTACTGCTTCCTTCTTCCCATGGGTTTAGGTTGGATTGTCCCCACCACCACCGCCGCTGTGTTCTTGCGTGCTCATTTCTCCTCTTCCCCCACTGAATGTCCTTTTTGTGATTTCTCTGCTTGTGTCAGAAGGAACGAGATGAAATTTGCACCTTCCAACATTACCAACTGTGTGAGACCATCTGTTTAGAAAATTAGAAGCGGAACGTTCTGCCTCTCTTAATGGGCTGAAATTGCTTTTCTGCTCTGTTTTGTTGGGGGAATCTCGTTTGCTAGCACCTCGCCAGTGGCTTTTCGTGATTTTAAAAAACTATGCGCAGGCGCGCACACGTGGACACACACACACACACACAAAATGCAGCATAGGTATTTAAATTCTATTGCCATCAGAGCATTGTTGGGAACCTTTCACTGACTGTTTCATTCTTTTTAAATTATTCCAGACACATTGGATGTTTTATTTTATTTTATTTTTTGTCGTGTACTATTGGCCAAAAGTTTGGGAAGCCCATGAACTGGTGGTTCATGGTTTTTTTGTGGTCTGTGGCTACATAAGGACTGTGGAATCTCTCTCCCCCCCCCCGGGGGGGGGGGGGGGGGTGTCTGGGTCTCTCTCTCTCTCTCACACACACACACACACACACACACACACACACACACACACACACACTTGTGCACCAAAAATGCCTGCCTCCCTATCTTGTCTTCAAGCTGTTGCCACCACTGCTATTCTTAGAGGCCGCAAACACGGCTCATTGCTCGAAAGCCAGGCTGGCTCCCTGTGTATGTGTGCCGGCAGTTCAGCTGACAGACGGGCAAATGTTCACAGGCACTGCTGAACAGGAAAAGGTTTAGCATGTCATCTTGTTTCAGCAGAATGAGTGGCACAAACCAAACCACAAACCAGCCCAGTTCACGGTGGGTTTTCTTCCTGGTTTATAGCTTGGTCCGTGCCCATCTCTAGTCAATAGCTCAAGTACAATGGTCACAGTATTCAAGCAATTTTTTGTGGCAGGGGGGTTGTTGTTGTTCAGTCATGAAGTTGTGTCTGATTCTTCGTGACCCCCATGGACCAGAGCACGCCAGGCCCTCCTGTCTTCCACTGCCTCCCAGATTTTGGTCAAATCCATGTTAGTTGCATCAATGACACCATCCAACCATTCTCTTTCCTTTTGCCTTCAATCTTTCCCAACATTGGGGACTTTTCCAAGGACTCCTCTCTCCTCATGAGGAGGCCAAAGTGCTGGAGCCTCAGCTTCAACATTGGTCCTTCCACTGAACAACAGGGGAATAGGATATGCTAAAGGAAGTTGATGTTAGAATAGGCCAATTTGAATAAGTGGAGGTTATGTAGAGGTTGACAATGGGCCTGCTCTAGTGTGATATAATAATAATAATAATAATAATAATAATAATAATAATAATAATAATAATAATAATAATAATAATAATAATAATAGATTCCTTTTAAAATGCAATCTGCAGGGTTAGTAATTAGCATTGCATAGAAAAGTCCAAATGGAATAAGTTGTGCCGAAACAGGAGAAAATGAGTCACTGTTTTTGCATTGTGTTAACGAAAGTAAAGTTTCTATGCTATACAGTATTTTAATATAGGAGGGGCTGGTTTTAATACAATGACCACTGTGCAAAATGTAGCATTTCTTGTGCCATGTACGCATGTACTGCAATATAAATATGTTTCCTGGAACACCTTGTGTCTGACATCCACCCACTGTAGTGTGCCAAGAGTGACAAATGGAGATTGCAGAAGAAATCTGCATTTCTAAATTTGCAACTCTTGATGGCAGGTGGAAGAGAACAGAGGGCTTAGAAGCTGGCAGGATGGGGGTTGTTTTCTTCCCAAACTCGCATGCTGCCTATAGTGTGAAATCAGAAGTAGGGAAGGAATGATTAGTGCTAGATAGACTGACAGTCACCCTATCCCAGAAAGGTTCCTCCCAGTCAAAGCACCCAAAGGCAGCATGTGAGGTTGGAAAAGCCTCCAACAAGATTCAGGCTACCGTCACGTCATCTGACTTATCCACCGAGAAAGAAAATATCTACTCCTGTTTCCAAAAACTGTTTTATTCATTCATAATTTTTTTTGAGAGAGAGCTTTAATCAATTTTCGCAAAAGCACTGCATGAGACAGGAAGTTGATGGGGAATACAATAATTAGATTCTATTTTTAGACATTTGCTTAAAGCAAAAAAAAAAAAAAATTCTGATGTTTTGTTTTCACTGCCTAAAAGTCAAGGGGATCGCTTCAGGTGGAGTGAGCTTTGCCTCTGCTGAAGTTTAATGAAGCATAGCTCTGTGTGAAAAATGGAGGCATAACCAATTAAATACTATCTCTAATTAGCCAGTGGGAAAGCTGCTATAAATCTAGTCTCCAGATGTCTTTGGGCTCGTACTACACCCCCCCCCCCATCATCCCCCAGGTAGCAGGATTAATAGCAGTGATGCGTCTGATTCCCTTCAAGTTGATACACTGAATATTATGTGCTGCAGAATGCTGGCAACTGTACTTCCTTTTCTATCCACCGGTGAGATCATTTGAAATATTGTGAAGCTTTGTTCCAAAATACACACCACAGCGCCGTCTTTATTTAGTGCAGAATAAAAGAGCATATGCCAGGTGCTGTACGAGAAGAACAGGCAGATGATGGCTCCAGATCTATTAAAGGTGATTTAGAATCGATCAGCCATGGTTCCTCACTCCCTTATATTCACAGTGGTGCTGGTAAAGAAGGAATGTGTTCAACCCTTCTGTATTTCCCCTGAGTCATAAAACTGCTGCTTTTTTGTTCCTTTGGGGGAATTTCCTAGTAGGTTTGCAAATCATCATGGCAGGAGCAGCTAGCTAATCAACCTGGAACGCTCAAACTGAGGGCTCAAATGGAGAAGTCCATCACAGGTTACAAACCATGATGGAGAGAGAAGTGTAACCTCCAGGCTTAAAACCAGGGTAATTCGAGGGCCAGATGCAGGGGAGTGGTATCTGGAGACAGATATCTAGTCTTGTGCGCTCCCAGACGCATCTGATGGGACCACTGTGAGATACAGGAAGCTGGACTAGATGGGCCTTTGGCCTGATCCAGCATGGCTCTTCTTATGTTCTTATGTTCTTATCTTTGTTCTCCGATACATTCCTTCCACAGGCCTGCCCAGCGCAACCGGCAGTGATAGATTAGAAGAGGTTGCTGCCCAACATCTGGACAGCTGCAGTTGCTCATTCTTGCTTTTTGGCTCAGAACAGAGGTCTGCAATCTTGCTCCCAGAAATAGCAACCAAATAAAACCCATTATTTTCCTGGATGCATTCAGCGATAAGAAAGAAGAGTGCCTCTGAGCCTGGGAAAAGTGCTTTTCTCAAAAAGATCCATAAGTGGCCTGCTTCTGGCTAGCAAGAACACTCATGAAAGTGAGACTTCCGTAGACACTTGTGTCAATGTAAACCCATAAGGATGTAAGTAGTTATAAACACAAAGTCTATGTGATCCTGTAGATTCATATAAAAGACACATAATTCAGGGAAAGCTTGCCTGAAGAGAAAGGTCTTTGCCTGTTTCCAGAAAGACAACAGAGAAAAGAGGGTGTTCCAGAATCTGGGTGCAGCAGCTGAGAAGGCCCTTTCATGGGTTGCCATCCATGGTGTTGACGAGAGTCGATTCTGCTGATAGTCCACCAAAGACAGAAGACAAGTGAACAAGTGAGCGAGTGAGCCCCAAAAGCTTGGATGAAAAGCAGTAATTGGTCCCCCGTGCATAAGGTAGGTAGGTAGGTAGGTAGGTAATATGGTTTATGGTACCAGTGCACTACATGTGGATTTTTGTGTGGCACTGATCAACTGAAAGCATTTTCTTTCTGTACAGGATTCTTTTTCCAAAAGAGAAATGCTCCGGACACATGCTTGATATTGTCTTCTTAACAAAACATAACCCTCTACAGCTGCGTTTGTTTGTTCGTGACATTGTGTTCTGCTTTCACTCCAGTGAGTTCAAACAAACCAAGTTTGGCTTTGCTTCTTGCCGCTTTATTGCCACAATAGCCCTCAGGTGGACCAGGCTGAGAGCGTGCAAATGACCCAAGGTCAACCCCCACACATATGGAGGCAAATCATCTTCAGTGCAAGACTGAAGGTAGGAATTTATTTTCCAAGGTGACAGGGGCAACACGATATGCAATGATGTTTTGACACAGTGTGCAGTCCTACGTGCACCACAGTAATATGATGTATATGAATACTGAATGAATGAACACATTTTGGGTGAGGGAACAAGTACCTCCTATACACAATACTGTAATAAATGTAATTTCCTTTTTCTTATGATGCTTCCTGTCGAAACACTGAAATCAGGACAAATCGAACCACGTTGGCTACTGTACTTAAGAAGTGCAATGGCAATTTTATTCAGGTTTTGTTTGGCTTTATTTATGGTTGTAAGGGTTTACCCTCCTTCCCTGAAGAGGTTCTCATAATAGTTTAGAAACAGATAATACTGCATCCCAATAAATGAAAACAGCAATGACAAAACAAAGGGTATTGTTCGTTGCTTTGTGTAGAAAAAGTCACTTCTGGTTTATGGCAATCCTTATGGAATTAATTACTCCTCCGAAACCTTATTTCAAATCAAGTCAGTACCCTCCTTCCCCTTATCAACTTTCACTATCCAGCTGACAAAAGTATAATGCAAAAAATGCAAATACAGTATTAAACAAGTCTTAATTTCAATATGCCTTAAATGTTCCGGGCTGCATATTATCCCTTATTATTGTAAACCACCTTAGGTCCTTTTCCAAGGAGAAAGGTGGGGTAAAAATATTCAAATAAAAAATAAAATTCAAATAAAGTCAGCTTTTTCTTGGACTGAATTTTAATCCGTTAGTGGTGGGATCACCTCAATGGCAAGGTTTCTTGATAAAACTCTCCTGCTTCCACATTGTTTCTTTCTTTATGCGTATTAGAGCATTGCCCAACTAAAAGGTATGGAAGCAACATGAAATAATGAGAATGTTCAAACCAATTTAAAATGTTAAAATGACTGTTACTGGCCAGAAAAAGGAGTTTTGAATAGCGTTATCTCAGTTATTTACAAAAGTAGAGCAGGTGATACCTTTAGGCTACTAGGAAAATAACAAAAAGTTGCTAATATTTTGAGGGCAAACCCCTCTTATTCAGAGCTGTACCAAAAGGCTAAATTTAAAACATTCCAAAAGATAGAGTTGCCAGGAGTTATTTCTTAGACGTAAAGTCCCCAAAACATTAGCAACTTTTTTGTTATTCTTCTAGTAGCCTGAAGGTATCACTTTTTCTACTTTTGTATTTGGTTTTTGTGATGGCTACAGGGCTCCTCAACTTGTTTTGCTT
Organism: Phrynocephalus versicolor; assembly: GCA_023846285.1. NCBI lineage: Eukaryota > Metazoa > Chordata > Lepidosauria > Squamata > Agamidae > Phrynocephalus > Phrynocephalus versicolor. The sequence continues at coordinate 8,701,600 of JAHTLZ010000204.1, read as the reverse complement.
CACTCAGTTATTTAGTAGTTCTTTAGGGCACCCATAAAGGGCCATGAACTGAATCATGCACACGAATGCTTCCTTGACTGGATTTCTCTGACATTTATTTATTCATTGTAATAAATGCAAAAGCGTAGGCCTGACTTTGGAATTGAGCGGACCCTGGTTGAGAAAACAAACACTTTAAAAATAAAATAAAATCATATACTGTATTCCTTTCCTCTCTTCCCCTTCTTCCGTCATCGGGTGGGGCGGAGGAGCCAAGGCGCGAAGGGGCGCAGAGATGCGCAAAGGGCGCAGCCTCGGCATCCTCTCCTCCTCCGCCTTGCGCGGGGCTGTGGGAGGAGGAGGAGGAGGAGGACTACATCCCCCATAATGCTGAGCGCCGGGCGAAGGCTTTAATAGGGGGTCGGCCGGGGATAAGATGGCGGCGGAAGCGGCGGTTCGGGTTTCGGGAGCGATGGAGCCAGGCAGGTGAGTGCGTCGGCGGCGGCCGGGCGATGGTTCGCCCTGGTCCCGGTGGCAGGAGCTCTGGGAAGGACGGAGGGCGAGAGTTTACCCTTTACGCCTGCTGGTTGCATTAAACGGGCTGGAGGCATCTTTGCATCTCATCATCCTCATCATCCTTCTTGTTTACGCATTCTGTTTTGCACCCCACCTCTGCTCCTTTTCGGCCCCGACGACAACCCTGCGAGGGAGGCTGCGTTGGAAACAGCTCGCCGTTCCCTGGGGAACCTCCTTTTACCCTACCCCCACCCGACCCTTTACCTAACTACTATGCGGCACTACCTCTGTCCCACGAAGGTCGAGCTTTGCGTTCAGGGAGCAAGCCCCATGCTTTTTCAACTCCGCAGGCGTCACTCTGCAGCCAACCCCCTGCAGTGGCTTAGATGACACGTCGCTGCCCTCCCTTCACCACTTCTAGGCGGCTCGGAGAGGGTTCCCCGGAGCGTGTGCAGAGCGCCAGTCCCCGCCAACATCCCCTTTCCATGCAAGCCTAGGTAGGAGGGGAGGACGAGGCTGTCCGTGTCGCTTAAGAAAGAGGAGGATGGCCTTTCTTGTAAGTTCAAACGTAGGAAGAAGATGGTAAAAAAAATAAATACCCTTCAACCTGTCATCTGTTCATCGCTTGCTTTGTCAGGCGCGCTTCCTTGCCTCCGTTACTTAACTTACGTGTGTGCGTGTGTGCAAATAAATAAAGACAGCCATTCCATATTCAGGACAGCAAGGCATCTCCAACCATAAGCAAAAGGGGAGAGAAACAAGGTGGTTATGCAAGAAATGACAATTGCCGCCCATGTTTAGGGATTGGAGCAAGAGGGGAGGGGAGAAATCCGGAGTAGAAAACGCAGTGCTTCCCTCACTCACTAAATCGATTTATGGCTAGTATTGCTTTGAATTAAAATTGGGAGGTGGGATGGGGTTGAAGAGTAGTAGAGTGTTTTGATCTTTTTAAAAATACAATCGACCCTTGTATAACAAACTTTGTATAACATAAAATCTGTAGAACATAAAACAATCCGGAGATAGGGGAAATTTGTTTAACAGAATCGCTTATGGGGCAAATCCATACATCATAAAATGGACGTGATTAGGGATTACTTTATTTTCAATGCATTCCTATGGGAAATTTGTATAAAGGGAAAAAATTAACGTATAATTTCATTTCAAATGAATTAATTCCTTTATACAAGGTACCACTGTAAATACACATTTGCAGGTTCATATGTACAAATGAGATAAGGTTTTGTTCAGCCCCCCCCTTTTTTTTTAATCTGAGGCACTCCCCAGCAGATTTAGGAAGATCGTCATCAACATCATCAACATCAAAGCTGGAAGAGACCCTGTGGGTTAAGTCTAGACCTTCTCTTGGAGGTACAGTGAGGAACAGCACTCGCACAGCCAGACAGCCACTGAGCTATGTTGCTATTCTGGACTACAGTGCCCCAAATCCCCCAGCCATTGTGGGAAGCATAATCCAGAAATGTACTTTTGGGACAGTTGAGAGTTCTGGAACCTTCTGCGTCCCTGATTGGAAGGCAGAACCCTCTCTGGTCCTTTGTCATCCCAATGTGGAAAAAATGCATTTTTTCCTTGAGGCTTGTTATTGACCAAAAAAGCACTACATCATTTCCCTTATTCCCTGTTTGAGAGGGGAATGCAGGCACTGTATATGTATTTACAAGCACTAAGGGAGATATAAATACTTGCTGAGTGATGATGGAGCAGGCCAATCACCTTGCAGTTTAGACTACCTTATGGGTTGTTGGAGGGCTAAAGATCCTTCCTTCCTTCCTTTGTATCAGAGCATATTGTACAATTTAGGGATAAAATGGGGTGGATGGCAGGAAATTCTGAATTTCAAGAAGTAAGGGATGTACATACAATACATTCTCCCAGAGTTGAGCAAAAGGGAACAAGGTCTCCTCATGTACAACAAGTGCATCTTTGTTCCAGGGTGATACATTGATGGTGGCACTTGTCATTTGTGCAGGATAATAGATTTGGACAGCCCCTTCTTTTATGTATTCCATGCCCGCTAAATCACCAAACTTCAAATGTGCACATGGGAAGAAACAGGGGACTATCCTTAATGGGGAATACCACCCCCTCCTGAAGATATAGACTTTAGGGGGTTATTTATCACGCCTGCATAAGAACAGTCATAGGATCTGACTCAGGGATTGATTGTCCACAAGGAACAACCAGATGCCTCGGGAAAGCCGCCAAGAATCATGTGAAAGCAATAGTCTTTTATTTTGCCTGTTGTGTTTATTGCCAGTAGCTGTTAGTTAGAGGCACACTGCCATTGATATTAAAGGCCAGCATAGCTGTTGTATCATTTAGGCCTGTCCTTACGTGACTCCCCATTCCTCCTGTTTAAGTTCATTCATAATGACTATGGCTTCCGATCTAGCTTGAGTAGCAAATTTAGAAACCCATACATGGGGAATTGGTGTGTTTTTTAGAGGGCACTCCTGCCTAGATGCCCTGAGCGCATCCAACGTTGCCTGCTCTTGGAAGCTAAGCAGGGTCGGGCTTGGCTAGTACTTGGATGGGAGACCACCAGGGAATACCAGGTGCTGTAGGCACCTGGAGTAGGAACTGGCAAGCCACTCCAGTATTCCTGCCAAGAAAACTCCATAGACATGGGGTCACAAAGAATCGGTCATGACTAGAGATGGGCACAAAGCGAAAACCAAAATGCTGTTTAATTGTGTCAATAAATGGTGGCTCTCTCTCTCTGGATTGTGAGTGATTGTCTGGAATGTTCCATTTCAGGCGGTGGCAGGGGCGGCAAGAGCGATGGCGATGGGGATGGGGGACGGGATTAGCAGCAGCAGGGGACGGGTTGGGGGCGAGGCCAAGGGCAGTAAGGGTGATGGGGACGGGGGGTCGGGGTCATCAGCGGCGGGAGGGGCAGGGATGGCATCGGTGATTGTGGCGGAGGCGGGGTCAGCAGCAGCAGGGGGAGGCAGTGATGGCAGCGATGGCAATGGCAAATGGGGACGGCAGTGGCAGGGTCGGCCTGGCACGTGACATGCTCCCTGCCCCCCCCCACTTCCCCCTCTGCAAATTCCTCATGGCGGTCCAGCGGAGGGGGGAGGGGGGAGCATGTTGCGTGCCACCTTTGGCATGCATGCCATAGATTTGCCATCCCTGACCTAATGGCCTATTGAGCCACCTAATGAGCTTATTCAGGCCATTGTCCATCTTATGAGCCTGTTTCAGGCAAGGGTAACATGAGGTCAAAGTGAACTATAAAAAATGGAAGTCTTGCAACTATCTTTCCTCGGACTGACAAAGCAGTTTGGAAGAGTAGCAGAACATTTCAATCTCTCAAGAAAAGAAGTCCAGTTGCCTTGACTCAGCTTCCATATCCTCACTTGGATGACTTATCTTCACAGACATACTTTTTACTTTTCATCCCACTTGGTTTACGAGTGTTTTGCAAGATGAGCAGACGTTTCTGATCAATTTTGCCTTGGTCAACGAGCAGTGTCTTAGAATATGAGCACTAGAGCAGGTTACATGATCACAAGTGAGACAATGGTGGCTCTTTCTCTCTCCCTCCTTTCTGGATTGTGAGTGATTGTCTGGAATGTTCCATTTCAGGCAGCCTCAAAAGCAGATGGAAGAGAGAGGAATGGAGGTTTCCCTTGTACCAGCAAGGAAGGTTTTCAAAGGAGAGTGCAGGTTAGGGTTTTATTTTTGTTTCTATTTTTAATTTGTTTGATTTCAACATTGTTATTTTTCCAACCATTTCTAGAGATGGGGCAGCTAGCTAGTCAAGTGTGTATATGGCTGCAAATTGTATTTTATTACTGTCACATTAAACACACAGAGTAAAATCCAGTTGTTAGTCCCAAGCAGAGCAGATTCTGCAGGCAGATCCCTAAACCATGGAGTGGACGTGGACTTCTAGCCAACTTTTTGTGAGTTTTGGCATTTGGTGGGTACAGTACGTGGTCTTTGAGGCCCCATAATGAGTTCCCTGACTTTTTATTATTTCTTATGGGAAGATTTGCTTTGATATAAGAGTGTTTTGGTTTACAAGCATGTTTCCAGAACGAATTGTGCTCATAAGCCAAGGTACTGTATAACTGTACAGTGGTACCTTGTATAAAGGAATTAATTTGTTCCAAATGAAATTATGTTAAGCAAATTTTCTTTTATACAAATTCCCCATAGGAATGCCTTGAAAACGGAGTGATCCCATTTTTATGTTGTACAGATTTACCTCATAGGCAATTCTGTTAAACAAATTTCCCCTATCTCTGGAATTTTTATGTTGTACAAATTTTATGTTATACAAGCTGTTTGTTATACAAGGGTCCACTGTATATAGCTTTATAGTGGGAGGCAGTTGTTGTGAAATTGCTCACCGGGATAAACTCAGCTGATTCCTCGACATTCCTACTGTGTTTAAAAGAAAGTTCCCATGGCAAATGTAGGATTTTGAATCCTAGTTGTAAGACAGAACTAAAACAGGCCTGTTGAATCAATGAGTCTTAAAGAGGGGTTGTACAGTAGGTATTTCTAACTACTATATAGAGATTTGAAAGCAAGACAATGAAGAAAGATGGCAGGAAGAAAATACACTCTTTTGCAGCTCATGTGAAAAGAACATGTGGGTACTACTGACAAATAGAAAGACGAATTAATGTGTTCTAGGTTAAAGGGCTTTGGGGGCTCAAAAGGGGTGTGGGGGCTCAGTGGACTAGAGCACTGAAAACTGTCAGCTGCCAAGTCGGCAGCTCAGCGGTTCGAATCCCGGGTGCCACGCAGCAGAGCGAGCTCCTGCTGGCAACCCCAATTCCTGCCGACCTTGCAGATCAAAAGCATGTAAATACAAGTAGAGAAATAGGTACCGTTGTAAAAAGCGGGAAGGTAAAACAGTGTTTCCTTGCAGCCATGCCGGCCACATGGCCATGGATTTGCACAACACTGGCTCTTCAGCTTGAATATGGAGATGAGCACCTCCCCTAGAGTCGGACACAACTAACACGCATGTGCGGCAGAAGCCTTTACCTTTTTACCTTTTAGATTAAATCCAGCCAGAAGTCTCACTAAAGGGTAAAATGACACAACTAAACCTACAATGGTCCCCTGCCATTTCACGGTTCATATACTGTCGTCCCACTATATTGCAGGACTGCAGGACCCCGAAAGGGCTTTGTGGGGGAAGGTTTTAAAAGGTTTTATAAGGCAGGACTTTTTAACCCCCCCCCCTTCTCCAAGCCCCGGGCTTTAGCTGATTGGCACTGGGGTAGGGAAACAAAAGGTTTTTCTCCCCCACCCCAGCACCAATCAGCTGGAGCCCGAGGCTTGCTTTCATGGAGGCATCTCACACCACTCCCCCACACCCGGGGTGGTCGGGAGAAGCGGCGCACAATGTTTAAAATGACTTTAAGCAACAGAGCAAAGGGCTCCGTTGCTTAAAGTCATTTTAAACATAGCTCACCATTCCCCTACACCCGGGATGATGGTGGGAAGAAGTGGCGTGCAATGTTTAAAATGACTTTCAGCAATGGAGCCAAGAAGGGAATGCAGGCACTGTATATGTATCCGCATATCACAGATTTTTAATGATCTCGGGTTGGGTCGGTCCCTAATCCCCGAGATAGACGGAGTTACTGTATCATACTTTGGGCATATCAAGAGAAGATAAGACTCACTGGAAAATGTCATATGGCTTGGAAATATGGTAGGAGAAGAGGACGGTTGAACATGAGATTAGCTCAGAGTTTGGAAGCATTTAGCTATCAATAGCCAATTACAAATTCCTAGTTACTTTATCTTGTACTGTCGTACAAATTAAACAGTGGTGGGGACTTATCAAGGGATGGCATGACTGAATTTATGGTGTAACTGTAACTTTTTTGTTACTATTACAATTCTAATGGAACTGTCGCACCGAATAGTCAGAGGAGGTATCAAACGGTTCAGTGCTAACTCTTCCTGCTGACTCATGCTCCTTTGTGAATGTTGTGGGGATGACAAGGGAAGACGGTAATTGTGTTTTTATGCCAGAAGCTGGTAACATATAGCATTTTGAACTTTAAAGGAACTGTTTTAACTACATCTTAGAAAAGGGAGGGAAGTGAAAAGCCTTTTTTTTTTAAAAAAAACTGCAGCTTAAAAGTAACACATTCTCTCTCTCTTTTGCAACGGAGGCCTTTGAACATTCTCTGTTACTTGTAACTTTTTAGGAGCAACTTCCCAGGCTCTGACCTAGCTTCCAAAGTTCTAGTTCTGTGTTTTTAAAAGTTCGTAAACAAATAGGAAAGGTGTCCTAGAAGGGCACTAAACCTAGTTAGGCGTCTGGAAAACAAGTGTTCTGAGGAGAGGTGGATGCAAATGGCTATATTTAGCCAGGAGAAGAGAAGTCCGGTGACTCATAAGATTGTTTTTTGGGGGGAAAACTCCAACATATGGAGAGGCAATGTGGTACAAGTAATTAGAATATTGAGGAGGGAATGGGGTGGTGGTTCTGTATCCTGCTGAGTCATGGAACAATATACTCACTCCTCCAGCTTGGCCTGTCAGGACTGTTGTGAAGAGGAAATGAGGAGGCAGGAGCCCATGTAAGGCCTCCTTGGGGTTATGATAGGAAAGGTGGAATATAAGTGCCACTAATAATTAATCAACAAATAATGTGGCCCTGCGGCGCAGTGGTTAAATGCCTGTACTGCAGGTAAAACTCTGCTCACGACCTGGGGGTTCAATCCCAGGTAGCCGGTTCAAGGTTCACTCAGCCTTCCATCCTTCTGAGGTCAGTAAAATGAGTACCCAGCTTGCGGGGGGGGGGGAATGTGTGGCCTGCATACTGTAATTAGCAGCTGTAAACTGCCCAGAGACTATTTGAAGTGGTATCGGGTGGTATATAAGCAGATAAAATACAAGGGAGAGGGGAGAAAGAGAAACAGACAGAGACTTCTATTGCACCTAAGGGCAGATTTTTATTTTATGGACTCAAATTACTCAGATATTGCTTTTAGTGGAGAAATATCTCATGGCTTTAAAGATGGGCATGGAGGTGTGAATTTTGGTGCCTCTATGCTGATTTTTGTTGAATGAGATTGCCCAAATGAGGCAAAACCCGTCGCTGATTGCTTGAATTCTGTGGGCGGCGTTGCACTTGACATTTTCTGTACAGGTATAAATGCCTTGTACAAAATAAATAAGCACCACATCAATTGTGAAGGGAACATGCATGTATAAATAGTTGCAGTTCCCTTTGAACCACACCAAAGCATGTGGTTGATTTTTTTTTTATGTGGGAAAAATAACTCATCGAACAACCTTACTTGACTCTGTGAAGTAAGCAGCCCTCTTCTTGTTTTAATTATTTCAACAAGATGGCACTGCCAGGACTTGGGGTTCTCTAGATGCCCTAACTACATCCGATCTCGCCTGATTTCGGAAGCTAAGCAGGGTCAGCCCTGGTTAGTACTTGGATGGGAGACCACCAGGGAATACCAGGTGCTGTAGGCGCCTGGAGTAGGAACTGGCAAGCCACTTCAGTATTCCTGCCAAGAAAACTCCATGAACATGGGGTCACGAAGAGTCAGTCACGACTGTAACGACACAACACATTTGCAAACACAATGCACACACATTTGCAAAAAGCAAAGATGTCTGGAGAGAGCAGACTGTGTGACTGAAGAATTTAGCTCTTCAGAAGAAGTTACACAGAATTGAGCTTGCTTCTTTGTTTATATGCAGCCTTTTTGTCATAGGTGATTTGCTGTGAGGAAATGTGCATGATGATAGCAGGTTAAAAATATTATGAAATAACTATGTTAAAAAAGAAAACAAGTAAACAGGGTGGAAACCAGGATTGAAAACAATATTTAAAACATCCAAAAATGCATGCTCAGATATCTAAATGTCATAAGCACAGTATTCCCCGGATCCCCCCCACCAATTGCTTAAAAACCCTACCTAAAAAGGAAAGCTTTCACTTAATGATGGGAAGAGGACCTACGTGACCTCTTGGATGCAGTGAATTCCATAGCCAGGGAGCAGCCACTGAGAAGGCCCTTGTTTATCTTCACCAAATAAGCTTGAGAAAATCATGGAACCAAGGGAAGGACAACCCGCAATGCCAAAAAGGCTCATGTGGAATGATATGATGAGCTGCTAGATAGTTCCGTGGTTTCGGTATCTGGCTGCGGAGGTGGAGGTTGGAAGTTTGATTCCCCACTGTGCCTCCCTGACAGGAACTGGACTCGATCATCCACGGGTCACTTCCAGCTCTCCGGTTCTAAGGTTATTATTCTGGACGTTGAATCATGGCAACCGGACTTCTTTTTCTTGAGAGGTTTTAACGTTTCGCTGCTAATCCAAACAGCTTCGTTAGTCTGAAGCTATTGTTATTAAGCTTCCACAAAATTTTGGTTTTAATTCTCTCCCCCCCCCCTTCTAGTCCTTATGGTTTCATTATTATGAAGTAATGAAAGGAATTATGGGGATTTACTAAACATGATTATGTTAGAAAAACTACAGAGCTCTGGATTTTTGGCCCAGCATTAAGATTGTCTGAGGGCAGAATTCTTCTTCTTCTTCTTCTTCTTCTTCTTCTTCTTCTTCTTCTTCTTCTTCTTCTTCTTCTTCTTCTTCTTCTTCTTCTTCTTCTTCTTCTTCTTCTTCTTCTTCTTCTTCTTCTTCTTCTTCTTCATCATCATCATCATCATCATCATCATCATCAAACTGCAGAGTTGGATCATCATGTCCAGCTTCATGTAGGATGATTATTTTGGGGCTCAAATGGGTCTTAATTTCAACAGTCCCCCCCCCCCTTGTGTCTATAGAGCAGGGATGGTGAACCTTTTTGGTACGGAGTGCCCAAACTCGGTGATGGGGACAGTGGTGGCGGCGGCGGCGCGGCGGGGTCCAGATCGGCGGCAGCAGGGGGGCGGGGGGGGCGAAGGCAGCAAGGGCGGCAGGGCCAAGATCATCGGTGGCTGGGGCGGTGGCGGCAAAAGCAATGGCGATCAGGATGGTGGTGGGGGGTCGGGATCGGTGGCAGTGGGGGGGGCAGGGGGTGAAGGCAGCAAGGGCAAAGGGGCCAGGGGCAGTGGCGGCATGAGTGATGGCTATCGGGACGGCGGCGGGGGGTTGGGATTGGCGGCAGCAGGGGGCAGGGGTAGGCGAGTCGGAGGGAAACAAGGGCAACGGGGTCGACGGGGTGAGGTTCATCTGCGGCGGCCACGCGAGGCGCAGGGATGGCAGCGGGGGGGGCGGAGGCAGGGTCGGCAGCGCCAGGGGGCGGGGACGAAGGTGGTGATGGCAGTGGCCATGGGGACGGCAGTGGCAGGGTCGGCTGGCGCGCGACATGCTCCCTGCCGCCCCGCTTCCCCCTCCGCAAATCCCTCATGGCTGGTCCAGCGGAGGGGGAAGGGGGGGCAGGGAGCATGTCGCGTGCCTGGCGAAAGCTCTTTGCGTGCCACCTTTGGCACGTGTGCCATAGATTCGCCATCCCTGCTATAGAATGTTGTGTCTGTTGGGTTTGGAAGCAGTATACAGTAGTCTGATTATTTTGTGCTTTTACCCTAGGATTTTTAGGCGGCATACAAACCCATATTTAGAGACTATTAAAATGTTTTGACAGGTTTCTGGGTGTTTTTTTTTAAAGAAAACCTCTCAGTAATTGAGTATTTGAGTTTAGTGTGGGGTGGGTAAAGCTGGAGAGTGACAGCTGAGGCACAAGATCCAATTCTGCAGTTCATGACCTGAGGTGTTTGTGTGTGGATCCTTTGTTTTCCTCCCTGAAAAACCGTATGACATTTTAATGGAGCGAGGATAGGGGTAAAATCACATACACCACACTGACAGTCTGTCAGCGCCGCTCACATTCAGTCTTGTTCTGATGGTGCCCGCCATTAGTACTTCTTTAATTATCAGAATATGCTGATGTGTATTGAGCAGGAGAAGCCTGTAGCTGTCAAGTGGGGGAAAAGGTGAAAATGAGCTCCAACCTCCAAGATGTCTACTGGAAGGAGCAAGGTTTGAGTAGGAGACAGAAATACGAAGCTGTTTCTTTGGGGATTTTCTTCCTCCAAACATTCAGAAGGCACGAAAAACAAAGCCAGTCTCTCCAAGAATTGGAAGAGGGCATATGAATCTGTAGGAGACAGGTACATATTGGTCTGCTGGGATTCTTTTGACCACAAATCCCATCCAACAGAAACAAAGATGCCATTTTTTGGTGTATAAGATGCTCCCGTGTATAAGACAACCCCCACCTTTCCAGCCCCAAAATTACAGTTTCGCAGCAGGGGTGTTCTGGACTTGGCTTACTTCCATATGTAAGACGACCCTCAATTTTTAGTCTAACAATGTTAGACAAGAATATAGTCTTGCACACAGAAAAATACTGTATATCACTTTGGGTTTCAAATGCCAAAACACCCAGAGAACCAGACGTTCCCCATTTAAAAAAATATGTTTGTGTTGAGAAGTAACTAATTATGCAAATTGTAGCAAATTACTTTTCAGTAACAAACTGGTTTTAAAAAATGAAATCCATGTTTTTTTTTTTTTAAATCATGCCATCAGTTTGGGTCCTAAAAAAATTATGGGGAAATGTTTTTAGAGAAAACTTATATTCCCTCTGAAGTAGCATATTCTTTCAGTCCTCCTCAGTGAAGCTGTCTCATTTAGAGATGGGCAGGAATCAGAAAAATTGTGATTCATTTCTATTTGGGATTCATCAAGAATGGGTTTTTTCCCCCTGCCAAACTGGTTTGTTGGTTTATTTTTGCCTTTAAAACCTTATAAAATGTCGTATTTTTTCATTTATTGCATAGTGTTGGTGTTTTTTATTTTGTATTTTAGCATTTGCTTAATTCTGTATACTGCCCAGAGCAGCGTTGTTGCTAGATGTTGCGGTAAATAAATAAATAAATAAATAAACAAACAAACAAATAAATAAATAAATGGCTCCCCAGGCACCTAGAGCCACTATAATCACAGAATCTTCCCCTGACTCTCCTTTAAAAGTCTGACAAGTCTGATGAAGGTTGGGATTTAGTTGACTGAGTTAGACTCCCCACAAAGTGGGTGTTAAATAACGCGTAGAACATTTCTCTCTGTTGGTGTTCTCTTCCATAATGTTGACAATCCTTTCCGTATAGGACTGTGTATAATGAGCCTTAATTGTTCTTATAGCCCCTGATTTAGAATTAGAGATGTTGCGTCTGGGGGCTAGTATGCCACTTTGATGCCTTCAGTGCTGAAATCATGGGGTTCTCGTTTATAGAATAGGTATATATTTGTTTGTTTACTGGAATTGATTGATTGATTGATTAAATAAATAAAATCTGTATAACTAAAACGGTGGTATTCAGAACCATGTACTTCAAGGAAGACGTGTACAACTGCACCCCCAAAACATGCTTAATGTTTTGATGACTGGTTTTTGGAAGAGTGAGTCATATCAGCCTCACCCGAGGTGGCGTTTTCCCGAAGAATGATATAGGGTAGTGGTAGTGAACCTTCGGCACTCCAGATGTTTTGGACCACAACTCCTTCAGTCCTTTGTCACTGGCGATACAGGCTTAGAATTCTGGGAGCTGTGGTCCAAAACATCTGGAGTGCCAAAGATTTGCCACTACTGATATAGGGTTATTGAAAAAATTGGGACGGAAGGCCTCCCTGTAAAAGGACTGGGCAACTGATGGTTTTCCAGGTATTCTTAGACTCCAGCTTCCTTTGGTTTTACCCAGAGTGGCCAAATGAAAGAGGATGATGGGAGCTAATCAATGACAGATAGTATGTCTTCTCCACGTGTGGCCTCCTTCATACCATGCAGACTCCAAGCAGGACATTCTTGATTCAGAGAAAATCAGCAATAGTTATCTATCTACCTCTTCGTAGTACTGCAAATATTACCCAGGTAAGAGCCTATCGTCCAGCTGCTGTTCAAGTTTAGGAATATGAAGAGTTCCTATTGAATTTTTAGGCCTAAACACTCAGTATCTCTTCCCTGTTAGGAGTCTTAAAAGCATAGAGTCCACCTTCAACCATGGCACATTTGATTTCTCAGATAGCGTTCACAGTAGTCATGGGGATACAAATGCAGTATAGTGTGGCATCACAGGTGCCAGAGAGGTTCCTTTCCTCCCCACAGAACTGACAGGTCCCATTTGGCATGCGGGACACTCACACATCATTACAAGCATCACGCAGGTTGCGGAAGTAGCATGGCCAACGCTTCCCTGTTTCCATGGTGAGTGGACTGGCCCGTCCTGGGGCCAACGAACGGACCTCCATGGAAATTCGGGCACCACACTTCATGTTCGTATCCCCAGGGATATACGAATACAATGTGCCTATGTCTATTTCACCTGCGTCTTCTGTCTCTTTAAGTGTGGGGGCTTCACAGAGGTGGCCGGCTTACTGTAGGTCCTAGGACATTGTCCAGGGGTCATGACTTCTTTTTAAGAACATAAGAACAGCCATGCTGGATCAGGCCAAAGGCCCATCTAGTCCAGCTTCCTGTATCTCACAGTGGCCCCACCAGATGCCTCTGGGAGCGCACAAGATTAGATATCTGTCTCCAGATACCACTCCCCTGTATCTGGCCCTTGAAGTACCCAGGTTTTAAGCCTGGAGATTACACATCTCCATCATGGTTTTTAACCTGTGATGGACTTTTCCTGCAGGAATCTGTCCAGTCCCCTTTTGAAGGCATCCAGCCCAGATGCCATCACCACATCCTGTGGAAGGGAGTTCCACAGACTAACAACACGCTGGGTAAAAAAATATTTTTCTTTGCTGAACATACCACCTGTTTCCTCCCTTGTGAATGGATTTTGGGGTGAGCACGAGATCAGCAAGTAAAACACCAGCTGGTTTTCCCCGTCCCACCAATATCTAAACCAATGCGTTTGCAAGTTCTGTGCTGTTTTAGTTCTTCTTCTTCTTCTTCTTCTTCTTCTTCTTCTTCTTCTTCTTCTT
>JAHTLZ010000204.1:8658845-8676550 GCA_023846285.1 Phrynocephalus versicolor | reverse complement strand
CTTCTTCTTCTTCTTCTTCTTCTTCTTCTTCTTCTTCTTCTTCTTCTACCATCACCTCTGATGTGCTGGGCTACCCCTGCTCTTCCATCTTAATTTTAATATCAGGACCTTCTGGGCAGCCTTCAAATCCAGCACATTTAATAATTCAATTCCGCAGGAGAGGGTGAGGTTGTTTCCCTTACAAGAAATAATGAAAAAGGCCCAGTAGTGTGTTCTCAGGTTAATGTCATTGCATTACTGATGGTGCCAAAGTTCACAGGTTTTTTTTTTACCAGAATTTACATTTATCCACTATCCAGAATTTACATTTATTTATTCAAAATTCTCAAGGGCACCTCACTGTTAAATATTGTCATTATTTGTCATTTGCTTTGTATCACAGTTCTTTTCTTTCTACTTTATATCCTACTCAGATATATGCTGAGACAGAAACTCTGAATTTCTCCAGACCAGAATCCTGGGAAATGGGAAATCTTAGACTTAGGGGGACCTAGTACCACAAAATGTTTAGAATATTATGTCACAGTAATGTTAAATAATAATAAAGCCATAAAGCAGGCATGTCCAAACTTTGGCCCTCCAGATGTTTTGGAGCACAACTCCCATAGTCCTTTGCCATTGGAAATACAGGCTTGGAATTCTTGTGCTCCAAAAAATCTGGAGGGCTAAAGTTTGGACATGCCTGCCCTAAGGGAATTAGAAAAACAAATAGACAATAGCAAGAATCAGAGAGGAAAAGATTTAAAAACAAAAAACAAAAACAAACAAATCCAATACAAGAGATTAGTTTTTCATTAAGGATGTGCTTTTTCTATAGACAAATGTATGAAAACAACTTGAAGCCGGATCTTTGTACTGGATCAATTATGGGACTGAACAGCTGCTCTCTGCCCCTTAGCATGGAGCAATATCACTGCTTATATACCGGCCCATACCACTTCAAATAGTCTCTGGGCAGCTTACAGTTTAATTGCAGTATGGAGGCTACACATTGACACCCCCCCCAGCAAACTGGGTACTCATAGTAGATCCTTTGTATCCCATTTGGCATTTGAGGGGTTAAAATAGAGTCATAGAATCATAGAGTTGGAAGAGATCTCTTCCCTCCATGGAAGGGCAGCCAGAAATCAAAAATAATACAGTGCACTGAGTTGCTGGTATCCAAGTAGAAGTGAGTGGCAGCTAGAGATGGGCGAAAACTGCCGGTTCATCAGTTTGTGCTAGTTCGTTTATCAGCTGAACAGGTCTTCGCGGCTTCGAAGCCCCACTCAGAGGCAGCAGACTGGCTCCCTTGCCCTGCCAGAGGGGGTGGGGCTTTGAATAACTGAGCACCTGTTGGGCTACTAATCAAACCAGTACGAACCACTGGTGTGATGCTGGTGAGACTTATTGGTATCCCAGCTGAAGATTGGAAAAATTGCTTCTTTAAATTTCAGCTCACAGGACTGTACCCTTTCAATGGGAAGCATCAACCACTTCTAGAATATGTTGTTTCTGATATCTGACCTCTAGGTATTCTGAAGAAACTCATGTCCCAGGCGGAGTTGCACATGGAATGGTGTTCTGTGGCAATATTTATTTATTTATTTTATATACTGCCCACTTAATGAATTCACGCTACTCTGGGAAGTGTACCAATAAGGAGAAGTATCCTAAAATGCCAGGAAAAGACTTTTCACATAGAAATTTCTAGCAAGATACCTTGGTGACACCTGCTAATGGTACGAGAAACTGCAGCAGTAGTAAAAGTTCAGCAGCAAAGCTCAATTCCCCTGGTACGATTGTTAAATCTGTAGTTGAAAGTTGCCCAGCTGCACCACTGGGTCTCTTAAAACTTCCAAGTGATCTTTTAAAAATAAAATAAAACAGAAAAACTCAGTTGTCATAGTCGAAAGTAAAGCCATTAATGTTATGCCAAAGGTTCCCACTTGAATAATTCATCTGGACGAAGAAAAATAATGTGTTAATTTAAAAAATGGATTGAATTTTTGTTAACTTAAAAAAAGTAACTGTAGGGTAAAAAAGAGAGAGAGACTATGAACTTTTACACCTGTTAAATCTCCACATTTTACAAGCTTGTGAAGCAGAATGAACTTCACTTCCAGGGAGCCCATCATCATTATAGATTATAATGTGATTTTTATGCTTCACCTCATGTTGAGGGTTTCTTTTTCCCCCTCAAGCTGATGGACAGAGTGGCAGGGCAGTACTCTTTTTCTTGAGCCCATAATCTTGGTACGACCTTGCTCAGAGCTTTGGCTGTCTTAATTAGAACCGTTGTATTCACGGTGGGGTGTCAGCGCATTATTAGATGCCACTGGTATAGAGTCCATTCTTTCCACTGCTGGTCTAAACTGCGGTGGACTGCTGTGAAAGCCGCCATCTTGGAGTGAGGAAAAAATTCAGCAAAACCTTTTTGACTTTTTCATGGGTGTTAGCAAAGTCTTTAATAGCAGAAATAACAGATGTGGGCCCAGACTGTAGTTACAGGAGCCTTCTAGGTGTTGATCTCTTCCAAGGGCTGTTGGTGAGTTTTTATTTTGTAGTGTCACAGTATGAACCGACTTGGGTATTAAGGTCATCAGGAGAGGCCCTTCTCTCCATCCCGCCACCCTCAGAGATGTGTCTCGTAGGAACCCATGAAAGGGCCTTCTTGGCTGCTGTGCCCAGACTCTGGAACTCCCTCCCACTACAGGCCAGGACTGCCCCATCTCTTACCTTTCTCTTCAGGCAAGCTTTCCCTGAATGAGGGACTACCTATTATGTGACTTTTATATGAATCTATCATACATCAAAACATAAACTTTGTGTTTATAAACGTTGTGATTGCATTGACGCTATGTTCGCAATTCTAGTTTCCCTCACTCACTTTACATGGAATTTTATTCTCTTTTTAACTGTGCAACACATGTTCTCTGGTAGCTTTAATGTAGTGTTGTCTGTTGATACTGTAGGACACTGAAGTTCTCAATACTTGAATATGTCTTAATTGTACTGGACTGTATATTATCCCGCATTACTGCAAGCTGTCTTGGGTGCTTTTCAAGGAGAAAGGCAGGTTAAAAATACCCTAAGATTACATGCATGCGTGCGTGCGTGCGTGCGTGCGTGCGTGCATACATACATACATACATACATACATGCATACATACATACATACATACATACATACTGTACTTTTAAAAGAATTAGCCAAAATCCTGCTGTTTTTTTCTGCTACCCCAGAGCCAGCAGCATAGACTTGAGCAAGTTAAGAAGTTGTTGCAGTCCTTTGTTATTGCACACTGACTCATAGGATCAGGGTGTGTCTGGAAATGCCTATGACCTCTGGAATTTGTGAAAATTAGCCATGTAACTAAAAGGATTCTGGCTTGTATCTGTATTTTTATTCTTCCACCCAGAGACAAGATATCACTGCTTATTGCTTATTAAAAGGCAAGGCGGCTCTAAGGTCTATGTCCCATTTATTTACACCCTTTCCTTGGCAACTCCTTATGTCTCCTTTTCCTTTCTTGGTTTCTGTCTACTGAGCTTAGATTTTAAGCTCCTTGAGCAGAGCTGTGTTTAATCACAGAATCATAGAAGAGTGAAATCAGAAGGGGTCTACAAGGCCATTGAGTTTAATTTAATTTAATTTGATTTTTGCAAGACAGTTGTAAAAGAGTTGTAAAAAGGTGTGTGTGTGGGGGGGTGTTTGACGAGAAACAAAGCAAACAAAATGGAAATTTCCGTTTCATTTCGTTTCATTTTTCTTTGATGGGTCCCTTCGTTATTCGTTTTGTTAGATAATGAAACGAATAACAAATAACAAAGCGAATTAAAAGTTTGTTTCGTGCCCATCTCTATTCATTTTGTCTGAAAATTCATGAATGTTTGTAGTTTGTGAATAGCCATGAACCACAAAGCATCCCGAACTACCGTTTACCCAATTTGTGCCCATCTCTATCTATAGCTAATCTGAGAACATTATAACAAAGGGTAGTAATTATCCCCATTTAACACTAAACAAGGATAATGGAGAGAGGACTCCTTGGATTTTCTTTTATTTTTTTACAGGCGTTTGCTGCTGCTGTGCTGCTTTGCGTCCTCGCTACAAACGTCTGGTGGATAACATCTTTCCGGAAGACCCTAAAGTAAGTGGCAGCATCCAGAAGCCACGAAGGGACGGTCCAGCAATTCACCTTGCTGAATCATGCACCTTTTAACATGAAATCTCATCATCTCCCTAAGATCTCATGGTGACCTGCATGTCCTGCTTACCTGAATGTCCATAAATATTCTCAGCTGTTCCTTAAAATTTAGTCTTATTTATTTATTTATTTATTTATTTACCTACCACCCATCTTCTAACAGAACTCTGGGCAGTTTATAAATATACTTGCTTCCTCACAGTAAATGATGTGCAGTTTGGGCTGGGTTGGTCTCCCTGTGAGCTTGGTAAATCGTGTTCCTTTATGCCTACTCCAAAATTTTAAGCAGAGCTGTCAACATCATATTGTGTACTTTGGCTTACACCTCTTTGAAGGCAATTGATGTAACTCACACCAGCTTCTGGCCAGCATTTATTGAGAGCCCAGTTGGATTTTGGGGGTTCCAACAGCTGGTCAGACTTCCGAGTGTCATTGTTGAAGGTGAACTGACATCATTTGAAGTCTCTAGCAGCATCAGCATAAAAAGAACTTCCTTGGATCATGCACAAGTCACAGACACCACAAAATCACATTTAATCAGCAGCGATTAGACTTTAATTAGTGGCAGTTTGCCACTGATCTCAGATTGCAGCAAGTGTTTTGTTCTTGCTTTCGTTCTTTTATGCTAGCTGCGTCATAAATGAAGATAGATAGACTTCTTAACTGTTAGAGCAGTACAACAATGGAACCAGTGATATGAGCACTCCAGCTTTCTAATGATTTTTTTTTTAAACTTGAAACTCATAGTCTTTTTGGAAAACAAATGCAGTATACGAAACCCAACCTTTGTTCCTTTTTAGAGTAGCTATACATTGCTCTTTGCTCAAAAAACTCTGGATTGTCAGCATGTCCCTTTCATTTATCTTCAGGATAAGTTTACGAGGTAGATTAAGCCAGGAGATAGGGAAATCGTTTAAGATCAGAGGGTTTATGTTTGTGGCTGGAAGAACAAATTTCACTACCTCAGCCCTAGTCATTCCAAATCAGGAGTTAATTATCCCCGACCAGTGGCCAGTGGGGTTGATGGGAGTTGACTGTATTTTTTATTATTTTATTTATTAATTAAAATAGTTATAGCCTGTTCTGTATCACAGGATCTCGGGATGGGTTACACAGCTGTATAAAACAATTTTAAAATGTAAGAGAAGTTTAACATCAAGCTGTTTAGAAGGCAATATTAAAACATAAAAACCATTGCACCGAAACCCTACCCCTGTTGACATGGTCCTTTTGAGAGAGTTCTTTTTTAGATGTCATAATGAGCTGGAGAACTTACCAGCAGTCCACCACACAGTACTGGTTGTCTCTCTACCCCATAGAATCATAGAATCATAGAGTTGGAAGAGACCTCAAAGGCCATCCAGTCCAACCCCCTGCCATGCAGGAACCCCCATCACAGTATTTCTGACAAATGGCCATCCAGCCTCTGCTTAAAAAACGTCCAAAGAAGGAGACTCTCTCTCACCCTCCATGGCAGCATCTTCCACTGCCGAACAGCTCTAACCATCATGAAGTTCTTCCTAATGTTCAAATGCAATCTCTTTTCCTGTAGTTTGAAACCATTGCCCCGAGTCTTGGTCTCTGAAGCCATGGAAAACAAACCTGCTCCATCGTCAATATGACATCCTTTCAAATATTTAAACATAGCTATCATATCCCCTCTCAGCCTTCTTTTTGAAAGGCTAAACATTCCCAGCTCCCTAAGCTGTTCCTCGTAAGACATTTCTTCCAGACCCTCAATCATCTTGGTCACCCTCCTCTGTACCTGCTCGATGTTGTCAGCATCCTTTTTAAATTGTGGCGCACAGAACTGGACACAGTACCCCAGGTGGGGTCTGACCAGAGCAGAATAGAGTGGTACTATCACTTCCCTTGATCTAGACACTATGGTTCTGTTGATGCAACCAAGAATCACATTGCTTTTCCTGGCCGCCACGTCACACTGCTGACTCATGTTCAATTTGTGGTCCACCAAGACTCCCAGTTCCCTTTCACAGGTACTATTTTCCAGTCTCCCATCCTATATCTGTGCAATTCATTCTTTTTACCTAGATGCACCACCCTACATTTCCCCTCTGTTGAACCCCATTCTGTTAGCTTTGGCCCAGCACGCTAATCTGTCAAGGTCCTTTTGGATTTTCATCCTATCATCCAGGGAATTAGCAACCCCTCCCAATTTGGTATCGTCTGCAAATTTAATTAGCATACTCTCTATTCCTTCCTCCAAGTCATTAATAAAGATATGGAAAAGCACCGGACCCAGGGGCACACCACTGGTCACATCTCATATTCAAAGAGGGAAGGTTGATCTCTCATTTATCTTTCATTTCATTTATCTTCAGGATAATAAGCCTATGAGGCAAGTTAAGACAGGGGATAGGAAATAGTTTAAGACCAGAGGGTTTGTGTTTGTGGCCGGAAGGAAGAGCAAATTTCACTACCCCAGCTCTAGTCAGTTATTCCCGATCAGGAGCTAATTATCCCTGATTAGTGGCCAGGGGGGTTGATGGGAGATGTCCATATTATTAATTATTTTATTTATTTAAAATATTTATAGCTGCCCTGTTCTATATCACAGGATCTCAGGACAGGCATAAAACCATTTTAAAATGTAAGAAGTTTAAAATAGTTTAACATCAAGCTGTTTAAAGGCAAAATTAAAACTTAAAAACCGTTGCACTGAAACCTACCCCTGTTGACATGGTCCTTTTGAGAGAGTTCTTTTTTAGATGTCATAATGAGCTGGAGAAGTTACCAGCAGTCCAGCACACAGTATTGGTTGTCTCTGTAGCCCAGATTCATCGGCAGTGCCTCAAAAAACGTTCCACTTCAATTACCACTGTTCGCACTGCTTTCACTAAGATATTTCCTAAAATTAATAAGAGACTGTTCTCTGCACCCTTATAGTGGTTACTCAGTGCTAATTGGAAGAATAAGCCCTTGAGTAATAACTCTGTTTCTAATTAGGACGGGCTCGTTAAAGCAGATATGGAGAAGCTGACTTTCTATGCTGTTTCTGCACCGGAGAAGCTAGATCGAATTGGGACCTATTTGGCAGAACGACTGAGCCGAGACGTTGTGAGACACCGATATGGGTGAGAAAATGTCTTATTCAGAGGTATAATTATGTGTCCTGAATATTTTGCTTGTTTCTAAGACACCAGAATAGAAGCCTGGGACCTCAGATATTTGTTTGATGAAACATATATGCCATAGAGCAGTGATGGCGAACCTTTTAGAGACCGAGTGCCCAAACTGCAATTCAAAACACACTAATTTATTTTCAAAGTGCTAATACAGTAATTTAACCTTGTATACAGGTGGCTATGAAGGGGCAATATCGGGTGGCCACAGAAAGAGCTCCGCGTGCCACCTTTGGCACCCGTGCCATAGGTGCGCCATTACTGCCATAAAGCAAACTCTAGCTTAATCTGCTTTAATCTTTCTTTTTAACAGAAATCTTGCCCAAATTTGTAGCTAAATATGTACAGTGGACCCTCATATAACAAACGGTTTGTATCGCATAAAATCTGTACAACATAAAAAGTTCCGGAGATAGGGGAAATTTGCTTAACAGAATTGTCTATGGGGCAAATCTGCACAACGTAAAAATGGTCGCAATTAGGGATTACTCTGTTTTCAATGCATTTCTATGGGAAATTTGTATAAAGGAAAATTTGCTTAACATAATTTCATTTGGAACGAATTAACTCCTTTATACAAGGTACCACTGTATTTTAACATATTTTTTCTTTTAAAGCATGCCTTTTATATGCATTGTATTTTAAAACACATATCAGATTTTGATAAAACTTTTTTGCCTGAATTTTATTGTTATTTTCAGCTAGAGGAAACCCGTTTCAATTAAAAATGGTGGTTTTAACCTATAAAGCCTTAAACAGTTTGGGTCCAAGCTATTTAAAAGACTGTATCTCCCTTTATGAACCTATCTGGGAATTAAGATAATCAGGAGAGGCCTTTCTCCACCTCAGAGGCATGTTTTGTGTGGACCCAGGAGAGGGCCTTCTCTATTACTGCGATCAAATTCTGGAACTCCCTCCCAAAGGAGGCCAGGCTGGCCCCATCTTTACTGTTCTTCTGCCAGCAAAGAGCTTTCTCTTCAGGCAGGTTTTTCCTTAAATGGTTGACTAAGTGGAAACATATGTTAATCTATGCTTGTGTTTTTTTTGTTCCACATAAACAAGTAAACAGTACTGTATTTGCTACTAACAATTGCAAATAAATATTATTTAAAAAGCAAATTCTGTTTGTAATAATAGTTTGGATACACTGTATTTTAAAATGCTAGTTGTGATAATTTTATGCCAAGTGAAATTGTCCATAGCCATATTTTATATTCCTAGCGTAACAGAATGATTTTCAAGCTGTAAAATGGGGTGGGGAGTGCTAATGGAGGATTTTTTTCAAATTTCCCCTCAAAATTCATTTTTTCTGGGGGGGGGAGAGAGGAATGGGTTTTTTCCAAGCTTCAAGAGTTACAGAAATTTTACATCTCTAGCCATGAAAGCCTTCGAGAACACTATCTTGGCTTCTTAATGAGAAAGGCAGCAAACAAACAAAATCCACATGTAAATATATAATTATACACTTAAGTTCTTGGCTACTCTGTTCCTTCAGATACGTCTTTATCGCCATGGAGGCCCTGGACCAGCTTTTGATGGCTTGCCATTCTCAAAGCATTAAACCATTTGTGGAAAGTTTCCTTCATATGGTGGCTAAGCTGCTGGAGTCAGGAGAACCGAAACTACAAGTTCTGGGAACCAACTCAGTGAGTAAAATGCATTTAATGAAGCCCAGGATTAAAATGGCCAGCCCTGAATGGACCACGGGTGCCTGTAGGCTGCTACAAATGTGTGTGCCATTTACCTTGAATTGCCCTTTAAAGAAGGGCAGTTGTGGTTTTCAGTAATGACATTGGTGACATTTTTGTGCCAGGTAAAAAACCTTCCTGTTCCAGAAGTTTTTTAACTGGCATAACATAGAATGTGGATGCTTCAAAAAAGGATCCAGAGGTGATCCAGAGGTGATCCAGGAAATTACCGGCCGGTCAGTTTGACATGTGTCCCAGGTGAAGTGGTGGAAACCATCCTAACAGATAAAATTAATAGGCACATAGAAGAGAAGGCGCTGCTGAAGGAGAGCCAACATGGCTTCTGCAAGGGCAAATCATCCCTCACTAATCTGTGGGAATACTTTGAAAGTGTCACGAAGCATGTGCATATTGAGTCACTCAGTGGGTATTTGTACACGACCCCTAAACTCCGCCACAAATGGCTCCCAGCTCCAGAGCTTAAAATTGTTTCCCCACCAACTCCGGAGTTTACAGAAAATTAAGTGCGGCCATGCCCACCTAAGTGCGTCCCAGCGCACTTTTCAGGTACCTGCTCTTGGAAGGTGAAAAATCCCAGATCCGGATGAGTGAGTGAGTGCCCGGCTCTCCTTGCTTCTGTTTGTTGTTGTTTTTGCCTCCCGCCCCTTTAAGAGAAGGAATCAGGACGACGACGGGGCGGAGGCTTGGACTGGCAAACGGAGGTGAGCCTGCATTCTTTTGTCCCCCTTTTTCTCCCTCCCCTCACGCAGACAGGAGCAAGGAAGTGCGGAGGGATGGGGACGCAGGAAGAGCAACGAACCCCCAAGTCTCATCCCCCATTCCTCCCATCCCAGAATTCAGGGAGCCACACATAGTCCTCTTCAGTCTGCCACCCATAGTGATAGATAAAAAGAGACAAGCGTATTAGTTTAGGCTCCCTTTTATACATGAATACCGAAGAGTCAAGCTTGAATGTTGTACTTTGTTGTCTTAAGTGCAACAGTCAAATGAATGCTAAGTTGTCAATTAGTGGATGGGGAGAGAAGGCAAATTGTAAGCTCAGGTGCTGGGTGAGACAGTCTCGTTACCTTGAAGTATCATAGTATACACACCCTGGAAGAAGGGCGGTATAAATAAATAAATAAATAAATAAATAAATAAATAAATAAATAAATAAATAGCTAGCAGATGATGCACAAGTCTGGTGTTTTCTTCTCAACCTCTCTCTCTGGTCATTCTAGTTTGTGAAGTTTGCGAATATTGAAGAAGACACACCTTCGTACCACAGACGCTACGACTTCTTTGTCTCTCAATTCAGTGCCATGTGTCACTCCTACCACGAGGATCCCGAGATACAAACTGAGTGAGTCACCATGCGTGTAGATTGCATTTGGATCCATTAACAATTGTAGGCTTTTAGTTTCTTGGAACAAAGCTCATGCCGCTTCCTAAAGCTTAAGGGCGCTGTTTAAACCGTGCCCAGATTATCTTCATTTTGGTGTTCTAGGCAAGATTTGGCAGGTATGTTTACCTATTGGACTTGCCTCTGTGGGAGACATCTGGTATGTTTTAGTCTAAATTTCTGTGAGCTGGATTATGTATCCCAGTATTCCTGACCAGGAGCCAGGTTGCTGCGATTGAAGGCCAGAATATATAGAGCAGTGGTTCTCAATCTGTGGGTCCCCAGATGTTCTCCCAGAAACCCCTTCCAGCACTGCAAGTAGTGGAGGCTTCTGGGAGTTGCAGTCCAGGAACATCTGGGGACCCACAGGTTGAGAACCACTGATATAGAGGGTAGCAGGTTGGGAAAGGCTGGTCTCGCCTTCACCCCTAGTTGTACTGGAGTTCTGGAAGTTGTTATCCAAGAACATCTGGAGACCCAAGGTTGGGAACATCTGCTTTAGAAGATTGAGGCAGAGATGAAATTGTCTTAAAGCCTTCCATAGGGAGGGAAGGAAGACCGGTTTGTAAAAGGGTCATGAACTACATGTAGGCATCTCTCCTAGCTTTCGTGTGTGTTTATTGTGAAGATTTGATTAGAACTCCCCAACAGCTTCCATTGGAATGGAATTTGTACATTTCCTGTGATCAGAAATCCCACCTTCTCAGGCTCTGTGGTAACAAAAGCTCTTCTGGACATCTCAGGGAAACACAAGCTCTATTCAAGCATTATTCAGAAAAAGGTTAATTTCGAAGCACAAACAGGGAGAGAACCCTATCCATGCCCTTGTCCAAGTATGTTGCTGTCTCTGAATGAAGGACAGTTTGAAGAGGATCTGATCCGTTCCATGTGGATTGTATCCATCAGGAGCACTGATTTTTTTCCCCTCAGGATCCTCAGTTGCACGGAGAGAATCCACATATAGCAGACACTTTCTTCTTCAGATAATCCCTCTCTGTTTCTGGAGACAACAAAATGAAGTGGAACAAGACTAGAATGCTCTCTCCACTCACATTTGGAAATGTACCGTTGTTTGAATGCCTGAATATGGCTTAGGCTTCACATAGTTTAATTGCAAAGCTCCTATTGCAAATCAAATCAACCCTGTTTGGA
Organism: Phrynocephalus versicolor; assembly: GCA_023846285.1. Taxonomy (NCBI): domain Eukaryota; kingdom Metazoa; phylum Chordata; class Lepidosauria; order Squamata; family Agamidae; genus Phrynocephalus; species Phrynocephalus versicolor. The sequence continues at coordinate 8,664,975 of JAHTLZ010000204.1, read as the reverse complement.
AGGGTCAAATATTGATTGATTCATTCATTCATTCAGTCAGTCAGTCATTCAGTCATTCATTCAGTCATTCATAGGGCCAAATATTCATTCATTCATTCATTCATTCATTCATTCATTCATTCATTCATTCATTCAATTTCTATCCTCCCCATCTTGCCAAACAGCCACTCTGAGCTGCTTACAGCAATAAAGATATATAACAGTGAAAACACATAACATAAGATAAAAGCATAAAGACATAGCCTCAATGTAAGTCAGCATCAGAATCAAGACTAAAATAGGGCTGTGGGCCTACATTTTCACTTCTTTTTACTGAAGTATACAGGTTTAAAAGTTAGTCCAATGAAGGAAGTAAACATGTGAAGGAATAAAAAGGCAGTCACGTCCCTTACATATTTGTCCCTACCTGTCTGGCAGCCGGCATCTGCATAGGGTTTGTGAATATTTATGAACTGCTTTCACTGAGGATCACATGGTCTCACCGGAGCCTTAGGGAAAGCCTTGTGTTTTGCCCTGTACCTCATGGGGAATGAGTCATCCAAACTCACAGCAACATCTGTTGTCATAAGACGGATTCGCATGACCTCACGCTATCCACGGATGTTTTCCTGATCCAAACAGGAGGAGACGTTTCCCTGAGTACTGTTGCCAAAAATAGCAGCCGCTCATTTTTGCCCTTCTTTGTAAGTTCTAGGCTACCGTGCCACACGGATGACACGGAAGCCATGCCTTCCTCAATCATGCTCCACCACCATCGGTTGTCACTTCCGTGGCCTCCAGGGGAATGTGGGATATTCTGATGCCATCACACGAGATAACAGGTTCTGTTTGTCTGGATATATGAGAGAAACAAATTATCATGGAAAGTCTTTAAAAATCTTTGAGGCCTGCTGTCTATAAATGAAACTCTCTTTTTAACACGCACAATTTCCCCTGTTTTACCACAAAACAAAACAAAGCAAAAACCCTGCTCTTAAAAGTTTCTGTAGCTTTCTAACGGACATTAGTCTTCTATTGCTGAACTAAAAGTGATTTCTCTTCCGCTAAAGATTTAACATACATAATTAAGTTCTTAAAGAAAAGATTTAATGTGACTGTATTGGATTTAGGAGCAGTTGTCTTCAATTTGTCTTAGATTTAACATTTTAATATTTTTTTTTGTTTAAGTTACAAGGAAAATCATGCCCATCTTTGACCTTAGCTGACCTGTTCCCGCTTAACGTTTCCCCTGCCCACCTCACTTGATAATCCCATTTCCATGTGTGCTTCCTACCCTGGGAAGCCAATGTCATTTACTGGATAGGATGTTGCATTGGGACTCAAGAGACCTGGGTCCAAATCCCTGCTTGGCTATGGAAAACCTACTTAGCAGATGTCTGTGAAGATTCTCAGTCATCCAGGTGAGTTTATCTGGAAGTTGAGTCATGGCTACTGGACTTCTTTTTTGAGAGATAGAGACGTTTCGCTGCTCATCCAAACAGCTTCATCAGTCTCTATCTCTCAAAAAAGAAGTCCAGTAGCCATGACTCAACTTTCAGATCACTTAACAGATGGATGGTACTAGGCAAGTCTCTCTCTCTCTTTCTCTCCCTCTCCCTCTCCCTCTCTCTCTCTCTCTCTCTCACACACACACACACACACAGACACAGAGAGAGAGAGAGAGAGAGAGAGAGAGAGAGAGACTCACTCACACGCACACACACACACATACACACACAGGTGTGCCACCTGAATCATGGCAATCTTAGCAGTGTTTCTGAGGCTCCGATAAGACTATAACCTTGTCTAAAATTGTTGGACTTAAAATTGGGGGGGTTGCCCTATACATTGGGAGTAAGCGGCGGAGAAAACCATGCAGTTGCATAAATGTAATTTTGGGTTAGAAAAGTGGGGGGTCGTTTTATACATGGGGGAGGCATCTTATACTATAGATGGGAAAATATGGTACATGTTTTTCATGTTTACAACCTGGCAAGAAGGGGAAGGGAAGTTGTGTGTGTGTGTGTGTGTGTTGCATAATGTTTTTGTCTTCATTGCCAGATCCGTGAGGTCTCCCGCCTATGGTCTGATCTCTGGTATGGTGGGGACTCGTTTGGCCATTAAGGTTGTTTTGTGGCATGTTATTCAAGACTGCTTGGGCAGTCAGGTGGCAAATGAGTGTGGAATCTTCCAGAAAGCTCTGACAGACTTGAGTTGCTTGGCTCCCTCCCTCGGCTGCATAGGCCTATGCCTTCTCATTTAATTTGTTTCTGGGCAAATGGTCTCGGTGTTTCTATTTATAACCCTCTTCCGGCTGTCTCTTTTCCTAAAATAAAGTGCTCTGGGTCGCATGTCAGTATTTTTAATCTCTGCAGTTAGAATTTTGAAAACAGCTTTAGAAAGAAACCATTGTTTAACAATACTGGGAGCTGTAATAAATACTCAGACTGCTCTGCAGATGTAATTGACAAAGAAACTGAGATGAGATGGTTCTCACTTTGAAGAACCGAGCATAATGGAGGAAGGAACTCCTTTAAATCTTTGATTCTAATGTAGTCAGGTAAGATTTGAGGTCTTGGTGGACCACAAATTGAACATGAGACCGCAGTGTTGGCCAAGAAAGCCAACATGATTCTTGGTTGCATCAACAGAAGCATAGTGTCTAGATCAACAGAAGTGATAGTACCACTCTGTTCTGCTCTGATCAGACTCCACCTAGAGTATTGCGTCCAGTTCTTTGGACCTCCATTTAAAAAGGATGTTGACAACCTTGAGCGGGTCCAGAGGAGGGCAACCAAGATGATTGAGGGTCTGGAAGAAATGTCTTACAAGGAGCAGCTTATGGAGCGGGGAATGCTTAGCCATACAAAGAGAAGGCTGAGAGGGGATATGATATCCATGTTTAAATATTTGAAAGGATGTCACATTGACGAAGGGACTGGTTTGTTTTTCATGGCTTCAGAGACTAGGACACTGCGCAGTGGTCTCAAACTACAGGAAAAGAGATTCAATTTAAACATTAGGAAGAACTTCATGACAGCTAGAGCTGTCTGGCAGTGGAATATGCAGCCACGGAGGGTGGTGGAGTCTCCTCCTTTGGACGTCTTTAAGCAGCGGCTGGATGGCCATCTGTTGGGAGTCCTGTGATGTGGGTTCCTGCATGGCAGAGGTTGGACTGGATGGCCCTTGAGGTCTCTTCCAACTCTATGATTCTATGATTCTAAGTCACCATGCAGAAACGGCAAACAGTGGTACCATAATATTTTACCCGTCTGAACTGTGGTTTTGTCCTTCTAATAATAATAATATACTTTGGTCTTCAGCTCCCTCTGGTGAATGAATGAATGAATACTTTATTGCAGTCAATGACCAAATACAGACAGACAGACAGACAGACAGACAGACAGACAGACAGACAGACAGACAGATAGATAGATAGATAGATAGATAGATAGATAGATAGATAGATAGATAGATAGATAGATAGATAGATAGATATTAGTACCCATTACAGCAAAACAAGGAAGAACAAGGGAGGGGAAATACCATATAAATTGAGCCAGCCTAAATTGTGGGTGCTTGAGCACTTGTTGAAACCTTCTGATCATGAATTATAATTGTTGCAACACAGAATTTAGCTACATTAGACAGCATGCTTGAAGTAGGACATTCTACAGTGTATATATTTTGCCCTGACAGCAGGAGGCGGGTCTAAAATGCCTCTGGCTGTCCAAGGAATTGCTTTAAATAAGGAGCAATAAGTTTTTCCCTAATTCCATCTTACAAAGGGCAGTGCAGGAAGACATGTGCCAATGTTTCAATTCTATCTGTCCTGCAGAGGCACTTAACCATGAGAATAGGGAATCTTTTGGAACTTTCCCTCTTGTAATGCTGACAGCTGAGCATTCATCCGAGCAAATGTAAAAGCTCTGCATTGACTATTTTTTCAAATGAGCAAAGAAATAGTTAGCTGGTTTGAAGGGGATCAGTGCTGGATCAGTTGATATGTTATTAGAGGTAGCCCCCAAATCATGATGTCTCTCCACCTCCAAAATGCATTGTTTGAGGATTTGCTTAGCCATCTCATAGCCTGCGTGTTTGAGGCACTCCATTGAGAGACCATAAGTTTTAAGTTTAAGGGATAGGGCTATCTTCCATGCTGAGTGGCCCTCTGGTGAAAAAACGTATTCATTGTGCATAAAGTCACATTGATGATGTACAGTGGTACCTTGTATAAAGGAGTTAATTCATTCCAAATGAAACTATGTTAAGCAAATTTTTCCTTTATACAAATTCCCATAGGAATGCATTGAAAACGGAGTAATCCCATTTTTATGTTGTACGGATTATCCCCATAGGTGATTATGTTAATCAAATTTCCCCTATCTCTGGAAATTTTTATATTGTACAAATTTTATGTTATACAGGCTGTTTGTTATACAAGGGTCCACTGTAGAAGTCTTTCCTTGAAAGTTGTTTACGTATTTGTTTGAATTCAACAGCTCTGAAGAGTACTGAGGGAGGTCTGGCATCCATTTGTTTTTTTTCAGGGAAGACATTTATATCTCACAGTTTCCAGCTCAGTTGCTCTCAGGCTGTCTAACGATAAGATAAAAATCTGTAAACCGACGTTAGGATGGCATGATAACTACATCGGCAAGTGCTGCGCAGCTTCAGTGACTGAATTGGATGGTATAACCTTGGAACATGAGAAAGGTGCAAAAATAAAATAAAATGAGAAGGTCCTTCTAGGGGGAGGGACCTTGTATGGGTCCTCACCTGCTACACCTCAGAAGATGAAGGCACCAAAGGAGAGCCTCAGAAGATGGCTGCCGCAAATAGGACCACTGCTGTGGCAGAAGTAATCTGCTTCCTAGGCGGTTTCACAACAAAGGAGCCACACAAGTACAAAAATAGCAGGCTTGCCTCCATTTACACCCTTGGGGGTCACAACCAGTATGTTGAATGTATCTCTAGAGCAGTGATGGCGAACCTTTAGCGACCAAGTGCTCAAGCTGCAATTCAAAACCCACTTTTTCGCCAAGTGAATATAGGTTACAAATGATTCAGGTGCTACCCTTCAGGAAAGCAAGCACTGAAGAGCAGGCTTTTATTTATTTATTTTGAAAAATTTTATCCCACCTTTCTCCTTGGAAAATGACCCAAGATGGTTTACAATAATGAGGGAAAATATACAGTCCAGAACATTTAAGATATATTCAAGTTACAAACAGGGAATTCTGAGAGGCATCTTAGAACAATAACACGTAACATTAATTAATTAATTAATTAATTAATTAATTAATTGAATTTCCCGTGGCCACTGCATCCTTGCTGTGGCCATGGGAAATTCAAAGACTTGTTCTTCAATTCTCGCTTTCCCGAAGGGTAGCGCCTGAAGCATTTGTTTTAAATTTTGAACCACTTTTGCCCTGGGCAGAGAGGCCGATGGGGTGCTACACCTTCAGGAAAGCCAGTGGGGAGAGGTGGTAGCTTGTAGGCTCGTTCATAGCCCCAGTTTATTCTCCAGCCACATCACTCTGGGCATCCCAAAAGCAGCATGGCTGAAGAGTAAACTGGGGCTTTGAACGAGCCCACAAGCCACTGCCTCCCCTTCGCCCGGCTCTCTGCACAAACCACAGTGGCGTGCTCTGAGCAGAAGGGGAAGTGCCGTGGCTGTGAGGGGACAATGTCGCGTGCATACATAAAGGGCTCCGTGTGCCACCTTTGGCATCCATGCCATAGATTCGCCAACACTGCTCTAGAGGAACAAAATATAGTCTTTAATAACTGTTGGTTGCACACTGGAATGTGGTGGACCCAGTTTCCGGACATAAAGCTGTATTCCTGCATCGGGGCAGGACCATTTTGGACGGTAGTTGTAGGCTTAAATGATAGCACGCTTCTCCATACAAAATAAAAAAGGAAATGTTGTAGCACATAGGAAGCGCTTGGGAGTGATCTTGGACCCAGCCTTGCTCCCGGAGGCCAGGGGGCTGCTTTCACACTTGTTGAAAAACAGCCCTGACAGTTGCTTTGCCTTTGGGTGAGAAGTAGTTAATTGATGAACAAGGAGTCAGATTCAAAGGTCTTCCCTTGAGTGGTGTCACTTTGTGAATGGTAGCAAGCACAAGAGGGCATCCTGTGGACC
>JAHTLZ010000204.1:8646829-8658835 GCA_023846285.1 Phrynocephalus versicolor | reverse complement strand
ACACACACACACACACACACACACACACACACACACACACACACACACAGGGAGCCTCCAGAGCAGCTGCTGTGGAAGTCTCGGACCTGGTGCAGGTCCCAGCCCCAGCGGAGGCTTCCCAAACCGGCTGTTAAAAAAAATATTCCCTTGCATGATTGTTTTCTCTCTCCATAAAATAGAAGAGGAAGAGTAAACAGCCCTACCAGAGACCATAGAGGTGAGAAACGGACTAGAGTGTAACCACCCACCATGATGACCATAGAGCCACTCTTCAAGATGGGCAGAATGTGACTCCAGGGGACAGAGCCCATCTTGAAGAGCAGCTCTATGGCCACCATGGTGAGTGGTTACTCTGTAGCCCATTTCTCATCTCTGTGGTCGGTCCATTTATTCTCCCTCTTCTATTCAATGAAAAAAAATCAATTGTCCAAGGTTTTTTTTTTTTTTTAAAACAGCTGGGTCAGGAAGCCTCCACTGGGGCTGCAGCTGGGGCTGGGACCTCCAGCAGGTCCAGAGGCCTGTGCAAGGGCCAGAGGCTTGCCAGCCGAGTCTCCCAAGAGCAGCATGGCTGGAGAGTAAAATGCAAAGACAACCCACTTTCGCCCGGGTGTCTGTGTCAAAATGTCTCAGCATGGAGAACCAGGCGGCCGGTGTGTGTGTTTGTGTGTGTGTGTGTGTGTGTGTGTGTGTGTGTGTGTGTGTGTCTTCGCATTTTACTCTCCAGCCATGCCGCTCCGGACCTCCCAAGAGCGGCAGGGCTGGAGAGTAAACTGGGGCTGGAGATGCACGAGGACCACAGTATGTATGTGTGAATAATTTTTTCCCACATACATACCTCTAAAATCTAAGTGCATGCTTGGGATTACCGTCTCTACAGTCTCTTGACCATTGGCTAGGCTGCCCGTAGCTTCTACGGACTGAAGTCTAGAACATCTTTTTTTTACTTTATAAAAAAATACAATACAAAACATAAAAACAAAAACAAGTAACATTTATACAAAAGGAAAAGAAATTAACCATAACAAAACAAAACAATCTACCTGACAAGCGCCATGCAACCCTACTCCCACACGGGATTTAGACCATGCTTACAGTCCTTAAGATCTCGATCTTCCCATTTCTCTCCAGAAATACATTGAGTCTTTTTCCGGTGTATACCTTTTACTTTTTTGAAATACATATGCCAACTGTTTATCTCATATTTCATTAAAATCATTAGATGTTTTCAGTTCCCTCCTAATGTTAATTTCACATGTTAATTTATCATTAATAGCCATATTCCATAACTCCCCATTCCTCCAATGTTACTTGATTATTTGATTTCTAGTGCTTAGCGAAAATTAACCATGCCACCATTACCTTTATTATTATCAACTCCACTTCTTTCTTCAATTGTGTGTTCATGACCACATTTAACATTACCATTTCTCGGGACAGAAGTCCAGAACATCTAAAGAGATGAAGGTCCTTCTCCATTCCTATAAATGCTATCATTTAAAATGTCCCATCCTGAAGATTTTATTTTTTCCTGAGCAAGAAAATGTATGGGTATCTTTTCTGAGACAGAGGAAAGAACATCTGGGGGAGTTGAAATTGAATACAGCCGTAAAGATTAACCACTCCTTCTTTCTGTTTAAAAAATAAAGCCTCCTTGATACACAAGGTCTTTGGGGAGAATATTGCACGTATCTATGGTATTCACAGCGAGACTAAGTAAAATTGATGCACAGATCTTGCATTTCCTTCATTTACCGATGCAGGCTAAATGGTGAACTGCATCCTCCGTTACATAAAACGAACCTTTCAATAATGGACCTCCTGCATGCTTCCTAATTGGCTGACCTGACGTGGAAGCTCTTGGATTTAGTATTGCAATTTTCGATAACGGCAGAGTCCTGAAAGCTCCTTCGACCCAAGGAAGAGCATGGCAGTTTGACTTTTCTTTCCAGCACTGGAGGCTTATAATTATTTGAAAGTCACTATGACTGGAACCGCTGTTGGGCATTCTGATTTCGACTGACGCAAAGCAGAAATTTAAAATAAAATGAAATTAAAAACAGCCTCCCCTTAAGTTGACATTTTAATTTGGTAGAAAAGAATTAGGGTTTCCAAATAGAATAGTATTTGAGGTTTTTTTAATTACCCTTATACATATGCATACATGTGTGTAAGAGAGAGAGAGAGAGAGAGAGAGGAGAGAGAGAGAGAGAGAGAGAGACTATGCATATAACATTCTGTAGCATACTGCAGTCCTTTGGACCAGTGATTCCCAGCCATGGATCCCCATGTGCTCTTGAACTCCAACTCCCAGAACTCTTCACCACTTGCTGTGCTGGCCAGGATTTCTGGGAACTGAAGTCCAAGAACCACAGCTGTTGACTATCAGTGGACCCCTAAGAATGGTCTCCCATTCATTCTAGCCTGTACAGCCAATGAGAAGGTATTCTCAAGTTGCACTCTAGCTACACCAGGAGAGTTGAGTTTCCCTCACTGTGCTTTGTCTGTGATGATTCTCAGTCATCCATATGAGTTTATCTGGAAGTTGGCAACTGGACTTCTAGAGAGAGTGAAACATAAGAACATAAGCACATAAGAAGAGCCATGCTGGATCAGGCCAAAGGCCCATCTAGTCCAGCTTCCTGTATCTCACAGTGGCCCACCAGATGTGTCCAGGAGCGCATGAGACTAGATATCTGTCTCCAGATACCACTCCCCTGCATCTGGCCCTTGAAGCACCCTGGTTTTAAGCCTGGAGATTACACATCTCCAACATGATTTGTAACCTGTGATGGACGTTTTCTCCAGGAATCTGTCGAATCCCCTTTTGAAGGCATCCAGGCCAGATGCCATCACCACATCATATAGCAGGGAGTTCCACAGACTAATAACACGCTGGATAAAGAAGTATTTTTCTTTTGTCTGTTCTCATTCTCCCAGCCCTCACTTTGAGTGGGTGTTTTGCTGGTCATCTTCACTGACTGACGAAGCTGTTTGGGTGAGCAGTGAAACATTTCAGTCTCTCAAGAAAAGAAGTCCAGTTGCCATGACTCAACTTTGAGATCACCCTGCTTTGCACACTTAACTATGCAAGCCAGATTCCTGTAGGTGTAACTGTTTTGTCTAGAGATCCACAGTGGCTTTTGGAGAATGAGTTTATAGACCAGGATGGATGTAATTATATGTGTACATGAGTATTTTTTACATGATCTCTGACGGTAAATGGTTTTGTTTCAGCCGAACCTGCCCTCCATCCTCGCCTTCAGGACGAGAAAAAGAGAACCCTGGTATGCTCGCAGAGAACTGCTTTAGAGAACTGCTGGGCCGAGCGACCTATGGCAACATGAACCACGCCGTCCGGCCAGTGTTTGCGTAAGAAATCTATGTCCCCTGTTTAAGAAAAGCTCTCCGTCCGCATAGTCTTGCACATGGAATTGCAGGAAAACGAATCAAAATATCCAATCTTCTCAGATAATTTAATTTTGTTTCTAACACCGACTCGTATAAAAAATTCAATTACCTTCCTGTAGAGAAATCTAAATTATTTAGTTATTTCACTCTTGCAGGTCAGAAGGAGGAGACTCTGAAATGTTTTTGTCCCTCTGTCGAATGAGATTACAAGAGGGTTTGTATCTTTTTTACATTCTGGCACGTTTTTCTTCTTCTTCATCATAAAACATCACTCATTTTGTACAAAAATGTGTATTGCACAGAAAAGTGTTGTTGTTTTGTACCACCCCATAGAGCTTAAACACCCCATAGAGCTTAATTACCCAGCTTGTAATTGTAATCATTTTATATAATTGTAAACTGCACAGAGTTTACAATTATATAAAATGATTACAATTACAAGCTGGGTACTCATTTTATTGACCTCGGAAGGATGGAAGGCTCATACCACTTCAAGTAGTCTCTGGGCGGTTTACAGTTTCCTTACAGTAATGCAGGCTACACATTGCCCCACGCCCAGCAAGCTGGGTACTCATTTTACCAACCTTGGAAGGATGGAAGGCTGAGTGAACCTTGAGCCTGCTACCTGGGATTGAACCCCAGGTCGTGAGCACAGTTTTACCTGCAGTACAGGCATTTAACCACTGCACACAAGAAAAGCTTCTATACAAAATAAAGGATTTCAAATGTAAAATGCAATTCTATGCAGGGAAAAAACTCTTCTTTTACTAGTGGTGGTCCTTGGATGGACGATCACCAGGGAATACCAGGTGCTCTAGGCGCCTGGAGTAGGAACTGGCAAACAACTCCAGTATTCCTGCCAAGAAAACTCCATGGGCATGGGGTCCCGAAGAGTCGGTCACGACTGTCACGACACCACACACACACACACACACACACACACACACAATCGTTAGGCAAAAGTGAAAAAATCTCATAGCAGTTTCACATCTTTTCATTTGAGGACTAAATTTTGACAGTACAGTCACCCCCTGCCATTTCGCGGTTCAGGTACTGCGGTCCCACTATATCGCGGGATCACAGTACCTGCGGGGGAGCATGGCGGGGAGCTATCGCATCGCTCCCCGCTGCCCCCCCAGGCCCCTCTGATCGCCCCCCACCCCCACCCGACCCGCTTCCGCATATCGCAGATTTTCATGTATTGCGGGCCGGGTGGGTCCCTAACCCCTGCAATAGGTGGGGGGTTACTGTATTTGTTACACGTTCATTCCCGAATGAATGTTAGTCAATGCCCCGCAGCGTTGTCCATAATTATCTAAGCACATGAATCATGCTCTACAGCATTTTCCATGTATAAAACTATTTTGCTCTAAAATTTTTAGCCTAAAAATTAAGGGTCTGATACATGGAAATAAACCAGAGAGAGAGCTGTATGGTTGCGAAACTGTAATTTGGGGTTGCAAAAGTGAGGGTCATCTTATACATGGGGGCACCTTATAGATAGGGAATATGGTAAATGTGTTCACTGGATTGTTCCTCATGTCTATAAAAACACAGGGTTTGGGCTGGGTGGATTTCAAACTCATTTAATCTATTATATTTCACTTTATTTTATTTTAGACATTTAGATCATCACAGACTCTGGGATCCTCACGAATTCGCTGTCTCTATTTTCAAAATCATTATGTATTCAATACAGGTAGGTTTTGGGTTTTTTGGGTTTTTGGTTTGTTTGATTGGAAAAGAAGGAAGATGGATTTGTTTGTATACTTTTCTGTAGTCACTTCTGTGTGAAATAATCACATTTCTTAAATAATAGAGAAGGTACTGCTTTTCAGAAAATATACCGTATGTACTTGAATAGATGATGCACCCTTTATTGCTTATTCTGGAATATGCATCAGATAAAAAGCCAAGCCATGCAAGGTATATTGCTCATATACGGCCCCATAGCTCTCTGAATGGTTTACAATTTGATTATGCAAGCTATACATTGCCCTCCCCCATCTGCCAGCGAGCTGGGTACTATTTTACTGACTGACCTTGGAAGGATGGCAGGCTGAGTGAACCTTGAGTTGGCTACCGGGAATTGAACCCCAAGTCACCAGCACAGTTTGGCTGTAGTACAGCAGTTTAACCAGTAAAGACCAGGTGGCATTCTGCAGAAGCAGTCACCCTTATATCATCTCTTCCCCTAGAACAATATGTAATTATGTTTTAAAACAGTGGTTCCCAAGCTTTTTTCAAGTTGTAACCCTCTTTCATAATAGCCAGATAACCTGCTCCCCTCCCGGTTTGCATTAAAAAAAGCCTTTTAGCAAGTTAAAATCATCCTTTCTTAGAAAGCAGAAGCTTCTTTCTCCTCTAAAGCCTGTTTCTCATATATACACATGCATGCCAAATTTAACATCTGGCTCTGCAAGTCCAAGGAAGAAATTCTTTAACAAGGGGCTACAATACAGATAAGGCAACCAACAATCCCCACCTCCCAGGACACACTTGGTGACCCGCAGGTTGGGAAACACCTTTATTTGTTTGTTTGTTTGTTTGTTTGTTTGTTTGTTTGTTTGTTTGATTGTTTGTTTGATTGATTGATTGATTGATTGATTGATTGATTGATTGATTGATTGATTTTTGTACTGCCCATCTAGCTGTGAGGCCAATCTGGGTGGTTAACAACAATCAGTACAATACAATATTTATTATTTATTTATTTATTTATTAGACTTGTATACCGCCCGTCTTCCCGAAGGAACTCCAGGCGGTTCACAACAAAGGGATACAATAATAATAATAATAATAATAATAATAATAAAAGCAATTGAACAACAATAAAAACAGACAAGCGACAAATGGCAGATGGCGGGGGGGAGGGGAATACTGTACAATGCAGTGCAATGCAAAAAAGAACCTCCTACAATAAAATAAAATCAATATACAAATGCAGTAAATATAATAAAAATAAAATTAAGCATGAAATGTGTGTGTGTGTGTGTGTGTGTGTGTGTGTGTGTGTGTGTGTGTGTGTGTGTGTCCCCGTCTGTCCTTCCAAATGAGCTACATAAAATTCTCCTTATGGGCCACATAAAAATCTCCTTATGTCCAAATGGACCACGTAAAATTATGTGTTACTACAATATGTGAAAGACGTGGTGGGGGCCCTCCGTAAGCAATGCTCAGAAGCTGCTGTGGTAGAATATGGAGCAGCCTAAGTAGAATGGGATGGAAGTAGCATAGAAGTACAGTGGCACCTCAACTTATGAAATTAATCCATAACGTATGCATTTTCGGAAGTAGAATTCTTTGTAATTCGAATCACGGTTTCCCATAGGAATGCATTGCAAATCAATTAATCCATTCTGGAGGTTGGAAAAAAGGCAAAAAAGGGAACAGATTAATTTATTTTCAGTGCCTTCCCATGGGAAGGCTGTCCCAACTCCCCTCAATCAAGGGCAGCCAAAGGCTTCTCTATGCAGTCCCCGCCGACCTGTCAGAATCAGCTGTTTGGCGGGGCTGTGGAGAGCAGCCTTTGGCTGCCATTGATATATACTGTAGAGTATTGTATATGCCTCCTGCCTCCCAAGGTGGAGCTTCGTACTGAACGGAAATAATTGGAAATGGATTTCCTTTCATAATTCGAGTTTTTTTAGAAATCTGTTTCCAATGATTTCCTTTGTAAGTCACATTTTTCGGTTGTTGAAGCGTTTGTAACTCGAGGCACTACTGTATTCAGTGTGGCTGCACAGTACTGGCGGTGGTGTGCCCTCTCACCGCCCTCACAACCCACCAATCTCTGTGGCGGTGGAGGAGGAGCACCCACTTGTCCCCCACCCACCAAGCTCCACGGCTCTGGCAGCAGCGGAGGAGGAATGCCCCCAGGTTGGGAGGCAGGCAGGGACCTGGCGGGCGACTTCTTAGCACTCCACGGGCTACCAGTCACCTGCGGTCAATGCGTTGTGCAGACCTGCCTTAGAAGGTCCATTTGGGGGATTAAGGAACAGAGTTTTCCACAGAACCATGTCTTTTAACGGGGCCTAACAGGTATTGTAATTTTCCAGGCCCAGTATTCTCATCACGTGATACAAGAGATTCTGGCACATCTCGATGCTCGCAAAAGAGATTTTCCTCGAGTCCGAGCAGGGATCATTCAGGCCCTTTTGCAAGCGGTGGCTATCGCTGCAAAGGGTTCCATAGGTGAGTGTTGTGGAATCTAGGTTTCTGGGCAGAGAGTGATGTGATTTCCCCCAGTGTTTGACCCAATATATAGATGTGATTTCCCCCAGTGTTTGACCCAATATATAGAGAGAAGGCACCTGGTACTCCACCTTTGATATCTCAGTAGGTCTGTGTATGAATGGAAAGGTGGAATTCAGCCTATGCGTTGCAGTTGCATTGGGATCTAAATGTTTTTTTGAGTCCTGTGGCGAAAATGCCATCGTGTCTTTCCATTCATGTATTTCCTTCATCCAAATGTCTGATCAACCTGAGACTTCATCAGACTTTGAGAAAGTTGCTTTTTTAATGTACAACACTTAAAATCCCACCAATAGCATGGCCTCGGTTTCCATTGCTCTCCCACCTTTCTTCCCAAAAGGCACCCCAAGTGAATACTAGCATGTCAAGAGCTGAGGAAAAGTCACTTTTGGACTTATAACTGGAAGAATATACCCCAGCCAGTATGTCTAGGCCAATTACAATCCCAAAAGTACTTCTTCCACTTCGGGACATCACCATAAGGAAGTAACTTCTGTATCGTTTAGTCTGCAAATGATAGCACACAGATGAATCATAGCCCATTGATTGGGCTCCTTTGGAACTCAGTCTTCTGTGCTGTTTTATGTCAGATTATTTCCTTTCCATTCTTCTTCAGCCTTGATGTGATTCTTTTTATAAAAAGACCCACAGTTAAAGCTCTTTTATTATTCTTCTCCACAGGCCCAACGGTCTTAGAGGTGTTTAACACCTTGCTGAAGCATTTACGTTTCAGTGTCGATTTCGAATTAAGCGACCGGCGTAGCTCAGTAAGCAGTGCCAGCTTCAGCGCCAGTACCAAGGAAAACGACGAGAGAATTGTCCAGAATGCTATAATTCAAACGATTGGTGAGTAACTGATTTTTTGAGGGACCCTTGGCTATTTAAATCCCATTTTATGGTAGATAGTCCCTATGGACTTCCCTACACTTTCAATGGGAGAATACTGCCTCGCACACAAGGCTTTAGGAAAGATGAAAGCCACTTTCATGATGGAAATGCCCCCAACAAGCAAATAACGCAACTGTATGTTATGACAAAATATAGGAGCTGCATATCATGGAGAAAATATCTGTGTAAATTAGAACACTTATAGTTGCCCATCAAGACTTAAGCCCGGGCAGTCCTCATATCTGATTGTGCAACTGGTGGTGCCACTAGTTGTGCAAAAGAGTGAAGAACTGATTGATTGCACAACTAGTTGCGAAACTGCACCCATGGGACTGCATCCTGAATACAGCTTCTTCCTTGGTGCAAAGTTTGCAACAGCCTGTGCAGCTTCAAGTAGTGTGCCTGTAGCTACGCAACAGGATGATGGACGGCTATGTTATATTTTCAATCAGTTTGTCATCTGCCATCTCTGAAAAGAGAATTAGGTCAAAGTGGTGGCTATATTTAAAAGGGTTGCTTATTGCAATGTTAGTTAATCAGCTGTAAGTTAGTACATTAAACAATCACGAAATCATGCTGAAAAACACAACTAGAGAAAATAATATAAAATTCCAAAAGTTGTTAAACCATAAAATGGTAAACACTTCATTGAAATTCCTTAAAACACTAGAATTAACTGATTAGTCCAGCAATCAATAAAACAATTTATACCTCTTTTGCTTTCTAATGTTCCTCTTAGCTTATAATTAGTTTCTAAGTTAAAACTATAAAAGTCTTGTTTTGAAAGATCTTACAATGAAAGAGTTGATTTTTACTGATGAAAGTAGTGCTGATTGTAGGATTTTTATTTGTGAAAATTTGCATAAATTTTCTGAATTAGATAAATGCATTTTTAATTGGGGAAATATTCTGGGTTATGAGGTGAAAGAAGATGTATAACTGAGGTGAGAAACACTGTAAGTTTATTTATTTCGCATATTTTACACCTACATCTAGGATTCTTCGGAAGCAACCTGCCAGACTACCATCGTTCTGAGATTATGATGTTTATTATGGGGAAAGTCCCCGTTTTGGGTGCAACTTCACATACTCTGGATACCAGCCAACTTGGGTGAGTTTATCGTATTCTATGTTGTCAACCTCCTGCAGTCTATATGGTTCTGCTGAAATAGTCAAGAGGAAGAATGAGATTAGAGATGGGCACGAAAAAATATTTTTGTTTTCTTTATCGTTTTTTTTGTTTCATTTCATAACGAAACAAAATATGAACTATATTTAAAAAAAAACAGATTGAAGATTTTTGTTTTGCTTCGTTTTTCATTTTCTCCCAATCTTGTGTGTTTGGGGGGGGGGAAGTGCGGGGTTTTTAAACTTTTTTTTAGCCCCCAAAGCAAGAGGCAATGGCCGCAGTCATCACTTGCTTCAGGGACTCAAAGACAGTCTAAAAACCCCTCACTTTTCCCTCAACACGCCAGATTGGGGGAAAATGTGGGGTTTTAAAAGGTGTTTTTTTTAAGCCTCCAAAGCAAACGGCAACCACCGCAGCTGTTGCTTGCCTTGGAGCCTAAACAAAACTTTTAAAACCCTGAGCCACTCCCCCCAACACACCCGAAAAACAGTAAAAAAAAAAAACACTTAAAACATATAAACAGTTAAACACATAAACACACATAAAAACACAAAATGAAAAATGAAACAAAATGAAAAATGAAATGAATTGTTTTTAAAAAAATTGTTTCAAACAAAACAAAAAAATGAAAAGAAAAACAAAACAAAACAAAACAAAACAAAAAATGAAACGAAGTGCCATTTTAGCGTTTCATGCCCATCTCTAAATGAGATCTTGGGTAAGCCTCCTGAAACATTCAGATGGAACATATAGAGTGCCTAGAATACTTGCTACACTTTTGGGCCAAAATCCTGTTAGTTTGTTTCCAGTGGCATAACATAGTTGGTGTAGATCTCATTGGCAAATGGTTTCACGTTGAGAAGTTGCCATAGGTCTTTGCTTTGGCACACACCAAATCGTGTCTAGATCAGGCATGTCCAAATTTCGGCCCTCCAGATGTTTTGGACCACAACTCCCACAGTCCTTTGCCATTGGCAATACAGGCTTGGAATTCTGGGAGTAGTGGTCCAAAACATCAGGAGGGCCGAAGTTTGGAAATGCCTGGTCTAGGACCAGCTCCTTAGTTAACTGTGATATACTGCTGAGAATTACACAGATCCATTCCATTACCATTAAAAAACAGAAGTTTGGTTTTGATCTAGTAGGATTTATTTTTCCAATGGCCCAGGCCATTGTCACAACTTGATAAGACAGTTGACAAGAAATTGTCAATATCAAGAAGGTTCTCAGTCTCCCGACAAAAGGTGGGTCCGGTGGGGGCTGCTTTCCTCACCAGAGTGTCCATAACTTCAGCAAATTACCTGCCCAGAAATGGGGGCCTTTCCTTTGGGAATTGAAAGGATATCAGTACAGGGCAAGCATAAAACAATGTTGGACTGCAAAAAGAGAGAACATCAGAAAATAAGTACATAAGAACAGCCTTTCTGGAACAGGCCACAGCCCATCCAGTCCAGCATTCTGTCTCACACAGTGGCTCACCATTTGCTTCAGGGTATTTCCAAGCAGATGTCTTCACCTGCTTATGATTCCCCACAAATGGCGTTGAGAGATATCCTGCCTATCTCTCCAACCCGGAGGTTGTCCTTAGGCATCCATCATGATAGCCATAGATACCCTTGTTCTCCATGAACTTGTCCAATCCTTTTTTTTTTTACTTTTGTATATAATTTTCATTTACATACACCAGAAGCAAACAAAACAAACATCCCAATGACCAGACTCATAAAACAAAAAACAAAAAGTGTCCCACCCCTTTAAAAAAGCAAAACATATCAAAGAGGGGGATTCCCTCCCCCACAAAAAAATAACCTAGATATTGCTGAAATTCTGATTTGTCTTGGCAAGTCTGGGCAAAGGGGCTTTGCAATGTGCCTTATTATAAAACCACCTTTTTTGCAGGGTTTTGTAGAGGGGGATTTTTTTTCCAGAGCAGATAGAATTTCTTTTGTAGGGAGACTCACCCAAGAGCAAACATGAAAAAGATTGACTTGTTAAAGTAAGCCATGGGC
Source organism: Phrynocephalus versicolor (assembly GCA_023846285.1). Lineage (NCBI taxonomy): Eukaryota > Metazoa > Chordata > Lepidosauria > Squamata > Agamidae > Phrynocephalus > Phrynocephalus versicolor. The sequence goes on along the minus strand of JAHTLZ010000204.1, from coordinate 8,647,147 downwards.
TTGATTCTGCAAGAGCCATGCAGCGCAGTTGAAGACAGGGCATTTTGGAGATGGCTCTTTCGCAGGCCTGGCATAATTCAGGGGAAGTTTGACAGCACATAACAACAATAATAAAATACAGTAGGATTCCTGTATCTCCTCACTTGCCATCTATGGATTTACTAATCCATGGATGACGAGGGGCCGGAGTTTTGCTGGTTGCCGCAGTGGCAAAGGAGGTGGCAAAGGAGGTTTGCAAGGAGGTCTCCTCCATGCAGCCTCTGCCCTCCCCTTTTGTAGCTTGGATTCCACACACCCAATCACCCTGTTTGCAAGCCT
>JAHTLZ010000204.1:8600245-8646819 GCA_023846285.1 Phrynocephalus versicolor | reverse complement strand
ACTCACAGGAGACAACATGAGAAATTGAACTCCCCACCTCTGACTCTGCAACCAGATGCCTAAGCTACTGAACTATCTGGCAAGCTGCCTAAATCTTATTGCCTGACTGTCTAGATATGTTTGAGCTGCCTAGATGCCCTAAGCACATCCGATCTTGCCTGATTCTGGAAGCTAAGCAAGGTCGGCCCTGGTTAGTACTTGGATGGGAGACCACCAGGGAATACCAGGTGCTGTAGGCACCTAGATTAGGAACTTGCCAACGACTCCAGTATTCCTGCCAAGAAAACTCCATGGACGTGGAGTCACGAAGGATCGGTCACTACTGTAATGACACAACACACACACACACACACACACACACACACACAGAGAGAGAGAGAGAGAGAGAGAGGGAAGGAGGGAGGGAGGGAGAAACTGGCCAGCCACTCCAGTATTCCTCCCAAGAAAACTCCATGGATGTGGAGTCACGAAGGGTTGGTCATGACTGTAATGACACAACACAGAGAGAGGGGGGAGGGGGGAGGGGAGAGAGAGAGATTTTTAGCTGCATTTGGCTGTCTGGCTGTCAAAAATCGATAGTGTATGATGTGAATTCCTAGCTCTTGAAAGGACCTTGGGATTTTTGAGAGTTGTAATCCCAAAAAAGTCAGTTTTCCAAACTTGGTTCTGATTTCACAAGGCTTTCCTGATCATACCGCTGAGCTTAATTTTCCCTACTTTTTAGAGATAAATGTGGTGAGACCTATTTTTAATCACCAGTGAAATCCTTATCTTAACTCATTTTAGCGGAGGAACCCAACTATCTGTGATCCGTATTGTTATTAATATTCTTAGCCCAAAAGGCAGGGATTTTAGATTTGAGAAAGCTAGGCTTTAAAATATATATATAATAAAGAAATGTGGGAACCCTTTCTGCCTATGAAAAACAACTCATCTCACAATAATTCTTTTCAACTTTTAAATGTAAATCTGCATTAATTATATTCCTTTTTTTTCTTTTTCTTTGAGGAGCTTTCCTTACTTCCCATACTTATTTTGGATAAGCCCAAGATCAAACAAAATGTAACTTTGAATGTCTTTCCTTTTAGGGATTTGGGAACCAGGCGAGTTCAGATTATGCTGCTGCGCTCATTACAGATGGTAAGGCTTCAAGTAATGACGGAAACATTTATTTCTGGGTTTTTTTTTTTTCCTATCCCTTTTTTTCTGAAAAATAGAACAGATAGTTTTGAAAACTTGAAGTAAAAGAAAAGATGACTAACATTTCCTGGATTAGACCAGGTCTGATGACAGCTACTTAGCTAATTGTCTGTGATAAATGGATGTTCCCTTCAGATAAAGAATTCAAAATAGTTCTTAAACAGCAGAAAACAATTTGTTTTCATCTTTGTTTTTGTTGAAACACTGCAAGTGAATCTACAAAACACGGATGTGCTACAGATGTCATAGAAGAGCAAGTTTCAGAACTAATGAATAAATAAATGTACAGTAATACTATAGTGTCTGCAGAGAACAGGTTCTAAACCTCCTTCCCTATGGATTCCAGAAAGTGTGGCTACAGAAAACTTATCCTATAGCAGTGGTGGTGAACCTTTTGCACTCCAGATGTTTTGGACCACAATTCCCACAGTCCTTAGTCATTGGCAATACAGGCTTGGAATTCTGGGAGTTGCGGTCCAGAACGGCTGTAGTGCCAAAGATTTTCCACCACTGTCCTATAGCCCAGGCCTGCCCAACAGGTAGACCAGGGCTACCAGTAGCCCACGAAGGGTTCAAAAGTAACTCACCAGCCATCAATAAAAAAGTGAGGGGATAAGTTCTGGGTCTGCCAGCCCATTGTCTCAGCCGAGTGGGGCAGTTCAAGGGCCATGGCGTGGTCCCATGGTCTCTCACACACACCTCTCCCCCGTACCAGCCAGGTGATCAGCACCTCAGCCTGTTCAAAGTTGGACAGCCCTGGCCTAGACAAACGTCTTCCTGATAATGAAATAGGAATCCCTTATAACATGTTGAGGTTTTACATGCGTATAAAAAATGACCAGTGCAAGTATGCTATACATTGTCTTATTTTCAATGCATTCCTATGGGAAACCGCTGCTCTACTTACAAAGATTTTTACTTATGAGCATGTGCTCAGAATGGCTAAAATTCATAAGTAGAGGTTTTAGTGTAGTAGCCCTCAGGTACTTTGGTCCAAAAAAGTAGACCTCAGCCTGTTCAAAGTTGGACAGCCCTGTTATAGCCTAATCTCTGGTTCCCTCTAATGAGCGCTTATGGCAATACACTTTGGAAACATGTTTCTCGGGGATTGACATGTCATTTAATATTTCCAGGCAGTGGATAATTGAAAACACGGTTATTCATCCAGGGGATGCAGTGGTCCTACTGTATAGAATGGCTTTTGCTGACCAAGAAACATTTGGTTGTGAAGTCCAGCTGCAGTTCAGCCCTTCTAGAATAAGTTATGGTTGTCCTTATCTTTGATCTCAACTAGGTGACAACAGGATACAGTGCCAAAACGGTTGCTGCTGCTCTGCCTGCACCTTTTCTGGATCCTTTGCTGTCTCCTTCCCTCATGGATGACTGTGAACTAAGGCAGCTTGTCCTGGAAATACTGCATAACCTTATTGATCGGCACAACAACAGAGCAAAACTTAGAGGCATAAGGTGAACGTTTGCCGCATGCCAATGTAAAATGAGTATTTCTCTAGTAATGGCATGGACCTGTGAACATAGACTGGGTTCGTTTGTGTGTTTGTTTGCACTGATCTGCATCTGTTTTAACCCTTCAGTTTTCTCCCTTAAAGTAAAAGGAATGGTTGTAGCTTAATTGTAGAGACCTCCTTACATCATGCCCTTGATGGCTGCATGACTGTGGGATCAAAAGCCCACAAAGTGTAACTTTCCCAAATGTTCATTCCAACGCAGAGGAGCCAGGGTGATTTGGCACCAAAGAAGTTCAGTGCAAGTATTCCCAAAGATGTGTTAGCTCTTTTATGGTTTTGGATTGCAGTTCCTCGAATTCTCCCAAGAATTTCAGAAATTGAGGTCCACAAACCCAAATTGCACACCTCCTGTTTTTGCACACACACACACACATGCCAATAAAAAGAGCTGCTGGGTTACTTACGCTTAACATTGGCTTTTCTGGCCTTTGCTTATTGTTCTTGATTTGTAGGACAGTACTCCCCCGTTTATTGCAGGGGTTAGGTGCCTGATCCACCTGCGATAAAGGAAAGTCCGCAAAATGACGACACCTCAGTAAACTGACCTGGGGCTGCTCTTGCCAGCTGAGCTTGCAAAGAGAGGTTTTTAACCCCCTCCTGACACCTCAGCAAACCTTGCTGACAGGAGCTCAAGGTCTGTTTGCTCAGGTGTCAGGAGAGGATTAAAAACCTCTCTTTGCAAGTGCAGCCGGCAGGAGCAGCCCCAGGTCTGTTTGCTGAGGTGCCAGGAGGGGGTTAAATACCTATCTTTGTAAGCCTGCTTCTCTCAAGGCAAAAACTGTGATATACTGAGACCGTTATATATGAACCACGATATGGCGGGGGACTATTGTAAAAGGAAACCTGCTGTCGTTCTTCCTGGAGATAGTAGTTTTTTGGGAGGTGCCATCTATAGAGCCAAAGGGGCAGTGAGATTACACTCGTGGAGGGAGGCCACAAAACCTGCAGCTTTGTGATTGCGGGCAGCAATTCAGATAATTGTTGGGCAAGTTATGAAAATGCAGTAGTCCCCCGTTTATTTGCAGGGGTTAAGTTTCCTCACCACCCACGATAAATGAAAATCTGCAATATGCAGATGCCATCACGGCAGGCTGGTGACAACGTCCACAAATCGGGTTGGGCCAATAGGCCTCTGGTGGGGCCACAGCCAGATCAGGAGGCCTCCTGTGGGGCCACAACCAGGTCAGGAGGCCTCCACTGTGACCATGGCTGAGTCAGGAGAGCTCAGTGGCTGGGACTTCCCCCAGGTCCAGAGGCTGTGTGAAAGTTGGAGGCTTCCACGGACAGGTCCAGAGGCCTCCACTGGGGCTTCTGTCACCAAAGCAGTGGGGGTGGGGGTGGCAGATCCCGCAATATAGCGGGACCACAATATTTGAGGCGTGATGTGGCATAGCGTGTCCTGATGTCGAACTCTGATCTAGAAATAGATATGTTCTTAGATACGGTTGACCCTGGGAGAGAAAGGCAGGATATCTCTCAATGCCATTTGCAGGGAATCATAAGCAGGTGAAGACATCTGCTTGGGAATACCCTGAAGCAAATGGTGAGCTAGACAGGATGGGCTGTGGCCTGCTCCAGCAAGGCTGTTCTTAGGTTCCTATGTTTTTATGCTTCCATTGGTATAACAGTATATAAATGCAGGTACAGTCACCCCCCTGCCATTTCGCGGTTCAGGTACTGCGGTCCAACTATATTGCGGCATCGCAGTACCTGCACAGGGGGGTGGCGGGGAGCGATCAAATAGTTCCCCGCTGCTGCCCCTATCCCCCTCCTGGAGGCCTCGGAGCCGCGCGGGGGGCAACGGCGGGGAACGATCAAATCACTCCCTGCCGCCCCCACCCGACCCCCGCCCCACCCGACCCATTTCCACATATCGTGGATTTTCATGTATCGCGAGTCGGGTGGGTCCCGATAGTCGGGGGGTTACCATACTCATCTTGGGTGCCTTCATAGCCTTACCCCAAAAGGAGGGGGTAAAAACAAAGCCTTGTGTTGGACCAGGGTTAAGAAACCAGTTCTAGCTGCATTCATCCCATCAGAAGCAGATCATAAATTTCCTTGTAAGGAAATTAAGTATGATAGGACATAGAGTTGTTTTGTTAGCCTGATATTAGCAGCCCGGTTTTCACTCTGTAGGAGACTTTATCTAAGGGATGCATTGGTTAGTCAAAACATAAGTTTCTAGAAGCTTGGACTCTGAATTGGATATTTTAGAATCATGTACAAGAATTTCTTATCGCAGAAGGAAGATTCTCCTGCCTGGCTTTGCTTCGCTTCATCATGATTCTTCATTAGTTAGGGCAGGCCTGCCCAAAGTCCGCCCCGGGGGGGGGGGATCCGGCCCATCAGGCCATTCTGAGTGGCCCGCAGCTGGCTGGCCCGCCCCTCCCTCCCCCTCCTTCACCCAATGTTTTTTTTAAAGAAAGTGGGTGGGGCTTGCAGCGGGGTGGCAGGGTTGGGGAGCAACCGGCCCCTGACACATTCTCAGCCACCAAATCTGGCCCTCCTTAAAAAAAGTTTGGGCACCCATGAGTTAGGGTTTAGAATTATTTAGATTAGCCATGGATTTCAGTAAAGAGTTAGGTAAGGTTATTTAGATTAAGATTTTGTTTGTTTTTAGGGCAAATATGCTTACATTTTTAATCTATTTAGATGGATTTTAATTTCAACTTTTATTTAGAGATAAATCTTCATTATATTTTACTTTGCCTTCAGAGAAATCATTTGTTTTGGTAAGTTCTGGTATTTTAAAAGAACCCAGGAATTCCACCTCCATGATTAACGCCATCAAAGACTTAGCTGAAAGAGGAGTTTGTTTATAAATCACAGGTTCATAGAGGAGGGTTTCCGAACACCCCTTGTCAGTTAGCACTATTACTATGTTTCCCCGAAAATAAGACAGTGTCTTATATTAATTTTTGTTCCCAAAGATGTGCTAGGTCTTATTTTCAGGGGATGTCTTATTTTTCAATGAAGAAAAATACGGTTCACATTTACTGTTATCTTATTATGGGGAGGCCTTATTTTTCGGGGGATGCCTTATATTTCAGTGTGGGGCAAAACTGTAAGTAGGTCTTATTTTCAGGGGATGTCTCATTTTTTGGGGAACAGGGTAGGTGTGGCAAGACGCACAAACCTTATGTGAATTCCGGTAGGGCAGGCCGGGGGCCAAATCCGGCCCGTCAGGCCATTCTGAGTGGCCCGCGGCTGGCTGGCCCACCCCTCCCTCCCCCTCCTTCACCCACACATTCCCCTACGGTGGCCACGGCTCCCTGTGCTTCCTTTGGTCCCCACCTTCCTTCTTTCCTCCCTCCCTTGTTCCCCACCTTCCTTCCTCTCTTGCTTTCCACCTTCCTCCCTCCCTCCCTTGGTCCCTGTCTTCCTTCCTGCAGGTGGGGTTGCAAGGGGTCAGTGGGTGGGGCTTATGGGTCAGTGGGTGGGGCTTGCAGTGGGGTGGCAGGGTCGGGGAGCAACCGGCCCCTGACACATTCTCAGCCACCAAATCTGGCCCTCCTTACAAAAAGTTTGGGCATCCCTACAATAGGATTTTGGTCTCCATTTCTGAAGTTAATAGAGAATGCTAGATTCCCATGCTATTGGGGTAGGATAGACCTTTCCACCTCCTTTTCACCATTTGCCTTCTATTGTACAAACACTGTGGGCCTAAAGCTGCAGAAATTGTTTTCCACTTACCAACGGTGTGTTTTTATACCAGTCACTGGAGCATTGCACTAGATAGATGAAGTGACAGACGAAGATACTTTTCGGCTGGTCCAATCTGGTTTGAGGAGAAGCCCAAGAAAGCCAATAGGACAATGATGGCGAACCTATGGCACGGGTGCCAAAGGTGGCACTCGGAGCCCTCTCGGTGGGCACCCGACATCGCCCCTTCACAGCCACCTGTATTCAGGTTAAATGGCCGTACTGGCACTTGGTGAAAAATTAGTGGGTTTTGAATCGCAGTTTGGGCACTCGGTCTCTAAAAGGTTTGCCATCCCTGCGATAGGACAAGGGTGGGAGTGGCATGGTCAGCAGGTTCCACGTGGCCTACCAAAGTGGTTACTGTGGCCCTTTCCCCTTCCCCAAATGTTGTCTTGCCTCGTCTATAAAACCTGTCTTGTTATAGCAATATATTACCACACTTGTGGGAATCCTGGCATGAAAACCTAATGTTATAGTACTAGTAGCTGTGTGCCATTCACTCATGGTTCTTCGTAGTCAGCCCTATGACACTGAAAACATTCCTATTGCTAGGGTAATAGAATAGGATGCCACCTCACCCCATATCTATGGGGGATTGATTTCAAGCATCTCCCCCACAGGTGATGAAAAATGAAAATAGCAAGTGCTAATATCTATATAGCATAGCTCCCCATAGTGGCCAGTTGTGGTAATGTCATCCTTAGAAATATATACAGTGGACCCTCAAAAACAAATGGCTTGCATAACATAAGATCTGTACAACATAAAAAATTCCGGAAATAGGGGAAATTTGCTTAACAGAATTGCCTATGAGGAGAATCCGTACAACATAAAAATGGTTGCGCTTAGAGATTACTCCGTTTTCAATGCATTCCTATGGGAAATTTGTATAAAGGAAAATTTGCTTAACATAATTTCATTTGGAACAAATTAATTCCTTTATACAAGGTACCACTTGTACCATATTTTTTCACCGATAAGATGACCCCATGTATAAGATGATCCCTAGTTTTTCTACCCAGAATTAGTTTCCCAACCTTGCAGTTCTCTCCTAAGCTTTCTTCTGTATATAAGACAACCCTCAATTTTTGGTGTAACAATTTTAGACAAAAAATATAGTCTTATGCACGGAAAAATACTGCATGTCTTGGTGTCTGTGGAGATTCTCAGTCATCCAGCACTCACCACCTCTTGAGGTAATTGAAACGTTTCACTGCTCATCCAAGTAGCTTCTTCACAAGAAAAGAAGTCCAGTTGCCATCACTCATCTCCCATATATACTGTATTTCGAGGATTTTCCTTTCAATATTTTTAATATTTTCCAGACCATGGATAAGTTAATCAGTGGATACTGATCCCGTGGATAAGGAGATCCTACTGTAAATCACATTAGAAGAGGGCCATCGAATCAATGGGGATTTAATGAGTTTACACCTTTCTAAGTTCTATGGATTCAAATTGGGCTGCTCTAACTACAAATTATCATATTAAAGCAAGCTGCAGTTAGAATAGGCTCATTTGAATAGGTGAAACCTATGGAGGAACTGACACCCCAAATCCTTGTGGATTCAACGAACCTACTCAAGTGCCGTTTGCTACAGTAAGCAACAGGATTTTGGCCACTTGGTGGGCCAGATGTAGTTACTCTGGTTCAGATATCTTCTATATCTAGAAGACTTACTCCAAATGGAGAAGGCATTATGCAGAGGACAAATCCGGTTTAACAATCTGTTTTGTGACCACCACCGATAGATGCTGTTAGCAGCATGGGCTTCTCCACAGTTCTGCCATTTCCCATTTTGTCAGTGAAGGGATAAAGAATTGCAAGCATTGAGCCATCGAGTAATTGAATGATTCCGTTTTCCCAACTCTGTTGCCCTGCATGTTAAGTAGCTCCTCCAAATCAGTCTTGGTTTCATGTTGTAATTATATTTTTGTTCTGTACGAGGCAGGTTTCTCCAAAATGAAGCATTTGTCTACCGAATCATAATTACTTGTGATTCCTTTAAAAAAAAGAAAGAAACAAAGAAAGAAAAGAAACAGAAAATTAATTGTCATTGTGAACCGCGGGGTGTAATTGAAATGGAAATTGCTTCAGCAATTCTAAGTAGATAAATATAATTCTCAGTGTGTGTCCTACTCCACTCCCCCCAGAAGTAGATTTTTTTTTTTACAACCTATAATTATTAATGGTGCTTTAAGAAACGAACGGATTGGTTTGTCGTTGCCCAGGATAATACCTGATGTTTCAGACCTGAAGATCAAGCGAGACAAGATTGCAAGGCAAGACCTGAATTTCATCAAGAAGGTAATAGCACCTTGTGTTCAGATCGAAAAGAAATCTTAAGTAGCCAACTTGCTGTTAAGTCGGACAAATCACTCCAGTGGCTGAACCCAAACTCAGCTTGGGTTCCCCTCCCCCCATGACTTGGACTGAACTTGCAACTCATAACCTTCCCTTTCCTCTTTTTTTTCTGGGGGGGGGGGAGTCTTGTTTATTATAGGGACTTGGGACTCAGAACTTGATACCAATGATTCAGACTTGGGACTTAAACCCCAAAACTTGCCATGATCCCTAAAAGTAATTGAAGCTATTGTGCCACACACTATTTATCCAATTAATGTTCTGTGGGGTGGTTAATATGTGGATTATCCTTTTAGTTTCTTTTTTATTTCTTTTTTCAACAAATATGGGAGTCAATCTGAGCAGGTCAAAATGCGCACAGTTTTAAAACGTACGCAATTTAGTCATTGCGAAAATGCTTAAGTTAGGAAAGATGTGTGCCAAAACATACATGAAGTCACAAAGAAGCAGAAGGGCCCAGACCTCAATGAAAATAAATATATGTGGACAGGGCAGGATTTTGAGAAATGTATTGAAAATGCTAACAGGTTCTTCTCAGTTGTTACGCCTAGACCAGGCATGTCCAAACTTCAGCCCTCCAGATGTTTTGGACCACAACTCCCACAGTCCTTTGACATTTGAAATACAGGCTTGGAATTCTGGGAGTTGTGGTCCAAAACATCAGGAGGGCAGAGGTTTGGGTATGCCTGGCCTAGATCCTGCAATTTGCTTCCAACAGAAGCTAAACTTGTGATCCTTCCACCAGCAGGCAAAGACATTTCCCTTCAGCCAGGTTTTTGGAGTCTAACAGACTGCTGGTAAAGGAGTTTCCAATTTATTTATTTGACTATAAATTAATAGTCCAATTTGCTGGGCTTTTAAAAAAAGTGTTCGACCTTTCTTGTTAGCTCTTTTGAGTCCTGTTAGCATAGAATATTAAGCCAAACCCTCAACGGCACACTCAGAAAACACACTCAAGTCACACTCAAAGCGTCTAAAATTTATTGTCATTGGTCGGGACAACTCTTGACTCCCTCACTAAAAGGAGCAGTTGAGGGAGAAACAAAGAAGTTTCAGGTAAGTTTCAGGATAAACTTGGCAGCGGGAAGGACACGCTGTACTTAGAAAGTCCCAGGTTACGAGGCCCCTAAAAATAATTTCTGCTAACTGGGTTGGAAAGAACTCTGCCGGAGTCTCTGGAGAGCTGTTGCCAGTCGGAATACATCATAATGGTCTGGATGAGCAAGTCATCTGACCCAGTGTGAAGCTTGGATGCCCAACGTGATGTAGAGGATGGGATGATGGAGTAGGACTCAAGAAGCCCGGTTTTGCATCCCCGGTCATCTGTGCAAGCTCACTGGGGTGTGGTACTGGCAGAGCCACTCATTAAATACCACACTTACCTTGAAACCCCAGTTCGGCTTGCTGTAAATGCTTTCTGACTTGGCAGCACCGAACAACCAAGCATATACCCTACCCGTGTACTCATCAGACTCATAGCAGCTTCTTTCTGCCTCACTGTAATGTTTGGAACCTGTGTCTAATCATCAGGTGCAAACCTTGGTTGGTACATCGGAACTCGTCCGGCTTTTCCTTTTCCTTGTCAGCATCGACATACTGGGGAAAATGCGTCTGGGAGCAATACTGAATAGCATCTAAGAGTTACCAAAAATGGGCCAAGCCTTTGTAAGCATGGAGAATGGCTTTTAGTGTATGCCCAAGGGCTATTCCCATCTGCACTGAAAGCTGATGTCTGCAGTTTCCCTGTGTCTGATCACCCCCTGTGTTTGATCCACCTTGTTTTGATATGCCGTCTCTGCATTCAGTGATGACGCTAGAATGAAAAGTTGGATATCTAGAGGGATGTAACTCTAGTTATTACTCATTTAATCCCGATAGATGAGAAGGAAAAATTCCAGAGATTCCCCCCCCCCCACGGGATGATGATGATGATGATGGTGGTGATGATGATGATTGCTGTTGTGAGTTTTTCGGGCTGTTTTACCGTGCTCTGGAAGTTTTTTTCTTCCTGACTTTTTGCCAGACTCTGTGGCCAGAATCCAGACCAGAATCAAAGAACATGAAAGACATGGCAGACTAAAACATCCAGAAAAATTAACAAAGCCTGGCTTCCAGTACTGACAACTACAGCTTGCAAAAGATCAAAGTTCAATGTTTCCCACCCAGCCATAAGCACCAGTGATCAGTTCACACAATAGAACAGCTAACAACACCCATCAACTAAAGAGGATCACTGCTACCTCTGATTGCGGTGAAACTTAATCCCTCCATCACAATACAATGATTAACACCTACTCTCCTGCATAGGACAAGTTTCCTCTTTCCCACAACTTTAAAACGCCATAGTCTCACTCACTCGATACCCCAGAGCACAGAGAGAACTCCTAGTTTCCTGAGTTCCATGCCCTCTGAAGACGCCGGCCACAGAGTCTGGCAAAACTTCCAGAACATGGCCAAACAGCTTGAAAAACTCACAACAGCTATCAGATCCTGGTATATTATTATTATCATTAACAGTTTAATTATGCAGGTTACACATTAATTGGAACTCAGTTTAGTGATCCAGAAAGATGGGGCACTAAGTCAACCTTAGTTCTTTTGACTGTTTTGATTGTACGATACTTTGAGCTTGCCGTGGAAAAGACAACTGACAGGTTTAACCAGGAACAACACCACTGATTATTCTCCTTTATGCTCTCTGTAGCACGGGCAGCAGTTGTACAGACATGTTTACTTGGGCTGCAAGGAGGAAGACAACACCCAAAAGAACTTTGAGCTGTTGTACACAACCCTTGCTCTCGTCACCATTGAATTAGCCAATGAAGAAATGGTCATTGACCTCATCCGAGTGGCAGTTGCATTGCAGGTAGGTCTTCTGAAATCTGTAACATTTGGTTTTTTTTTGGGGGGGGAGAGTTTTTTTTTGTTTTTGTTTTTTGCTTTTGATATCTATGTCTGGACGTTAAGTCACGGCAACTGGACTTCTTTTTCCTGAGAGATTGAGACTCTCTCGAGAATCTCTCTCTTGAGAATCTCTCAAGAAAAAGAGGTCCAGTTGCCAAGACTCAACTTCCAGGCATAGATATCAAAAGCAAAAATAAATAAATAAATAAATAAATAAAAAATACAGTCCAGTTGCCATGACTCGACTTCCAGATAAACTCACCTGGATGACTGAGAATCTTCACAAACATTTTGATATCTATGGTTATTTATTTATTTATTTATTTATTTATTTATTTATTTATTTATTTATTTATTTATTGCATTCTTATACCGCACCAATTTCCCAGAAGGGACTCTGGGCAGTTCCAGAAGGGGCTCTGGGCGGTTAGAGAGCAATGGGCACATATAATATCATATAATAATCATAGGCCACCAAGTCAATTCTAACTTGCGGTGACCCTTGTCAAGGAGTTTGACCTTGCCAAGGCTCTCCAGGTAGGAAATACTGAGATGCGGTTAACCATTCTCTTCTTCTAGGGTTGTCCTGGGACCAGGCAGCTTGATCACGGCTACACAGGCCGGCTTCTGCATGCAGAAGACACAGTGGGGATTTGAACTCCCCAATAGAGATGGGCACGAAATGAACAATTTTTCGTTTCCGTTTTCGTTTCGTTACGTAACGAAACGACAAACAAATTTTGTCTCTAAAATGAAACGAAACAAACAGAAACACCGGAAATTTTGTCGTGTGTTTCGTTTCCGTTACTGCAATATGAGTGAATTGCTTAAAATCCTTTAAAAAATCACAAAAACTGTAATAAATGGTAACGAAATGGTAACGAAACGAACAAAAACGAATTTTTTGAAAAAATTCACGAAAAACGGAAACAAACCAAAACGGACCCTCCAAACGACAAATGAAATGCCATTTTTTTTTATTCGTGCTCATCTCTACTCCCCAATAACTGGATCCCTAGGCAGATATCCAAACCACTGAGCTGTTCAACCAGCTGATCACACATGCACCTCAAACTTCATCTGACCAATACCTCCCAGAAGCATGATTGTAGAAATCGTGATATTTCAATCGCTGTTCCCCAGATCAGGGCCGGTAGACTGAAGCCTTGAGTAGTTGCTTTTATCTCATCTACCAGGAAGAAAACAAATACACTTAGAACAAGGCACATTGGAGCTCCTCGTTCAGCATAAGAAGCAATTTCTAGTACTAGAATTGAGTTTCTCAAGTTTCCTTTGTTTTAATAAATAGAAGGGCCATTAGGAAGTCTTACTGTTACTGGTATCATTAAACAAATTGAAGTAGGAACCCCTGAGAAAATGGGGTTCTTTTTTACCCCATTGGGTAGGAGGGCATAACCAAAATGATACTAGGTATAGGTATAATCAACGGGGAAGCATTATTTAAATCACAGCAGATACGCGGGGTATAAGAATTGTGAAATGGAGACTTCATATAAAAGAAAGCAAAGGACAATCAATGGATTTCTAACACAATACAATGATAAAATAAAAACTTCAAAGCGGAACAATGTGTATTGGAGTATCAAATTAAATTATAGTTTTGTTGAATCAACCACTGTTGGTCTTTATAAAGCACCATAATTATCCCTTCCACCAGCCCTCTAGTTGAAGCTCACCATATCCCAGCTCTTTGACCTAAGGATTTTCTACTCCCAAGTAATCCTGGAGTCTCCCAATAGATTCTGCTCTGCCTTTTCAGTCTATTTGGGTACATTTGGCTGGCCACATGCAGATATGAACCACATATCTTCATGTGGACAGATATCGACCGCGTATCTTCAGATCATAACTTGCAGTATCCAAAAGATATGAGCTGCATTTTGGACATGCTGTTGACCATAATTCACCTCCCCAAACTGTCCAAAACATACACAGCTTAGGCTGATGCCACCATTTAAAATCCAGTGTCCTCCTGGTGTTTCTATGCATAGATAAAGCCTGGTGCTGGTCCCTGAATCAGTGTCTCTTTGTTTATTGAAGGACATTGCAATTGTTAACGAAGACAATTTGCCCATGTTCCATCGCTGTAGCATCATGGCCGTGGTAGCTGCGTACCTCAACTTCCTAAGCCAGATGATTGCTGTTCCTGCTTTTTGCCAGCACGTCAGTAAGGTATTGTATTGCTTCTCAGGGTTATGCATGTTGTCTTGTGTGAAACATTGACAATGTTTGTCATTTTCAGTTCATGCTTCATTAAAATGAACCCCCCCCCCCAAATCACACCGCTTGGATGTGGAAGAAAGCAAAGCTGGTAGATGCACCTATTCCTAATTAGTACATGAACCACAGAGGCAACTCAATTTTGGAAAAATTAAATATCAAAGTAACTTTGATGGGGGTTCTTGCATGGCAGGGTGTTGGATTGGATGGCCCTTGAGGTCTCTTCCAACTCTATGATTCTATAAATTTGACGGCCCCTGGCTCATAGGAATCTGATAAGAAGTTTTGAAAGAATGTATGTGTTCATCCATAAATTACCACAATATTCCATTTTAAAGTGAAGTTCAAAATATGTACGAAAGTTTCTGCTCAAAATGAAATCAAGAGGCATGTTTGAGGAACACTGGAAAAACTTTGAAAACTTAGTTTCTTTTCCTTCTGTTGCTTTTCCTTTTCAGAGAAATTGAGTGATATGCTATTATGAAACGGACATCTTTTTGAGACACAGTTGTGACTATAAAATATAACCATTTCTCTTTTCAGGTTTAGAATGCAAGTGTTATTTCTAGGCAATGACCATGGAAGTCATTCACAGCTTTCCTGAAATAATCCTCTGGAGATTAATCAGAGGACAAACTTTCAAGTGTTATTTCGAACTTGACTTCGAAATGGAAGCTTGTGGTAACTTATGAGATGCACTTTAAAGAAGGGATGGATTTCAAAGGACTTGCAATCCTCTGGACTCTGGGCATTTAGATGAACATTCATACAGAACACAAAGTGATGCTATCTTTAGATCATGTACAGTAAAACCTTGGTTTACGAGCATAATTTGTTCCAGAAACATGTTTATAATCCGGAGCATTTGAAGATCAAAGCAAATTTCCACATAAGAAATAATGGAAACTCAAATGATTCATTCTACGGTCCAAAATATTCATATAAAAACGCTTACTATACTGCAATATAATATATAATAATAAAGAAAATATAAAATATAAAGAAAAAATAAAACAACTTAAATTTTTGAAAAAAAAATAATAAAATACAACCCTAATTTGCGCTCACCTTTGAAAACCTTCGTGTTTGGTGCTAGCGAGACCTCCCTTCCTCTGATCTCCCTCTGCTTTTGAGGCTTGCCTGAGATGGAATGTTCAAGACAATCACCCACAATCCAGCAGAGAGAGAGAGAGAGACCATTGGCTCACTTGTGATCATGTGACCTGCTCCAGTGTTCATATTGCAAGACATTGCTCATTAATCAAGGCAAAATTTAGAAGAAATGTTTGCTCATACCAAGGTACACATAAACCAAGGTTTTACTGTATTGAGAAACCTTATCTTGATTCTCTGCCCTTTTCACCCCCAGGTTATTGAAACCAGAAATGTGGAAGCACCGTATTTTTTACCTGAAGCCATTTTCCGAGAGAAGAAGTGCAAGTAAGGAAAATTATACTGGGAAAAATTATCTTAAAACACCACTTATTACTAAAAGATAGATGAAGATAAATCCCTCGCTCCCGGGTATAAAAGCTCCCAAGGATGTTCATCTTTGCCGGTGACCTTGGGCGGAGGGGGGCAGCCGCAAGTCAAGGGTACAACTGGGGCCAAAAGAGATGAGATGGCAGCTTCACAATGAGAAGCAGAGCTGATTTAAACAAAGGACGCACTTTGCTTTCAATTACCGATGAAGCAATTAATACTTGCGGTTTATGTTTTGAAGTCTCCCCAAGTCCCTGGGAAAGGATGAAACAAACTTGTTCTTCCTGGCCAATCAGATAGCAGAATCGCTGGCTGGCAGCGGCTACAGCGTGGAGAGACTATCGGTGCCATACGTCCCTCTCGTGACGGGTAAGTCCGTGATGGCTTACCCCTTCCTAGCTCCAGTTCTTCCTTCGCTTTAGTCTCCTCGTCTAACCCGCTGATCTTTGAGATGAACCTTTTATGATGCTCTTTTCTTCCCTTATTCATTGTGTCAAACGGGGGATCTGGACACTCATACCATCCGTTTGTAAACTCTCATGTATTCTTCTATGACTTAGTGGCCCTTTTATTAACACCACCTCCTATCTGTTAATGGAAGCAAAGCAAAGCAAAGCAAAGTGTTCTGCTTATATACTGACCCATACCACTTCAAGTAGTCTCTGGGCGGTTTACAGTTTCCTTACAGTAATGTAGGCTACACATTGCCCCACCCCCAGCAAGCTGGGTACTCATTTTACCGACCTCGGAAGGATGGAAGACTGAGTGAACCTTGAGCCTGCTACCTGGGATTGAACCCCCAGGTCGTGAGCAGAGTTTTACCTGCAGTGCAGGCATTTAACCCCTGCACCACTACCAAATGGTCTCTGGGCAGCAGGGAGTTGCAGTACAAGAATGCCTGGAGATCCATGGTTGTAAAAGGAAGCCAAGGAGGAGACAGACAAACCCATTACTCCGTGCTGAGTTGTGCAGGGGGCTTATGAGAACATGCAGTCAAACACATTTACAGCCATCAGCCTCATTGAGACTCTTGCATTATCAAACTGGATTTGGTGGGAGCGTCCACACAACCAAAGGTTAACATGAAATTGCAATGTATCTGTGGATATGAAGCAAAGCAAAGCAAAGTGCTCTGCTTATATACTGCCCCATAGTGCTTCAACCACTCTCTGGGTGCTTTACAATTTAATTATGCAGGCTACATGTTGTCCCCCACCCCCCAGCAAGCTGGGTACTCATTTTACCGGCCTCGGAAGGATGGAAGGCTGAGTGAACCTTGAGCCTGTTACCTGGGATGGAACCCCAGGTCGCGAGCACAGTTTTACCTGCAGTCCAGGCATTTAACCACTGCGCCACAAGGCTGCTCCGTGTTGCCGGGAATGAACCGTCTCCGTGCCCCTTGAATCGTTTTGCAGATTCACTCTCAGAGAAGCGTAATAACTTAAGTCACAATGTTGAATGGGTGCTAGCTAGTGAGTTGCTGCTTGCATCACAAGGCACGAAAACTGACTGCAGCTAGGAATGCAAAGCAACTGCTCCTTAGTAAGCACCACGCGTGGTTATAGTATCACACTGTTACTCTTAAGGCCAGCATAAATCGAAAACAGAATTCTGGCTGTTACTTCTCTTTAAAATGCAAAGTATTCATAGGCCAAAATCCTGGAAATCAGTAGATTTTATGGAGGACCTGATTCACCCAATTTCTCCTGATTAAAGGGCCTACTCTAGTTGCAACTTTAAGCAGGAGGACTCTAGCATAACATGCACTAATCTATACTGAGCTGAAAGTAGCACCCTCCAGATGACTTACGAAGGGAAATTCTACATATCTGTTTACTCCCTGTTTTCCGGCACTTACTGCTATGTTATTTGACCTATCTATTTGACCTAATTCTGTGCTTGAGTCAGAGGTATTTCAAATTTGAGTCAGAGGTATATTATTTCAAATTTGAAGCAGGGGCTGACATGATTAGTAATTTTTAAACATTCTGATTTCAGCCCAAGGGGGACGATTGATGCCACAGGTCACCCATGCAGATCTTATAATGGTGGTCGATTGAGAATAATATTGAAAGTGCTCCGTTCTCAAACCACCCGCTATTAGCAGAGAGTTAAACACCCGAAATCCTTTGTGACGATTTAATTAGTAATCCAGATTTTCTTTTGGCTAGAATTACCGCAATGCTTGCACCTTGCGGGTTTTAAGAAACTGGAACTTGTGAACAACTGAAAGCTATTTTGACCCACTCAATCAAGCCTGTTCTAGTTTTCTTGAAGGGATGCTCAACTTTCGTTATCAAATTGTGTATAGCCGGAGTCCATTCCACATATATTGCACATTGCAATAAAAAAAAGCCAGTTCAGATTCTGGCATCCTTAATAGAATGCTGGTTAGAAAGCTGTGCTAGGAAGCATGATTACCCTAGTTGTTCAAAAGACACACTTAGTTGGGCTTTGTGGTGAACGAATCAGTGGTGTAGTTGCCAATGAAATAAATTGCTGTGCTCATAAACTAGAATATTAGATTGCACATGGCTCTAAACCAGGCATGGCCAAACTTCGGCCCTCCTGATGTTTTGGATCACAACGACCAGAATTCTAAGCCTGTATTTCCAATGGCAAAGGACTGTGGGAGTTGTCCAAAACATCTGGAGGGCTGAGGTTTGGTCATGCCTGCTCTAAACCATGCTGGCAAATTTTAGGAAGTAATTTATTTCAGTTTCTTGTTATTATTGCCTTGGTGGCATCCATCCATTTGAATGTGTCACAGAAGCCCTTTTGAAAGGAATTATAGCTATTCCATAAAAGTAACACTCAAGGACTTTTCTGCATGACCATTAGGAACTTGGGTATAATGTCTTCATTTTTATTCATTCGTTCATTTATTTAGTCTTGCAAAAATTTCCTTCCCGTTTGACTCCCTTTGCTATACTTAAAAGTACTGTGGATCTTCAGCATGCAGCAAAGTCGTTGAAATTCAGAGACTTTCTTGTGCCGTCTAGTTGTTATGATCCGGGCAAAATACTTATGCTGTCTGCGTGTTTGTTTTTCCAACTAATATTTCGTCCTATTTCCATTCTTGCATATCTCCTGAAATGTAGCACTATTTCCATCTGGCAAAAAGCCTCATAAATGCAGGCACAAGTCCAAAGGTAAATTTGAGATACCACTGCCTGTTCTTCCTGGTAGCTTTTCTCTGTCACGGGTAGGATCCATAGGCGTTCCAATAAGGCCCCTGCTTATAGATGGATACTGCTCGCTTTTAGTTTCCTTGTTTGCTTCTCCTCCTTGTATTGCTGTGACATCTTCCACCTCAGCTTCTTATTGTTCTTTCAGCTCTTTTGTGACACGTAGCAAAGATTCGGGACCTTACAACAAAGTTACTGATTGGAGTTAACCAATTAGAACATACCTGCTTATTATGGTTATTATTTCCATTATACACATGTCTACCCAAAGCTGGCTGGAGTTCATTCTTTGAATATCTGATTATTCACAAAGGCTGAGGACATTCATAGGTATTTCCTTAAAATCTGTGCTGTTCCAAGTCAGCCAGCCTTCTGCAGCAGGTGTACCGCCCTTTACTGCAAAGAACTGAAAAACTGTAGGGGTGGGGGTGGGGGGGTGTCCCACTAGTTTTGATGTTAACCTATGTTGTGAATGTCTGGGTGGATGTTGTGAATGTCTGTTGGTGGTGTCTCCGATTTTAGTTTTCATGTATCAAGTACAACCAGTAACATTTTCCAAAAGTTGAGTCATGGCAACTGGACTTCTCTTCTTGTGAGATCAATACGTGTTGCCACTCATCCAGGCAAAATGTTTTGATCTCGCAAAGTCCAGTTGTCATGACTCAACTTTTGGATAACCCCACCCAGATGACTGAGAATCTTCACAGACAAACCAATAACATTATCTCAAAACAGTAGTAACATTCTCTTAAGCAGTTCATGGACAATGCATTTGTTGCTAATGAAAATTTTTTGGGGAGGGATAGAGAGTTGAATTAGTTCAACTCCCTCTAGTACTTCTTCGGTAATTCACTAAGGCAAAAAGAAAGTGTAATGTACTATTAGTATCGACTCTTCAGGTGAGCCGGTTCTGTCAGTGAGTATTACAGAACTATAGGCTACCAGAGTATCCAATGGAATACTTCAATTTCACAAGACAATTTTTTCTTAAAACAAATTGACCCATAGAACAAACTAAATTTGTTTTAAGAGGTACCACTCTATTCGAAAAGGTTTCAAGAGATCTCCTTTCCGATTTCTTTTCCTTAGGCTAAACATGCCCAATTCTTTCCTTCTTTCCTCACAGGGCTTGGTTTACCCTGACCATCCTTGTGGTCTTCCTCTTGTTTCAGTTTCTTGCCATCCTTCTTGAAGTGTGGTGTCCAGAACTGGACTCAGTACTATAGATGAGGCCTAACCAGCACCGAATAGAGGGGGACTAGCATCTTATGGGATTTGGAGACTATACTCCTGTTTTTTTTCCTAATATTCATCTGAAATTGAGCACTCTGTAACTTGAGCCCCTGCAGCTCAACTTCCACTGGTAGAATTTCCTTGGGACTGGATGGCTTTCTGTGTCTCTCTGAGACAGCATGCCAATGATTCACAAATTAGATGAAAGGATATCCTGGATGGCCCTAACTCAGTGGTGTCCAAACTTCTGCCCTCCAGGTGTTTTCGACCACAACTCCCACAGTCCTTTGCCATTGGCAATACAGGCTTGGAAATCTGGGAGATGTGGTCCAAAACATCTGGTGGGCCAACGTTTGGATATCCCTGCCCTAATTAATCAGTGCTGTTATGCCTAGGTGCCCCGAGCACATCCGATCTCGCCTGATCTCGGAAGTTAAGCAGGGTCAAGCTTGGGCTAGTACAGTGGTACCTCGGATAATAACTGCCTCGGATAACGAATAATTTGGATAACAACTGCAAATTTCCAGGTATAGGGCTACCTCTGATAACGAATTTTCCCTATGGGCTGCTTCGGATAACGAATCGCAATTCCTAGGTATAGGTCTGCCTTGGAGAACGAATCTTCTCTATGGGCTGCCTCGGATAACGAATTTTCCCTATGGACTGCCTCAGATAATGAATTTCCAGCATGCATCAGTAAAAATGTTATCCCAGGTGGCATTGCATCTGTACCTTTAAAGTGCACTTTTAAAAGAGTTTTGAGCAAAAAAACAGGTGTCTGTGCCTTTTTCCTAGGCTCCAGAACGGATTAAACAGTTTCCCATTCATTTCTATGGGAAACTGGATTTCGGATAACGTGTTTTGGATAACAACTAACCTGGGAGAACGAATTACCATCGTATTCCGAGGCACCACTGTACTTGGATGCGAGACCACCAGGGAATACCAGGTGCTGTAGGTGCCTGGCATAGGAACTGGCAAGCCACTCCAGTACTCCTGCCAAGAAAACTATATGGACATGGGGGCACGCAGAGTTGGTCAGGACTGTAACGACACAACAACAACAACAACAAATCAGTGCTGCACCTCTCTTTCTTTGAAGAGTCATGATTAGAGATGGTCATGAAACGAACAATTTTTTGTTTCCGCTTTCATTTTTTGTTTTGTTACGTAACGAAATGACAAACGAATTTTATCTCTAAGATGAAATGAAATGAACAGAAACACCAGAAATTTTGTCGTGCGTTTCGTTTCCGTTACTGCAATATGAGTGAATTGCTTAAAATCCTTTAAAAAAATCACAAAAAATTGAAATAAATGGTAACAAAATGGTAACGAAACGAACAAAAACGAAAACAATTTTTTGCAAAAATTCGCGAAAACCGGAAACGAACCAAAATGGACCCTCCAAACAACAAACGACAAACGAAATGTCATTTTTTTGATTCGTGCCCATCTCTAGTCATGATTATTAGGTAGGCTCATCATATGGATCAGCCATTTGTTGGTAAAACAAAATGTTCAACAGTTATTTCCGGGGGATTTGATTTTCACAACTAAGGAGGCCGTTCAGAATGTGGTATTCTGTGTTTTTTCCGATATGAAATGGGGAGGCAGAAGACCAGTAGGTGCCAAAAAGTTGGTTCGTCTTGCTTAGGTTTCAGGCAAAGAGAACGAGAATTTAAAATGATGGCTCTTGCCAAGTTCTTGCTGCTTCTTCTTTTTTAATGCAGATGAAGACAGACTGTCCAGGAGGAAAAGCCTTGTGGACACCTTGTCCATTCAAGTAGACCTTCTGCCCGGCTGCAATCTGGAAGAAAAGGTATGTGACATCCCTGTTCATGAGGAAATAAAACCAGCAAAAAAAGAATACAGCAATTCTTCAATTGTCTTTGGTGGGTCTTCCTTTCAGGAACTTGTCTTTCTGAATCAAGAATCCGTTCAAGGACTCCTGCGTGTCTAGTTCCAATTCTACACAATTTCAGACAGAGCTTTTTGAAAAAAATGGCTTTGGTTTCTGGATTACCTCTCTTAGAATTCATCAGTTGATGGCTATGGCCATCAACTGATGAATTCTGGGGTCTGCTGTCCCCCCCCCAAAGGAATTTTTCCAAGTCCTGATTCTTCATTGCCCTCTTATCTTACAGCCCACAGCCCATCCCTCACAGAGCACCACCCAAGTCTTGTGTCTCCTCATTAGTGTAGACTGTGATCCTACAGTCAGTGTTGACCAGCATATCTGCTACTGCTGTGGAATCAAAGCATTTAATATGAAGCTGTACATGACATTTTGACTTTGTTGTTTCTTTAGGCACATAGCACTGAAGAGATCACCTTTGAGACACTGAAACAGGCCATAGGTAAGGTGGGCTGCATTTCCATACCCAATGCTTTGCTTATCCATCTTTCCAAGGGCATGGCCTGGGTTCTTAAACCCAACACTTCAACATGTTAACTATGAGCTCATTCTGGGCATGCAGCCGCAAATGGGACTACCAATTGTGGCTCTTCTTCCCTGTGTCCAGTGTGCTCCAGAGTCCAGAAAAAAGCAGCTGGGGAGAGAAGTGAAGCACAAACCAGAGTAGTGGTTTCCGACGTCTTGTGGCGCCATAGAAGGCATGGTTTAAACCATGGGTCTCCCAGGGTCTCCCAACCATGGACCTCCAGGCATTCTTGTACTGCAGCTCCCTGCTGCCCAGATACCATTTGGTAGTGGTGCAGGGGTTAAATGCCTGCACTGCAGGTAAAACTCTGCTCACGACCTGGGGGTTCAATCCCAGGTAGCTGGCTCATGGTTGACTCAGCCTTCCAGCCTTCCGAGGTCGGTAAAATGAGTACCCAGCTTACTATGGGGGGGGGCAATGTGTAGCCTGCATACTGTAATTAAAAACTGTAAACCGCCCAGAGATTACTTGAAGTGGTATGGGTCGGTATATAAGCAGAGCACTTTTTTGCTTTGCTTTTTGTGGGGCAGCTAAATTTTTATAAATAAATAAATAAATAAATAAATAATATTTTGCAGCTGGTAGTGAAGGCATCTGAAAGTTACAGTCTAAGAACGTCTAGGGTCCCAAGGTTGAGAACCACTGATATAAATAGCTCAGAGTCTGCAAGCAAGGAGCAAACCAGGGGCTCTCTCGAAGTTTGTGGTTCATTAAAATCGTGGTTCGTCTCCAAAGACAGCCTCATACATGGTTAACCATCCAGCGTGTGCCATCACTTTTCATGACCTTTGAGTGCAGTCATTGGAATTATTATTGGTGTTTTCCTTGGTTAGTTCCCACAGCCCTGGTGTTGATTTATTTTTATTTATTTTATTTTATAGTATTTTACCCCACCTTTCTCCTTGGAAAAGGACCCAAGGCGGCTGACAGTAATGAGGGATAATATGCAGCACAGTCCAATTAAGACATGTTCAAGTATTAGAGAACAAGGAATTGAGGGACATCTTACAGCATTAATGGACAATATTACGTTAAAGCAAAATGGTTATAAGTAGTCATAAACACAAAGTCTAATGTTATGATGTTGTTGCTCTTAGGAGCTTTAGCAGGGGGGAAAGTGACTTCCATGTTTTGCTTTGTTATAATTCCTTGAAAGACAACAACGCTCTCGAGGAACAAGAGAAGGAGAAGAGGCGGCTCGTGATTGAAAAATTCCAGAAGGCTCCTTTTGAGGAAATTGCTGCACAGTGTGAAACCAAAGTGAGTGTAATTGGGCCTTGGGGCCACAGCCAACCTAAATACATCCTGGACATGGCTGATCAATGTGATTAGCTGTGAAAATCTGGGATTCAGCTACCCTGGGCTGCTCGGGCTTATGCAAAGGCTCTCTGGCTTCGAGCCCACCTTTTCACTTTACTCAAACCATGTGGTGAAATCTCATTGTCATTATACTATAACTGAGTAAAGCTTGCGGAGAGGAGGTGAAGTGGTATGAGACAATGTGTCAGTCCAAAGCGAGGTACATAAACAATTGAAAGAGGGAAGGAGTATGGGTTTCTTCCTGCATGGCGGGGTGTTGGACTGGACTTCACGTCCATTTTGTCTCTGTTAGTGTTGCACTTAGGAGTGGTAAAAAAAAAGTTACTTCATGTCTGTCGCGCAACTACTGAAATTTGTTTCGACCACGTCCCCCAGAACGGGTGCTAAGCGCGACAATCCTATACCTGGTGCTGGGGTAGGGTTTTCCCTTGTCACTCTTTGTCCCCGCTTTCTGTTCCGAGACAAGACAACGTGTAGTAACGACTGTCATGCAACAAAACATTCATTTCTCTCAGAAAACTGTTTCCGGGTTTATTTTTTAATTTTGACTTTTCAGAAGCGAAATATCAAAAAAGAATTTTTAAGCCTCCCCCCCCCCAAAAAAAAGGAAAACGGAAGCTAGAAAAATTTAGTTTTTGCTTGAGATAACACTTGTCACGAGACAAGTTATCGTGACCATGGGAACACTGAAACAGGGACAAAAAACACGTGATCATGACCAACCCTGTCACAGTACAAAATTAGTCGCAGAACAAAGAAAGACGTGAAGTAACCGCCTAAGTAGGATCTAAAAAGAATGAATATATGTATCTAGCTCTTTAAGAAGGTCTTAGATTCCCATTTCTGATGGACATCTACTACCTTTTCCCAACTCTGTCAGAAGGTAAGAGGCTTCCAAGAATGTTCCTCAAATAGATTAACTATATGGACAATCCTTAAGTCCATACACTATAGCCAAAAGGTCATCCAGCAAAGGTCTATATCAGAGCTTATTGTTAAATGCCAGATGGGTGGTATAAAAATCCAATAAATAAATAAATAAATAAATAAATAAATAAATAAATAAATAAATAAATAAATAAATAAATAGTAACAGCTTTATTCTTTGGCATGTTTGTGCTACCCTGTGCTGTCTCTTGTTTGCCCTTACATAGCCAGATGCCACTCTGTTGTAGCAGATGGGTCTTCTACTTGCACAGGCAAGTACTTGATCCTACTTGCACCAGCCTAACAAAAAAGTCCAACCACAGTGGACAATGTCACACATGGAGTGGATCAAAGAAGATTCACCCTGAATATCTTAAAGAGTTCTCAGAAGCTTAGCTTTTGTAGTATATAAATCCCATTACAACGTATATTTTTTCTATTGCAGAGTACCTCCGATGTAGGTATGATTCATTAAGTTGGGCCTGGTGTTGGGCATGCTGCTCGTCCCATTTGAGACATCCATAGACTATGCAGTCAGCACATAGGGAAGTTCTTCCCATGAGTATCTGCTGACATGTATAGGCTTTCCTCATGCACAAATGCTATATCTACACACAGATATCTGGAGGACATTGGCCAGTCATGGAGCAGTTCCATTCCTTAGAATGACATAAACTTGGTTAGTTGGTTGGTTGGTTGGTTGGTTGGTTAGCTGTCATTCCGAATGACTTTTCTAGATTCCAGGTAACAGGATGACTTGCATGTGTCTGGTGACAAAGTAAAGCTGGTAAACTTGCTCCATGACAGGTTAACACAGATACTATCAGTCATCCACACCACCAATTCCCAGTCTTAAGTGCCAAAATGTTCTTGGACTGAAATTCCTAGAAGACTTCACCACTAGCTGAGCTGGCCAGTATCTCTAGGAGTTGTAGACCAAGAACATCTGAGCACGCCAAGATTTGGAATCACTAATCTAGACCAATTCATCAGAAGGGTACAGAGGTTTAGGAGCTCCCTAAAACAGCTATTTTTAACTATTTGCAGGCAAACTTGCTCCATGACAGGCTGACACAGATCCTGGATCGCACTGTTCGGTAAGCCTGAATGAAATAAATTTGCTTTAAGATTGTGAAAAAAATATGGATAAAAGACCAGTTCCCAAGACGATTAACTTGATTTTCTACTTGAATATGTGTGAGCGCCTTTTTGAATGTTGACACTGCTGCCAAGTAATTCCAGTTATGCAACTGTGGACTCTCAAATGCCTTAAGGACTTGGCCTTCCCCGCAATTTGTTTCTACTGAGGTTGAGACTTAGATCTCATCCAAAACTTTTCTGGAGCAGAACATTCAGGGATGTATCGGGGGGGGGGGCGCACAGAAGGGTACATCTGCCCTGGGCGCAGCAATCCGGGGGAACCTGGCCTGCCCGCCCGCCGCTGTGGTCCCCCTGCAGGCAGGAAAGGGCAGTGGTGCTTCCTCCTCCTCCTCCTCTTCCTCCTCCTGGTGGTGGAGGTCACCCAGGTTTACCTTGAAGACATTCTAAACAGGAGTGTTCCAAAACAAAGCATTTAATATGAAGCTGTACATGACAAGCTTAAAATTAATTCATATCATTTTCTTTAGGCCACCTCCGAGTCCTTCTGGAACAATGGCAGTCACTTCTGGACATGTTCGTTACCACTCCATCCCGGTCTATGAAATGAAGTTTCCAGATCTTTGTGTATACTGAGCGTCTCTGGATTCATCACCTACCGAAAGGTTTTCTGCTTCTTAATAGCTAGTTAGTGCATTATCTCCTCAGAGCAGATCATGTTCTTTTGAATTTCATCCCTTGATTCCAAGTCAAAGTGTGTGGAGTTTTGTTTTGTTTTTAACTTACTAATTGGAAGGGAAGCAATTTTTTCATCTTCCTTTTTTCCTCCCTATCTTTGTGTTTTGTTACTTTCGATATTCAAATTGAAATGTGTGGGGTTTATTTTGTTTTAGTTTAACATAAATATTTCTTAAAACTATTTTAATTGTATATGTTCTACTGATATTTTTACAGCATAGCTTTTTTTAAAATTCTCATAGATTTATATTTTTTTCTGTCAGAGGTTTCCTCATAGCAAATGTGATTTTCTTTCTGATTCACTCTGTAATCCCGTGCATACAGAGTGGAGAGTAAGTGCTTTTGAACTCTGCGGGATTTCCTTCCCAGTACATATGCATGAACTTGGGCTGTTAAAGACCAAGTTCATGCATGTGTAGGAGATACTTAAACTTTTAATGGTATGACCAGAGTTTGGGTAGTTGAGTGGTCCAATACAAATCCAGTCTGTGTACGATAAGGATGGAATTTTATTAACATTGCTATTACAATCTACATTTTGTTAACTATAGTAGAACCCATGTATCCGAAGAATCACTATCTGCTGATTCACTTATCCACTGTCTGAAAATACTAAAAAAAAGTTAAAAGAAAAATCCTAGAAATATAAATTGCTAAAGAGGAAGTTACCAAACCTAGCCACTAGAGGGAGCGAGAGATCCTGCTATCTATAGTTTGGTATTAGCATTTGCACTAATCTGCAAATAGCCCAATGGATGAGGCATTCCTACTGTACTTCCTTCCAGAGGGGGTTACTTTTAATTTTTAATTTTGAGAATGATAAAAGAAGGGCATCAATCATAAACTAAGCCATGATATTAGAAAAGGGAGTTAGTTGCTCCTCCGCTGCCCTGCTGAAGGCAGTGTGTTTCAAATCACGATTCTCATTCTTTGCTATTTCCCAACTTTGTTCAGGACCCATCTTGGAGGAAGCCTGAATGCCCGATGGTATTGTGAAAATCACGGACCTCCGTGTTATTGACCGCCATGTTAGTCTGCTTCCAGACCTGTAGCTCCCACGCTTCCTTAGGAAGGAGGAATCGAGGTGTCTAAAAATAAGCTTGGAAGAAAGCTTATAGTAGAAGAAACATATGTGCACTGATGGGAGGAGGGGACGGTGCATGTCTATATATATTTTTCAGATAGAAAGCCCAAATTGGGAACTAAGGCTGCATACAAGCCCTATTTCTAGTACAGTATTGCCAATTATGTGTTTGTGAGAAGTGGGAGAAATAGGTTTAGTCATATTTTTCCAGCTATAAGATGCCCCCATGTATAAGACACCTCCCATTTTTCCAACCCAAAATTACAGTTTTGCAACCGTGTGGTTCTCTCCTCAGCTTACTTCTGTGTATAGCACGACCCTCAGTTTTTTTTTTTAGTCTAACAATTTTAGACAAAAATATAATATTATACACCAAAATACACTGTATATATACCTATATGGTCCTGGAATCTATTTCCAATGGGAGCATTTTGTGTCATGATGTGGAGCCCATTTTGAAAGAGTTAACCCCCCAAATGTTCTGTGCCCTGCCAAAAGTAAAAAGTGGAGTTGTAGATCCCCATACTTGCATGGTGCTCCTATAGCTAGCTGTGCCATATGAAAGTCCATACATACTTGGAACACTCTCTCCTGTCCTTTTTGACAGCGAGGAGTGCTCCTGTCATATATGGGGCGCTTGTCACTTGAGAGGCAAGGAGCTTCTACGGGGGAGCTCAGAGATGTGCAATATTTTTTCAGGTCTAAAGGAATATAGTTTCATACAGAGTGTGATTTTCAAATATGCAGAGTATTTTAATGCCAATTTCAAGGCCAACAAGGGAAAAGTTATATATTTGATATTGCAAGGGTTAGATGAAGAACTTGGAGACAGGATTAATTGATGCAGGTTGACCCGAGAAAGTGGGAAACCAAAATATGATGTTATGTGACGTCTCTCTATTGTTGAGTGTTTCTCCAACTTATGTGACTTGTTCAAAAATGCAGCTTAAACTTTTATTGTTGACCCGTAGCATGTTCTAAGGCTTTGTACATGTTTTGTTAGAGTTAATGGTTATGCTAAATTTCCACGATGTTGTGTATCTAGTATAAGATGTTGACTATGAAAAGTTACAACGTACGCCATCAATGTTATATTTCAGCCTACCAGTGTAACACTGTACTAACCATTAGGAGGGTTGTTGCCCTTCCAGATCTGTAGATAAAGCAAAAGAGCCACTGCATCACACACCTCAGACTTGCTAAACTTTCAAATCTGCTGCTGGGAACCAGTGCACACACCTAAAGGAACCCTTTCCCAAACCTTCAGACACAGTAAGATTCCCATATCTGCAAGATCACGCTCCACCGTTTCACCTATCCTGTGCCTGAAAAACATTTTTTAAAGGCCAGAGGTACGTTTCCAATTTGTACTACCAGACCTGTCCACTGGAGGGAACATATATACAGTGGTACCTTGTATAAAGGAATTAATTCGTTCCAGATGAAATTCTATTAAGCAATTTTTCCTCTGTACAAATTTCTCATAGGAATCCATTGAAAACGGAGTAATCCCTCATCGTGACCATTTTTATGTTGTACAGATTTGCCCCATCGGCGATTCTGTTAAGCAAATTTCCCCTATATATGAATGCTTACTATATCCAGCATCTGTGGTAGGTCTTAGAATGTATACTCCACAGGTCTAGTAGTCGTACTGTCTATCAGTCTGCACTTCCCAAGAGTTTTGAAGGGTGCCACCTTGTGGAAGCTTGCCTTAAAGGATGTTCCCATGTTTCCTCACCTCGGGTCACTCCTTTAGACTCTTTTGGGAATCTTCCCCCATGTTTAGAAGCAGCTATTCTTGGGGAAGATGGAGGAGCAAGAAGCTTCGTACATCTTCCAAAAACTCGACATAGATATAGACTTTGAATGCTGGCCAACTTGGAGTAACGCTGATCTAGGGACCTCAAAACCTTGATCGACTTGGCCTGCTTTCATTGCCTTCAGCAGCCCATTTGGGCATGGCCTCTTTCTGTAAGGAGATGGCTATCCTCCTCCTAATAATGGGCCATGAACACTGCACTGGGTAATGCCAAACAGAGGGCCATTCGTGAAAGCCTGATGTGGACGGCCAACCAGTTTTGGCTTTGCTTTGGTTCGTCAGTGGCATCCCCGCCCGTCCCAGAATTGTCCCCGGGACCTGCCAAAGCGGCCCGTTCCTAACTGGCCCAAAGCCCATCTGCTTCCATTAACAAACCCAACACCCTGTGGACAATTCTCACCCCATCAAGATCCATCTGTGTGCTTTTCAAATCATTTGAAAGCAAGGTCCCTGGATTGCCCATCATTTCTAGGTGAAGTGAAAAGTGCTTTCTGCTTCAAAACGGACCTTTCCTTTGAAGTGAAATTATGGCTAATTGAGTTCTCTGCTGTTCGTGATTTCTTGGTTTTACCTAATGAACTGTTTTCATGAATGGGCAGAACATGCATTCTGTAGTATTCTATATTTAAGCAAATAAAGAGAGAAATGATAAGCCGTGTCCTTGTGCTACTAAATCTTTTATATGGTGATTGCTTCAAGCTTTCAACGTGTGCTGCCTTTCCCCATGTTGAGTTTTTTTATGAGTAGGTCTTACCACAGTTGGGGGGGGGAAGCTTCCTCTTTGATTAATGAATTTACTCCTGTGTAAAAAGAGTGTTTATGAGTTAGTTGAAGGGTTGAGGATTGGGCATGTACTTGTACAACCCCCATTATCTCTTGAGATCATCCAGATCAGTGGTTCTCAACCTGTGGGTCCCCAGATGTTCTTGAACTGCAACTCCCAGAAACCCCTTCCAGCACAGCGAGTGGTGGAGGCTTCTGGGAGTTGCAGTCCAAGAACATCTGGGGACCCACAGGTTGAGAACCACTGATCCAGATCAATGTATAAGCAAGATGAACCACAGGATTCATCTTCTTGACTTCAGACACGCAGTTTTTCCTATGAAAAGACTTTGTTGGTTTTATGTGCCATCATTTCAGATCCGACCTCTAGGGACCCTAATACGGATTTCAAGGTAAGTGAGATATTTAAGAAGCGACTTTACCAGTTACCTCTCGAGGCAATAGGGAAGGGGCTGCAGCCACTGTCCTCAGCATCTACTGCTTGAGACAGTTGCTCCATTCTCCCAAACGATAGGGCCAGCCAGGCTATAATGCTCAGAGCAGTGGTTCTCAACCTGTGGGTCCCCACATGTTCCTGGACTGCAACTCCTAGAAGTCTTCATCACTAGCTGAGCTGGCCAGGATTTCTGGGAGTTGCAGTCCAGGAACATCTGGGGACCTACAAGGTTGAGAACCACTGGCTCAGAGGGATGTGAAAGAAATCAGAGCAGAAAGCGTTGCCACAACAGGTTGATCTCACAAACACTGGATAAAAACACATCTCAGTCACCACAAAATGGCAGTACTGTACTTTATACCTTAAAGGACTGAGGCACAGAACAATGGGTGGTGCAACTAACCAGAGGGGAGGCGATTTTGAATTCATCATATGATGTGATGCTTGCTGCTGCAGTCATTTAAGTAAACAATACTGTATAACATTATTTAAATACCCAAAGGCAGTTGAACCTTTGAGCAACAAGGAATTGGAGAGATAATGAAGAAAGCTGGATGGACCGTTTGCCTGTTTTTGTTGTGGAGGTCAGGGAAGATGCTATACCCAGAATGACTTATTCAAGAAGTGATCCTTATGAATCAGTCTCTGGGTCTCTTTTGGTATCTGCCACAAAGTTCTTTCTACCCCAACTTGTTTGTGTTAATATGAACATTTTAACTATCCTTCTAATGTGGTCTCCTGAAATTCTTTAAAAAACTGAAATGTGACACCAATACATAATTTTGCAAATAAGAAAAAACAGCCAAGATAATCTCAGTGGTTTGATATATAGGATCAATATATAATACAAAAGTTCATTCTGGTTAACTTTGCTACCGTAATAGGCAAGGGAATAGGCTGATCTTACAGATATTACAGTATTTAGATTCCAAAAATGTGTGGGTATTTTTTTTAAAAAGAAACTTACTCACTTCTACTTAGCAGTCTTGGAATCAGAAAAAAAGAGCCAAAAGCAGAGGTATCTCACCTGATTTGTAATATTGTAGGTATTTCTAATCTAAGCTTTCTCTTAAACTACATAATCAGCAGGTGGTTTTCGTTTTGTTTGAAGGTGCAAAGATTTGGCTTAATAAAGTGTAACAGGGTTCAAGTATGGGTGGATGTGGCATGCAAGTAATAATTAGGCTCTCTTCCAAGTTTGAGTTTTGCTTTTTTTAAACAATAGTTGCTGGGTGACAAATCTGACTATTTGAATTTCCACCTTGATTTTTTTTGTTTTATTTGGTTTCTTGATTAAAATGACAAGCCTTTGAAAAATCACAAGGTCTGTCCTTGGCCTATGGGGGGATTATAAGTAATCATTTGATCTGTGTAAATATTCTCCCATGGGGCAACTATGTTCTTGAAGGAGCCATGAGACTAAAGCCATTAATTCCCTGTGATGGCTACAATCCAAGTCCCCTTCCCCCTTTCAGAGTTGCCATTTCAAAAATCATTACAAGAGACCCTAATCATAGACTTCCCATATCATGTAACCTATTGGCTACCTGTTGAATATTCCTGGTAGTTTCTTAGAGGGCATCAACACAGTGAGAAAAACATGAATTCGCTCTCTCCAAAGACAAACCTAGGAATTTAAGTTTCCATGAATGAATTCAAGCTACCTGGCCATAAAGGTAAAGAGGAGGAAATCAGCTAAATAGCCTTGTTTGCAGCTTGTTGTTAACATAGCTCTCCTGTAGCCCTCCTGATTCACAGGAGGGGTGGCTACAAGATAACTACTTTTATAAGCTCTTCACAAGGGCCCAGTGGCTGTTTCTTCTGTGTAACAGCACTGGCACATTCTTAAAAAGAAAATAAATGGCATTCTGCTCAGGGATGATTGGCAGAGATTTAAGTCTAGAGAGAACCACACTTTTCTTCTGCACTGATTCAAGCAAACATCAGCTGAATTGTGAATTGATCTGCTGGTGGTGGTGGTGGGGAGGGGAGCCCCAATAGAGAAGAAGAAAAACAATGGATTTGGAGGTGGAAAAACTCTGGGCTGATTCACATTGCATTTTATGTGATACTGGCAATGCAAAAAAAAAAAAAATACAAAATACAAGCGGGGCCATCTCAATCTCGCTGTATTTCCTAAATTTTATGTCAATGTCATCGTGCCCTTAGTTGAAGAGCTAACAAGCTGCAAACAAGGCTATTTATCTTGTTTGCCAAGGCACAAGCCTGGACTTCCCCTGTGCGCTGTGCGCGCTTCTCCTCCTTCTCCTTCTCCTTCTGGAAATGACCTTGGCAAGCCCTGCCTCCTCGCTGCTGCTCTCCTCCTCACTGGAGGCTGTCCCTCCCATCCCAGTCCCACTCAAAGGCTTGTCCTGCCCTCCGATGCGGCAAAACAATTTGTCCCCGTGGCAGGCTTGTCTGTGAGGAGAACTCAGGCTCTCGTTGAACGCCGCCGCCGCCATGCACTCAGCCGCTGCCTTGTCACAGGAACACAGGAGCTTTTCACACATTGTCCATCCAATACCTAAAGGAATGGGAAATGGTGCAGGAAGTCATTTGCAATAGCAAAACTGGGAAGCACCAAAACTGGCTTGGAACCCATTTGTTTGCCAAGATCTCTCTGGGCAGTTTACAACACAGTACAGTAGGACCCCCGTATCCAATGATTCATTATCCACTGATTCAGTTATCACAGTTGGCAGAGGAAAAATAAATACATAATTCCGCAGCCGCAAAGCAAGCTACTGTCACAAAGAGCAGTTGTAAAGCAAGCTACTGTCATAAAACAGCAGCTGTAAAGCAAGCTACCATCACAAACCAGCAACTGTAAAGCAAGCTACCATCACAAACAGCAGCTGTAAAGCAAGCTACTGTTGCAAAACAGCAGCTGTAAAGCAAGTTACTATCACAAAACAGCAGTTTTGGGGACATTTTGGCATTCTGTCTTATCCACAGTTTTCATTATCCACTGGAAAGCTTGGAACCAATCCCAAGCGGATACTGTGGTCCTACTGTAGCCGTTTTTTTTTTAAAGTAACAATTTAATCCATAAACAATACTAGACATATTAAGTAAAAGTCAGATCATGTCAATGTAGATAGAGAGAAGAAACCACAGAATACCAGCAGTTAAGTTGTTTTTTTTTCTCCCCCCTCCCCCCGGAACCTGAAGCTTTTCAACCCCCAGTTACTTCCAGATCTTTCCTCAGAGGTGAGAATGAAATATTAAAATACATTTCAACATGTAACTACCATTTTAAACCTCGTTAAAATGCAATTAAGTTATGTAATACTTAAAAACTAGCAATAAAGTCTGAGAACCTTTCCATGAACAATTACATATTAATGGAAAGATAAATTTGCAGTCGCACAGATATCAAACACTACAGAACCAGAGTTCAAGGCTTTATGAAAATAAGCTGTCAAGCCAAGAACTAGACCCAGGGAGTACCCCTCACTTTAATCCTGGCTAAAATCTCTGACCTGGTTCAAGGGAGGTATGATAGTCATGTTTAAATATTTGCAAGGATGTCATATTGAAGATGGGACAGGTTTGTTTTCCATGGCTTCAGAAACTAGAACTCAAAGCAGTGGTTTCAAACTATAGGAAAGGAGATTCCATTTGAACAATAGGAAGAACTTCTTGATGGTTAGAGTTGTTCGGCGATGGAATATGCTGCCACGGAGGGTGGTGGAGTCTCCTTCTTTGGAGGTTTTTAAGCAGAGGCTGGATGGCCATTTGTCGGGAGCACTGTGATGGGGGCTCCTGCATGGCAGGGGGTTGGACTGGATGGCCCTTGAGGTCTCTTCCAACTCTATGATTCTATGATTAATGACTCAGCTTCCACATAACTTCACCTGGGTGACTGAGAATCTTCACAGACATCCAAAATCTAGTTGAAGGGATGGCATTGGCTTATCATTTGTCCCATACTTACACTTCGGTGCATGATCAAAACACACCACTTCGGATCTTGAATTTCTTTCCGGATGGCAGCCCAGTTTTTTAACTTGTTCCAAGCAGCAGTAATGGGAGAAACAGCACCTTCAGTTTAAAGAGAAAGCATCAAAGCATGACAACTCCAAAGCAACACTCAAGCACTCTAAATTTGTCTGATGTAGAGACAGATTTCATTGTTACTCAGAAAAAAATGGCCCAAAGTGCATTGCATGTGGCTTTCTAAAAGTGCCCTGCCCACACTCAGCCCCCCCCCCAATCCAAACAATCTCTGTGACAGACAACTTGCAATGTATACTCCACTTCTCCTCATCTCTGATTTTTGGTGGCTTCCAGGTTCTAGAAAAAAGACCTTTCTAGAAGCAACCAATAGAGGGATTAGATGGTTTTTTTAAATTCTGAAATGCTCCTTGAATGCCCGGGAGGTTGCACTTTGAATTTTCAAGGCAAATGGAGGTGTATGGACGGGTTTTCAGCCCCTTGACGTTCCAGAGAAAACGTCAAAGCGTATCTCAACACTTGGTAAGTTGCCCATCAACGTGTTCCACCTTGTTGTTGCGAACTCTCTGGCACTGTTCCAAGTGTAGGCTGGGATGAAGGCAAAGAATGTATGGAGAGGGATGGAAATCAAGTCAACGTTGGGTTCCTCAGTGCCAAAGAAGTAAGTTCCAAATCTTTGTCATTTCTTGCCGATGAGCCTTCTGAAGCTTGATATTCTTCCAGGTTGTGTGTGTGTGTGTGTGTGTGTGTGAGAGAGAGAGAGAGAGAGAGAGAGGGGAGGGGTGTTGCTTTAACACAGTATTGGCCAAACTTCGACCCGCTAGATGTTTTTGACTACAACTCCCAGAATTATAAGCCTGTATTGCCGTTGGCAAAGGACTATGGGATTTGTGGTCCAAAACTTCTGGAGGGCCAACGTTTGGCCACCCCTGCTTTAACACTACTAATAATCATCTTGGAACTGCAGAACTGGAAAGGCCGTATATTAGCAAAGACGTGAATAAAAATAAAATAAGGTCAAATCCTTTATACTGTGGTGAGTCCTACAAAGCCTGCTCGAACTGTATCTCTGAAATGCAGTACAGCTAATCCCCCTGAGATATCTCCAAATTCTATTGACTGGTGTGGAAAATGAAATATGGTCATATTTAAGCCGAACTTTAAAGATGTCTAGGGAAAATAATACTCTTAACTGTTTCCTGATTGGAAGATTTGATCTCTTTAGAGGATGCATGTCCAAACTTCAGCCCTCTAGATGTTTTGGACCACAACTCCCACAGTCCTTTGTAACTGGAAATACAGGCTTGGAATTCTGGGAGTTGTGGTCCAAAACATTAGGAGGAGTGAAGTTTGGACGTGCCTGCCTCAGAGCAATGGTTCCCAACCTTGGGTCCTTGGAGGTTCTTGGGCTACATTTCCCAGAGATCCTAGCCAGCACAGGACATCTGAGAATTTTAGTTTAATTTGCAGGCAAAATATCTCTTCTAAGGCAACAACCATTGTTTTAGAGCAGCGGTTCCCGCCTTGGGCAACCCAGGTGTTCTCAGATTGTGATTCCCAGAGGGTTTCACCACAAGCTGTTCTGGCTGAGTTTTCTGGGATTTGCCATTGAAGAATACTTGGGTTATTCAAAGTGGGGAACCACTGCCTTAGAGGAAATACTCTGCCTCCAAATTTCAAGTGTGCCAAACAATAAAAGTTAAGACTGGGTCAATGGGAGACGTGGGGAGGTGGATTTCTGAATGTTGATTCCAATTCAGAGCAGGATGGACCTGTTCACACTCAACTGGCCTGAAGCAAATCAGAGCCAAATCCAAATTACTGCAACCCCTTCTGAAAGCGTCTGCAGGGAGGAGGGTCCCTTGAACAGCCCTGGCCGGGAGCGTTTAGGTATACTACCTGTCCAGATCATCACTTGGGTGGCCTCGTCCCTCCTGGCCACAGTAGCAGCCGTATAATTCAAATTCTTCCGGGCATCGGTCGGTTAAGCAATAGAGCATCTCTCCCAGTTGTGGCAGAACTCTCTTCACTCTTCCATTTTCTCTCAGTTGTAGAAAGGTAAAGCGGTCACAAACTATGGAAGGAGGAAAAAAATCCAATTTGCATTTTCAATCTTTGGACTACATCTAATATCGAGCTGCATAGGAATCAGCTAGGGATGGGCATGAAAAGGAAAAAATAGAGTTTTGTTTTGTTTCTCCTAGTGGTTCATTTCCTTTTTGCTTTTAAACAATTTTAGTAAAAAAAAATAAAAAAAATCCTAATGAAACAATAGTGAAACAATTCATTACTCTATAAAATGACTCCCCTGGGTCCTAGAGGCAACAAATTTGGTAGGTAGCCTGTTCCAAGGGAGCCATTTTATAGAGTAATGAAACGTTTCATTTTAAAAAGGAAAAAGAAGTGTTTTGTTTCATAACAAAACACTGTTTCCCACTTTTCTTCCCTTTGTAACATTTTGAAAGCAAAAATAATAATAATAATCAATATCTAATTCTACCAATAGGGCCTTTTCTCCTGTCAGACAGATATAATCCTCTGGCTCAAGTCCTTTTGCATAAATTAAGTTCTGGAAGAATAATCATGTCACCGGAAGAGACGGATTTACAAGTTAATTAGAAAAGTTCTCCATCTCTCCCATGGCTTCTCCAACTCGCAAGTAATCCTTTTTCATCTCATGGAAGCTACTCTGGAAACAGATCTTTCATTGCCAATAATCTCCCCTTGACAAGAATGCCCGTCCAGCTACAGCGATGTTTGGTAATGAAAGACTTCCATCTTTTGTCCTGCAGTTCCCACAGCTTCCATATGATGAAAGGCATGACTTGCGAGGTGGATAATCTGCAGGAGAGAAAGAGGAAGTCTTTAATTACCAAAAAAAATTCCTCCCCTGTTGTCATCATCCTTCTTTAGGCATAACTTAGGCGAGAGGATTTTGGTCTCTGTACCACTGGAGAAAAAGAGAGAGAAAACAACAAATGTTCCATGAACTTTTCAGCAGGTGAGAAGTAGGTTGGGGGTGTCTTCCTTTGTGAAATATTCATATATTAAGTTTTGGCTTGCTTGCAGTCATAGCCTGATGCATTTTGATTGATGTGTCCATGCCCCACTCAAAGTAATTTGTATGAAAGTGACACCTTACACAAATGATACACTTCCTGAACGCCCCCCCCCCAAGAAATCTCACTGCCTGCTTCGAATTGCCCCAGTCGTTTTACTGAATTCTTCTCTCACCTTCTCCAAAAGATTCTGCAGGATCAGGTGTCTCTTTTGGAGCCACTGTGGGAAACATACCCTGATCTCCAATTATCCCGAAATCACTCCCTGAAGATCAGAGAAAAGGGGTCCGTTTTTAGAACTGAAATGTAAAGTCTAGTGAACTGGCGAGCAGTAATCAAAATAGAATAAGTCTTGTGTAGAGGTGGATACTTTGTATAACCATGTCACTACGGTGGCCTAATCCCACCGCTCCCGGAACCTGCCAGGTCACTTACCGGTCGCCACACAGCGCAAGGCTCTGTCTTCATCATTGGGTATTTGTACACGACCCCTAAACTCCACAGCAAATGGCTGCCAGCTCCGGAGCTTACAATTGTTTCCCCACCAGCGCCGGAGTTTGCAGGAAATTAAGTACGACCACGCCCACCTAAGCGCGTCCCAGCGCACTTTTCTTGTACCTGCTCTAGGAGGGTGAAAATCCCCAGGTCCGGATTTAATCTGGTGAGTGCGGGGCTCTCCTTGTTTCTGTTTGGTTTTTTTGCCTCCTGCCCCTTTAAGGGCGGGAGGCAAAAAAAAAACAAACAGAAGAGAAGGAATCAGGACAACGGGGCTCCGGGCGGCTTCGGAGGTGAGCCTGCATTTTTTCCTCTCTTTTTTCCTCCCTCCCCTCACGCAGACAGGAGCAAGGAAGTGCGGAGGGGTGGGGACGCAGGAAGAGCAACGAACCCCCAAGATCTCTGGTCCGAGTTTAAGTGGCCAGCGGATCTTAGGGGTTGTGTGAAAAGGCCCATTGTCGCACCAATCCTGGAAGGGCCCTTATTGGCCCTTTCCCACCTCCCCATGCAACCGACCACTTCAGCATGAAGGTGGGATGAGGAGTCCCCCCACTCAGCCCCAGGGAAGCGAATATCAAATTCCCTCCTCTAGTCTTATGACACCATCAAAACAAATATATCTCTCATGGGATGAGTTTTCATGGAGCTTGGAGAAATGACCTTTTTGATGGAGTGGATGTCTCAGAGGTCAGCTTCGTCCCGACCGACCAGAGCTTTGCTTGCCTTCTCCCTCTGGGTGGCCACTCTGAGGGAAGCCCAAAGGGTTTCCACACATAATTGGGCCTTCTCGGTGGCCAGCCCGGCACTCTGGAGCAAACTGCCCACGGAGGTTAGGCTGGCGGAGTCTCTGCCAGCCTTTAGGAGAGCCTTAAAGACCTGGCTCTTTATGGAATGTTTTGGTAATCACTGAGTGTACGACTGTGTGTTGTGTGTTGGTTTTATTATTTTGTCCCAGCCCTCTTCTTGCCAGATTTTATGTTGTGGGATTATTGTTGTTTATTGTTTTTACATGTTATTCTCATTTCTTTATTATGGGGTTGTGTTTGGGCAAATTATTTTGTAATTTGTTGTGCACCGCCCAGCATTCCCGAGGGAAAATCGGTTGGTTGATAAGTATAAAAATAAATAAATAAATAAATAATATACAGTTCCTGGGACCTTTCAGCAAGTGTGTCCACAGTGTAAGTTTAGGAGTTGTCATCCAAAAATGTAGCTTTTCTAAGTTTTGGGTCCAAACACAATTTTGCCAAATGCTTAAAAGTGGGTTTCATTGGCCAGAGTTCTTGAAAAATCACCCAGGGAGAATTCTGGGAGATCCTAGCAACAGGCACATACCTTTCATTCACCTGGAACAGGCTTTATTTTGCAAGTTTAATCAGGCTTCCTTCCTGTAGAAAAAGGAAACAGCCCTTGTGCTTTTTCTGAAAGGCTGAGTTCTTCATAGAAACAGTAGGCTCACTGCCCATTAGGGACTGTTGGAGGGCTCATCCAAAAATCTATACCTCCCACATAAATATAGGCCTCCCAGAAAGCACTCAGACAGTTTTCTTTTTGAATAGGAAGTAGGCTCAATGAAGTATATCAGATGGGACCTATTCCAGGAGAATGAAATATTATACGGGTGTGCAACTGTAAGTAGGAATCCCCAGAATCCTGCCAGTTGGAATCCAAAACACGCGCCCCTACATACAGCCAGAGCCGGCGCATCCATTAAGATGAACTAGGCAGTTCCTAGGGAGCCAAAATGGACAGAGGGTGCTGGCCAGCCTGCTGACCCCCCCGCTGCCGCCCCGCCGCTGGCCACCGCTGTCCGTCCCCCCACCACCATCCACCCGCCACCCCCATGCCCATCGTCGCCCACTCCCCCGTGCCCGTCGCCATCCGCCCCCATGCCTGTTGCCATCCCCCGCCATCTGCCGCCTGCCCGCCGCCCCGCCACCACCGCCCGCCCAACTCCACCCGCCCCTGCCTAGGGTGCATGAAAAATCTAGTGCTGGCCCTGCATACAGCTTGTGCACATGAGGAGTAAAAGGAAGCCAAGGAGGAGACAGACAAACCCATTACTCAGTGCTGAATTGTGCAGG
Organism: Phrynocephalus versicolor; assembly: GCA_023846285.1. Taxonomy (NCBI): domain Eukaryota; kingdom Metazoa; phylum Chordata; class Lepidosauria; order Squamata; family Agamidae; genus Phrynocephalus; species Phrynocephalus versicolor. The sequence continues at coordinate 8,606,731 of JAHTLZ010000204.1, read as the reverse complement.
GGGCTTATCAGAACATGCAGTCAAACACATTTACAGCCATCAGCCTCATTGAGACTCTTGCATTATCAAACTGCAGTTAACATGAAATTGCAATGTATCTGTGGATATGAAGCAAAGCAAAGCAAAGCAAAGTGTTCTGCTTATCTACCACCCCATAGTGCTTCAACCACTCTCTGGGTGCTTTACAATTTAATTATGCAGCCTACATGTTGTACCCCACCCCACCCCAGCAAGCTCGATACTCATTTTACTGGCCTCGAAAGGATGGAAGGCTGAGTGAACCATGAGCCTGCTACCTGGGATTGAACCCCAGGTCGTGAGCACAGTTTTAGCTGCAGTACAGGCATTTAATCACTGTGCCACCCACAAGGCTCAGTGATTAAATGCCTAGTAAAATGATCAAGAATGCTTGATCATTTTAAATTATTTTAATGAATGATTGACTTGAAGCAATAGCCCAGTAATGAATTTTCAGGCCTTGAGGAATCAATTGTTTTCAAGAGTGGTGTTTTTAATCTAATTTTTTGTTTTTATTTTTTGCTGTGGTGCTCCTCATTTGTGTGCAGAACTACTGCCTTCTCTTTGAGAAACAAAAGACACACATCCAGTGATACACACACACACACACACACACACACACACACAGAGAGAGAGAGAGAGAGAGAGAGAGAGAGATTTATGTACAGAATGAACACTAATTAAATGACCCAAAACACTCCCAACTAGAGATGGGCACAACTCAAAAAAATAATTTTTTGTTTTTCGTTTTTCGTTTTGGAGTCCGTTTCGGTTCGTTTTCGTTTTTCGGGTGTTTTTGCGCATTTTTCGTTTTCGTTTTCATTACGAAATGAAACAAAAAACAAAACGAAAATGAAAATTTTTTGTTTTCGTTAGCATTCTTTTCGTTGGAATGTGTCTGCCATAATGAAAATGAAAAACAGGGCAAAATTTTTCATTTCGTTTTCGTTTTGTTTTGTTTTCCGGAAAATTTTCGTTTTCGTTTTCGTTGCGTAACGGAAATGAAAAACGAAAACGAAAACAAAAATTTCGCTGAGTCGTGCCCATCTCTACTCCCAACATTTCTAATTTTTAAACTTCCACATGACAGACCAGCCAACTTCCTCACAGTTTTCATGGTGTGTGTATGGCCTTGAAGCTTTCAAAAAAAATGAATGCATAATGTCTGCAATTCTTGGCGTCTGTGGATGTGAGGAATGTTTTCACGCTTTCTCGCCCTCATTGAAGGTAAGAGGAACAAGGTTTTATAGGCCTAGTTATACCCCACAGTTTCAATTAGGATTGGCGTTTCCTAAGAAATCTGACATACAACTTTGCATGGCTTTCACTCTAAAATGAAGACCAGAAGATTGAGGTTTTAACCTACCATTCCCTAGAAGTTCTGGCATTGTCACCAACGGCTGCTGTGTCGAGTTCATCCTCAATGCCTCAGAGGTGGTGCTCTCGGTGATGAAATGCTTCTGAGGCGGCCCTGGAAACAAAGCCGTTATTATGTTCTGTACTTTTAAGCCAATATTCTGACAAATATTTCATTCAACTACAGATATCTGATCTTCAAAGTCATCTCTGTCATCATCCTCCCAGATGCGTGAGACATATTTCTTCACCTTTCTGCCATTCACTGCAAGGTACACTGATTCTTCCCCCCGACACACACACACACACTTTATCCTCACAACACCCCTGTGAGGTAGGACAGCTGGAGAAAGAGTGTCCAGACTCAAATTACAAAAGTGCTGGTCTCATTCGGATATATATATATATAATATGTCAGAATGACTACGGAGAAAGTTTCTGGGAGTGAGTATTGTCATTATCCAACACATCACCAGAACACCACTGTTATGCCACCTCTATCCTACCGGAGAAGGAAATACCTGATCATGTAGAAAAACACTGTTCAATTGCTCTGGTGTGAAAAAAGGTAGAAACCCTACTGGCAGAGGAATGAAAGCCATCCATGTTTAATTGATCAAGAAGACTGTGAAGCAAACATGAAATCATGTCCCACTCAACAAACTGTGCGCAGCACTTCAACTGGCTAAACTGAACGTGTAAGTTTTATTCTCTGTTCCTACGATGTGTGTGACCAGGAAAGAGCAAGAGGTGGTACCAAAAATACTGAAAAGCAAATGCAAGGATTAGAAATGTCAACAGTGATGTACTCAATGCATTAAGAAACTGAAATTCTGTCTGGTGATTTCTGCTTTGTTTTCAATGCCTGTTTCTGTGGAGTGGCAGAGATGGAAACTAGGTTGGTGGAAGACAAGTGATTCCGTACATCTTTCAGGAACATGGAATAAGCATGGGCGATAAAGCTAGGAATTAGAGATGGGCGTGAACCAGAGTTGAGAGGTTCACGCCCATCTCTACTGGGAAGTAATTAAATTGACTGTGGTTTGTGCCTCTCTCCTTCTGTTTGTAATGTAATATCAACCATTCACGAGACATGTTATTTCTGTCTACATACCTGCTTCTCTGAGAGTAAGGCCGCCATCACTTTCCGTGCCTGGAGTGACTGTTTAAAAGGCAAATAAGTTAGCGAAGGAACACACTTTGTGTAGAAAACATGTCTGTTGAATTAAACTCAAGCAACCTGTTGGCCAAAGATGGTTCCATGACAGAGGCTATGTTTATGAGCACACCTCGAGGAATTTTTACAATGGTTAGTTTGCAACATGGACTTAATGGCAGAGTATTTTGTGGGAAAGTTGTTCCATCACAGGCCTGTATAACAAACGGATGGTGGACAACCTTCATCTCGGAACAAGGTTCCCCAAAAATCTCCATCATGGACTCATAAGTATTTGATAGAGAATTTATTCAAATATACATAAGCTGTATGATATATCGATTCCTACATGGACCATGAATGGACATGTTTGTTTGTTTGTTTGTTTGTTTGTTTTGTTTGTTTGTTTGTTTTGTTTGTTTGTTTGTTTGTTTGTTTGTTTGTTTGTATACTGCCCATCTTCCTGAAAGAACTGCGGGTGGTGAACAGCATGGTCTCTATCATCAACCACCATATACATGATGGAGTATTTCCCTATCATTTGTTCTGTCTTAAACTAATGTTTAATGTTTAATTTTTATCAGGGAACTTTATATAGACTGGTGGAATATTTGGCAGAGTAATTGCTCAATCAGATATCTCTACCATGGAACAAAGTCTTTGAAGGGTTGGCATGCAGTCCAATGGTGCAGTGACCTTATCATGGATTAAGGTCTATCAAGGATTCTACCAACTATTCCAGTTTCTTGCTCTTTCCACCATATACTTGGTCCATGTAATAAATGCAAAGTGCAATGAAATTGATAGTCATATCCTTATTGTGTGTTCCGTCACATGAAGGTATTGAATTGTAGAACACAGGAGTAGTGGCCAAGGAGATATACTTGCCTCCTTCTTCCAGGCCTTTTAGCAAAGGGTCACTGATCGCTGGACGAATATCTGCTAAACGAAAATAAAAGTTGAATATTCTCTGGCTGAAATTCTGGACTGTAGCTCACTTAAACCAAAGTTGATAATGCCCCATTTGTGTTATGAGTTGAAATGTTTTGTTAAAAATTAATGTTTTACTTAGCTTCAATTAAAGATTTGACAGAGATTAGTTTAGAATAATCCTGAGTAATTTTATTAATAAAATACATGTTTTAAATGATGCTTCACACTAGACTCCTATTTGTATCTCTGTACTATGCAATACAATACTCTCTTCAAAGTATTTGCAAGAGGCAAAACCTACCACATACGTACCTCCTCCACTGTGTGTTTCAAGACCTTTGTCACTCAATACCATTGAAGTAACTGTATAAAGAAAAGAAAAACCCTAATCATATTTTGGTCAAGAAAATCAAGCAAGTTTCTGTCAAGTGTGCTTTAGCTGTTTTAATTATTCAATGCATCTAATCAGTTTTATAGTTTAATTTAAAACGGATGCTTTTCATTCTATTCATTTCCATACTGTGAGATGCCTTATCAGGAGAAAGGCAGTCAATAAATGAAAGAACAAACAAGCAAACAAAATGAATGAATGAATAATAGAACAAATTAAGACATATTAAAGACACAAATGAAAATTATAGCTATGAAACATTCCCTGTGTACTCCAGAAATCTTTGCAACCTTTCCGCTAGTTGGCGATTGGAATAGGTGTAGGATACACAATAGATGAAATTTTGCCTGTCAGAATAGGGTAGTACCATGGACCCTTGTATAACAAACAGCTTGTATAACATAAAAATTGTACAACATAAAAAATTCCAGAGATAGGGGAAATTTGCTTAACATAATCGCCTATGGTGAGAATCCGTACAACATAAAAATGGGATTACTCCATTTTCAATGCATTCCTATGGGAATTTGTATAAAGGAAAATTTGCTTAACATAATTTTATTTGGAATGAATTAATTCCTTTATACAAGGTACCACTGTATAATTATTGTGTGTGGGGGGGGAAATCTCTCTTTTGCAAATACACCACAAGTGGATCATCTGGAAGTTGAGTCATGGCAACACAGGTGGGGGCCTCAGGCATAGTCTATCTGCTACTTATTAGGGTGTGCTTTCAACAGTACCCAGACAAACCAAAAAGCCTTCACCACCAAGGCCATAGCTAACAACCCATTCTTTATCGGTTTCAGCACCTTAGATCATTGTTCACCTTAAGGCTAGGGATACTATTGTCTACCTAACCAGCCTATTCAGGCCATTGTTCATCTTATGAGCCTGATTCAGACCAGGGTGACAAGAGGTCAAAGCTGACTATAAGATGGAGGATTCGCGCTAGCTGTATTCAGACTGATGAAGCTGTTTGGATGAGCACCGAAACGTTTCTATCTCTCAAGAAAATGAAGTCCAGTAGCCATGACTCAACTTCCAGATAAACTCACCTGGATGGCTGAGAATCTTCACAGACATGAGGATGAACATGGTTGTGTGCTGTTGGAGTCATTCCATTGGGACCAGAGCTCATCTAGACACAGACACCTCTTGGGACTTGGATATATGAAGGGTTATGCATTCCAACCTTACCATTAGCCATTGTCACTCCAAAACTGTTGGACTACAAGTCCCATTATCTCCAGCTAATATGGTCAATGAAACCATGCTTTGCAAGGGAAGCATCAGGCTGGTCGTAACACCTAGGTGCAGCTGGGTGGGAAAGCGATTTAATTGACACCCTCATGCCAATTCTCTGCCTACAAATCCCCATTCCATTTTTTAAAAACTCTTCTACCCATCCTGTCTGGACAGACATTTTGGAATCATGGACTAGCGAGAAAGAACCAGCAGGTCTGCAAAGTACCAAGTCCTACAGTTGTACTCCCATATCCACGGAATCAATATGTACTGATTCATTTATCCACTTTCTGACAAGATTCAAAATGGAGCCTGGCTGGAAGTTGAAATCCTCTTTCCATACAAAGGAGGCATTACTAACTTAAATTTTATAATCATGTTTGCTATGGGCTTGCTACTATCCACACTTTTCATTATCCGTGGAGAGTAGGGAGGATGTAGAACCAATTTTTGGTGGATAAAGGAGTCCCCCTATTATACAATCCCATTGTTTCTGCTTTTGCCTGGTGGAAATCTTTATTTCTCATACTAAATACCAGTAAAATGTGTTTGTTATTGTAGCTTGGGGTTGGTGCCGCGAAAGACCAGAGACAAGGAGAGAGACAATGTAGAGTAGAAAACATACCTGAATCAGGAACGGTTGTTGGGCTTTTTTCGCTAGCTGATTCTGAAGGAAACAGAAAGAGAGAGGGAGAGGAAACCAATGCCCCAATATTTTAGAAAATGTTTGGTCTTATGAAATGATGGTGTGTATGTTAAATCAAAGGAGGATTGATTTGGTTTGGGCTGCAGGGGGAAAGCAAATAAAGCTTTAACTGAATGAAATGAAACTAGGAGGTTGTTTTTCATAATTATTTCATCTCATGCCATATATTCCAACATTAAGGAGACTCTTTTTCCTAAGCATTTTCCAAACATATCTTTTTATTGCACTCATGGGAAGTAGACATATACTCTTAAAAAATTAAGGCCAATTTTTATGCTTCAGAAATCTAGCACTCCCTACTGCACAGAAAACACGCTGTACCCTCAAAACTTTTATTTGGGTTTCCGCTAGTTGTTACCTAATTTGGAGGCGTATCAGGGTTATTAGGATTTTTTTGTGTGTGGGTGGGTGGTATTGCATGCTGCACTGAGAGCCTGCAGGAAGCTTCTCTCAAAGAACAACCATAACTGACATATTGTTTAGGGAGCTTTCTTCATAATTAGTAATCCATCCGTTTTCCTTCTGTCTGTCCATCCGTCCATCCATCCGTCCGTCCACCCTTCCTTCCTTCCTTCCTTCCTTCCTTCCATCTCTCTCTCTCTCTCTCTCTCTCTCTCTCTCTCTCTCTATCTATCTATCTATCTATCTATCTATCTATCTATCTATCTATCTATCTAT
>JAHTLZ010000204.1:8585524-8600235 GCA_023846285.1 Phrynocephalus versicolor | reverse complement strand
TATCTATCTATCTATCTATCTATCTATCTATCTATCTATCTATCTATTATACTGCCCAATAAAGCAGTACTAAATGGTTTGGGCCTAAGCTATCTCAAGGACTGCATCTTGCTTTATGAGCCTACTTGAGCATGAGATCATCCGGAGAAGCCTTTCTTCCGATCCCAACATCTTCATAGGTATGTCGTTGTGTTTCCATGACTCTGGAAGTCCCTCCCATAGGAGGCTAAGCAGGCTCCATCTTCACTGTCCTTCTGCAACCTTTCTCTGACTAACTGGCTGCCGTAGTCGGGCTTTTACATGGATTGTTGTATCTGCATTAAATGTGCTTTGGTGTTGCTAATGGTTTTTTTTTTTTTGGTATGGTATTTGTTTGATCCTTTTTAGTATTTGTATTCTAATACTCACTGTTGTTAGCATTAATATTGTCTTTAAATTATCCTCTAACTTATCTTGGGTCCTTTTAAGGAGACAGGCACAGTAAAAATATTTTAAATAAATGTGATCTTCTGGCCAGTTAACAACCAACATATGGAGTACAGAGAATACAATATCAATTATAAACATTGACACATAATAAACAATAAAATAAAGACTGTGAATAAGTAAACAAGGTTCAACCACAGTTGGACATCAAAAGGCACACATTAATAAAAGACACCTATAAACCATTCTGTTTATTGTAGCTTCTTAAAAATAGTGAGAGAAGGCACTTAGCGAACGTCAACTGGAAATTTATTCCACAGATACGGAGCCACAATTGAAAACATCTGGTTTCTGGTGGTAATTTTCTTGGCCTCCTTAGGTATGGATGGGTAGCTGTTTTGTAGGACAGATGTTCTGGCATGTATCAGGGTCCTAAACCTTTTAGAGCTTTTCTTCATTGTAGAATCTTTGGCAAATCACCTTTAGTTGGGAAACAGGTTTTTTTAGAGGAGAATGCCTCAATTGTATCTTTTAGCCATTACGGCAGAGATATAAAATGAAAGGCACTGTTACCGCAGCCGTCGGTAAACGGAGCTAGCAAGGAAATGGTTTGTTAAATTTCGGATCAGGGAGAGAAGGATACCCAGAGGCACCAAGGAAATGAGTTATTTATGGGCTTACCTGTAATCAGAGAGGGACAGAATGAAACATCCAAGCTGTTCATGGAAGAGTTAATGCCGCTATGCAAGAAGCATTGAATGGCAGCTTTGTCGCAATTGCAGAGAAAGTGTTCACAGGAATCTTCAGACTCTGGGGACAAAAGAAATTGGTGTTTTGAAAAGAGACAGCGGGGGGTCCCTCTGACAAAGTGCCATTCAGTTATCTGTTTCCACATTCTGTCTCCTCTCTATAATGTTTCGAACTGGGCAAGGGCATCTCAGATTGTTGTTGAGAGAGCATATTGTCCTCCTGACACCATTCAGGAGGCATAGAACAAGCTCCAGACTGAGAGCATTTTTGCAGGGAGACACTGTCCTAAAGCACTGGGAAATTAAAGTCTTAATAAAGTTCTCTTTTAAGGTCAACTCGGTTGTCCTTGTGGAATGCAGGCATTAGCACCCACCTCACTCTCCAAAGGTTAACTAGTCTGTTAGACAATCAATCCTTTTAAAATCCACTTAGAATAAGTAAGGTTCATTGGTTCAGATGTGGAGTTATGTCAAGTTTAATGAATCCTGCTGCATTTTATTGTATATATTGTATATAGAAGTAAAACCAAATCAGCCACAGTGGTGAACTGGCAAAGTGATAGTTTTGTGGCAGATGTAGAAATGCACGCAGGACTGGGAACATGGGGACACCTGACTATCATGTCATCAGTTAGCCAAACCTTTTTAGCACTCAGTGAAATAAAACAAGATTCTAGCCATCGGTTGTACTTCAAGAATGGCTATGTATGGATCGGACCCATTGCTTGTCTTTCCCTTTCTTATGGGTGGCCAGGTGAACTGCTTCCTATATTTTGTCTGGAAGTTGAGTCATGGCAACTGGACTTCTTTTCTTCGGAGACTGAAACATTTTGCTGCTCATCCAAACAGCTTCATCAGTCTGTGGAAAGTTAGTTGTGAGCCCTCCATTTTATAGTTCACTTTGACCTCATGTCACCCTGGTCTGAAATAGTCTCATAAGATGAACAATGGCCTGAATAGGCTCATTAGGTGGACAACATTCCACCATTAAAACCTTCCCAACACTCATAAAGTATGAGTTGTTAGCCATGGCCTTGTTGGTGGAGGTGTGAAGCATTCTTGATTTGTCTGGGGCTTGTTGAAATGGCCACTTGATAAGCAGCAGTCAGATTGTGCCTAAGTCCCCCACCTCTGTTGACAGAGGACCAGAATCAGCAGTACACCTCCACTTGAAGGACAAAGGGCACTCATTCAAATATGAGGATGTCCATATATTAGACAGAGAGGATAGATGGTTTGAGTGAGGAGTCAGAGAAGCCATTCATGTGAGTATTTAAAACCTCTATCTCAACAGAGGTGGGGGACTCAGGTACAACCTGTCTGCTACTAATCAAGTGGCCATTATCTAAGACTCATGAAGCTGTTCAGATGAGTAGCAAACTCACCTGGATGACTAAGAATCTTCACAGATTCCTATTTCTTGAGTTTTCAATACCACTCGGTGAAAAAAAGCTCTTTGGTGGCATTCCCCCCCCCCCAATTGCCATTGCTGATGCCGCTGGCCAGGCACCCACCAGAGGGGTGAGGTTGGGAATTTGAATTTCCTGCTCAGATCCCAGGTGGCAGATCGGAAGTTTGAGCAGGAAGTTCAAAACTTCGGATCCGCCGCCTGGGACTTGACCCGGAGGTTCAAAGACCAGTTGGCCAGGGGGTGAGTCCCCACTCCACCCCTCCAGAGGAGGAGGGTGGTGGGCATTGGGGTGGTAAGTTTTATTTTAAATTTTCCCCTTCTCCTCACTGCCGCCGCCAGTGGTGGCAAGGAAGTAATAAAGTATTTTTATTTTCTTTTTCTCCTTGCCACAGCTGAGCAGTAAGGAGAAATGGGGAAAAAAGCCTCAACATCCAGAAAATCCATTTCATGCTTCCACCTCTTAAAGTCTACACAAGAAAGGTGGTAGTTGTTCCTCTACGTATATTTCTACAGTGGTGCAAAATACAGGTCCAGCAAACATGCACATTCTTTCCGACACCAGAGAGAATTTATTTTGCTTCAATAAATGAAGATAACAATATAGCCAATGGCTACATTCCCTACATGGCCCTGTTCTGTTCCAGTCTCACCACAGGTGATGTTTTTGGTGACACAACTGACATCCATTGTAATCTTGGCAGGATCCCACATGCACTCTTCCTCCGTTGCCTCTTCGTAGCACTTCCGGTGTTGGAAGCAGCAGCTTGTTAGGGGTGTGGGAGAAATAAGCCGTGAATTGAAAAATGGAGTCATTTAACAGTTAATCTGAGCATCAGCTGACCTCCCCTGCCCCCGAGACCAATTTTCACTCCTAAGACGACCTCACAAAGAAATGTTTTGGAAGCATGTTCTTTTTCATATCGGTAAGCAATCATGAGAAAACCCCATGGAACTCAAAGGAACACATTAAAGGCACAGGGCAGATGTGATGGATTCCTTGGTGTTCTAAATCAGTAGTTCCCAACTTGTGGGTCCACAGATGTTCCTGAACTGCAACTCCCAGAAACCCCTTCCAGCACAGCGAGTGGTGGAGGCTTCTGGGAGTTGCAGTCCAGGAACATCTGGGGACCCCACAGGTTGAGAACCACTGGTCTAAACTGTGTTACATACTAGATGTGAAGAAAGCAGCATCACCTTTCTTTTTTCTCTTTAATTAATTGTTCAGACATGATGAGGGCACGTAGGCACTCCAGTACTAACTGAGACACTGTCATATGGAGAGGCAACTTTATTTCTTTTCTCCCCAGTTCAGATGCAAACAAAAACTGATCTAGACCTCTGCCATGGAGCTACCAGACCTATCTTAGGAGAACCAGCCAAAAGTAGGCAGGGTGGTTCTTCTGAATTGGATGGTAGAACGTGCTTTGACGTTGGTTTCATATCTTCTGGGTATCTCCAGTGGAGAAGGACCACAGATAGCTGAAGGAACCCAAGACCTTTCACAGCTAGTCAGAGTAATAACAATGCTGGGACTAAAAGAGAGTCCTGCTTGTAAACCCAGTGCAGCTCCTGTGAGTATGGAGTGTTAAGGCAATAACGAGGGATGTGGGAAAAGGAGACCTGAAAATGAAAGTACTTTTAAAATGAGACTTGAACAGTCATTTACTATGATCATTAGAGATGGGCATGACTTAGCGGTATTTTCATTTTCGTTTTCGTTTTTCGTTTCCGTTACGTAACGAAACGAAAAACGAAAAACGGCTCAGAACTGGAACGAAAACGGAAACGAAACGACTAATTTCGAGCCAATTTTCGTTTTTCGTTACTGGAAAAACACATAATGGAGCTAAATGGGAAGAAACGAAAAAAATTTCGTTTTCGTTTTCGTTTTTTCGTTTTCATTACGTAACGAAATGAAAACGAAAAATTTTGAAATTAGCTCACGAAAATGGAAACGAGCCGAAACGGACCCCTAGCCAAAAACGAAAACGAAAACGAACAATTTTTCTGAGTCGTGCCCATCTCTAATGATCATTGTAAAACAATTAACTATTTCTCTAGCCAAACAAGGTTGCCCCACCATAACTAACTTGGCAGCTAAACATGTTTATGCTGCAAATATAGAGGTGATATTTACAGGGTCTATAGTAGTGGTGGCAAACCTACATCACTCCAGTTGTTTTGGACCACAACACCCAGAATTCCAAGCCTATAGTGCCAATGACAAAGGACTGTGGGAGTTGTGGCCCAAAACAAATGGAGTGCCAAAGTTTTGCCACCACTGGCCTACAGCTACAATATTCTGTCAATCCAGGACCTTGGTATTACAACATATTGCTGTTACATTATCCTGGTATTACAGTACTCCTGTATGTTTTATGCTATAGAGCCTTGTTCCGGTCTCTAGACTTTGCAAAATCGTATTCAAAATGATCTTATTGACATAGTGGCAGCTTGGCAGAATCTAAATTCCTGACCCTTAGAGTTACAAAAACTGCAAGAACAATAGCATTTCCTGTTGGGGTCTTTTTGTGGGAACTCCTGCCTCCAAGAAAAGAAATGTTTGTCTTTTCAAGGGAAAGGAAAACTGAAAGGATGGAAGGGCAGATGGGTTCTGTTGTGTATTGAGCTGTATTCCTATTGGTTTCTGTTCCTGTTCCAAAGGGAGCAGGCCTATTGGTTTATTCAAGTTGCTGCATTTGGATCCTGTTTCCTATTGGTCTCTGACAAAAGGCAGCTTTGTGATTGGTTGTAATTGTTCCCTCCAAAATGTATCTTTTCCTAGCCAGCCCTGGCTCCTATAAATGTAGCTCCCTCTCCCCAGTCCCCAGTCTTGTTCTCTCCCTGAATAAAAAGCTGTTACACTAGAAGCTGTCTCCAGCCTGCTATGTCTCAGAGCTGAAATCACTGCTGAAATCACTAAACCCACTCCACAACAGGTTCTTCCTTGTGTGACTAGCAGAAAAGAGACAATCAGGTGCACAATGCACAAGTTCCCAGCTTTGAAATGCCAAGGTCATGGCATTCCTGGATAAGGCCTCCCTGAGGACAGTCGTGCAGGCGCTTGTGATATAAGGATAGATTATTACAACACTTTCTATGTGGGGTTGCCCTTGACCCTTATTCGGAGACTACAGCGGGTACAAAATGCAGCGGCTAGATTGATGGTTGGTGCAGGTAAATATGACCGACGCATCACCCCCGTTCTGGCTTGCCTGTATTGGTTGCCCATTGTGTCCCGAATAAGGTTCAAGATGCTGATGCTGATTTACAAAACCCTCCATGGCTTGGGACCTGAGTACCTGACAGAGCGGATCTCCCAGAGGTCGACTGAGGCCCGTCCCACCAGAATGTCGTGGGTGCACTCACTTCAGGTGGCCACTCCCAGAGAAGCCAGGAAATCGGTCACCCGAAACTGGGCCTTCTCTGTGGCTGGCCCCTTGATGTGGAACCACTTGCCCAGTGAGTTGTGCCTTGCTCTGTCCCTGCTGGCCTTCAAAAAAGCTCTTAAAACATTGCTTTTTAGAGAGGCACCTGGAGTATTGGGTACAATTCTGGTCACTGCATCTCAAGAAAGACATAGTGGAACTGGAAAAGGTGCAGAAGAGAGTGACTAAAATGATTACTGGGCTGGGGCACCTCCCTTATGAGGAAAGGCTAAAACATTTGGGCCTCTTTAGTCTGGAAAAAAAGCGCCTGAGGGGGGAATATGATTGAGACGTACAAAATAATGCAGGGCATGAGTAAAGTGGATAGAGGGAAGCTCTTCTCCCTCTCACAAAATACCAGAACTAGGGGACATACACTCAAATTGAGGGCTGGGAGAGTAAGAACAGACAAAAGAAAATATTTTTTCACCCAGCACATTGTAAGTCTGTGGAACTCCCTGCCACAGGATGTGGTGATGGCATCTGGCTTGGATACCTTCCAAAGGGGATTGGACAGATTCCTGGAGGAAAAGTCCATCACAGGTTACAAACCGCGAGGGAGATGTGTAATCTCCAGGCTTAAAACCAGGGTACTTCAAGGGCCAGATACGGGGGAGTGGTATCAGGAGACAGATATCTAGTCTCATGCGCTCCCAAACGCATCTGGTGGGGCCACTGTGAGATACAGGAAGCTGGACTAGATGGGCCTTTGGCCTGATCCAGCATGGCTCTTCTTATGTTCTTATGTTCTTAACCATCAGAGTGGGTAGGTTTTTCCCCCTGAGAAATACTTGCTGCCATCTTTGCTGTTTTTATTTTATTTTATGTTTTTACTCTGACTTTGATGCTACTGTAGTATTATATCATTGTGAACTGTCCGGAGTTCCATTGGAAGATGAGCGATAAAGAAATATAAGAATAAATAAATAAATAAATAAATAAATAAATAAATAAATAAATAAATAAAATGCCTGGATCAATGGCTCTCCTCTGAGCCTTCACATCTCCCTGATCATCCTCTCCCCCTCTAAAGTGGGAAGGATGCTGCTGATGCGATAAAACTCACTCATCGGCTTCGTCCGCAGGGTGGCCCTCCATCTCGAAGCGGCAGGCGCAGCCATAGTCTTCGAAATCTCTTGGGCAAATGCCCGTCACACATTTCAGCTTGCTCACAAAGTTTAGCAACGCAGGGAAGTTAGTGAAGATGGACTGGAGCCAGGTGAAGTGGGAACCCAGGCAGTCTATGGGATACAGAGGAGAGAGTGCAAAAGCCAAAGGAATGGGCATCCTTAGCAAGGAGCTGGCGTGCCACTTGGCTCACTGGGCAACCTTGGCTCAAATGCTGGCAGTCTCTACCTGATCTGCCTCCCAGGATTGCTGAGAATGTAAAGACTGGGAGTACTTAGCTCGTTGAAACAACGGTGAGCTATACGTGTCAGGAATATAAGCGAGACTCCTATTATTTACATACTGTCAACTGAGGCCAGACTCACACGGATGTCGCAGGTGCGCTCACTCAGGGTGCCCACTCCGAGGGAGGCGCGGAGGTCTGCCACGTGCAGCCGCGCCTTCTCAGTGGTGGGCCCATCATTATGGAACCACCTCCCGAGTGAGATGCGCCTTGCACAGTCCCTGCCTGCCTTCAAAAAGGCTTTGAAAACTCTGCTTTTTGAGGAGGCATATGGGACCTACTTTAATCTTTTTGTAATCTGTTGTTGTTGTTGTTGTTCACTGCCGATGTATCTTGCCTGGGGTTTTGTCCTTAACTGTTTTTGTAGTTCTGTATACTTTTTAAACCTGTTAACCACCCAGAGTTCTGATTCAGAAGATGGCGCAGTATAGAAATGATACCAATAAATAAATAATACAAGAGAGTAAATCAAACAAAAAAAACCCCAAAAGAATTGGAATTGGAATGCAATTTATTGTCATTGTATAAATACAACGAGATTAAAAGTGCCATCCAGTCAGTCATTCACACAACCCAGCATAAAAATCCAAGACGTAAAATCTACCATTTAAGAACAAACCATCTATACACATACTCCAACATTCACATGCCAAACATCACTTACACTCATTTAAAACTGACATAAAAACCAAACACACAAAATGTATTGCTAATATACTGCCCCATAGCACTTAAAGCACTCTACAGGCAGTTTGTAACATAATTCTGCAAATATCACTAGGCTTTCCAGTGAACTGGATACTCAGTTTACTAACCACAGAAGGATGGAAGGTCGACTTAAGTATGAGGTGGCTACTTGAGCTCAGGACCAAACTCAGATTGTGAGTAGAACCTTCACTGCAGTACTGCAGTTTACCCACTGCACCTCAAATCACAACAGTGAATTGCTACTAGTTGAGATGTGGACTGGCATATTGTTCAACACATGGCCATTACTTGTTGCGGGTCTGGAAGCTGAGTCACGGCAACTGGACGTCTTTTGTTGAGAGACAGAAACGTTTCACTGCTCATCTAAACAGCTTCGTCAGTCTGAGGAAAGCTAGTTGTGAGTCCCCATTTTATCATCCCTATAAAATGGAGGACTATAAAATGGAGCTATTTGGAACTATAAAGGGGGGGGGGAATTGTCCACTTACCAAAAAATAGTGCAACACTTTCCACGTTGGCAAAGACCCCGTTGAAGAATGTAATGTTATCTGAATAGAAATAATGCGAGAATCTCAGTCATCCACACCCCAGTCTCTTTATTTCATTTCTATCCATAAAACCATGCAATAAATGTATGGGTTAGGGGGTTCTTTTGGATTACAGCTCCCATAATCCTACAGACACCATGGTTATTAGCCATGTGAGCTATTGAATTCTGGGATTTGTAGTCTAAGACCCAAGTCTTTCCCTCTCTGATCATCTCCAAGCCAGCGCCAGACATTCTTCCCTATTCTCCTAGCACCACATTTCATGACAAAATGCATCCCTAAAGCAGGGGTGTCCAAACATTGGCCCTCCAGATGTTTTTGGACCACAAATCCCAGAGTTCTGAGCCTAGATTGCCAATGACAAAGGACTGTGGGAATTGTGGTGCAAAACATCTGGGGGGGGCGAGGTTTGGACACCACTGCACCTAGCACTTAAGGTGGGGATACACAGAACACTGGAAAGGTCTCACCAGATGCTCTATTGTTGTAGATCAGTGTTTCTCAACCTGTGGGTCCCCAGATGTTCCTGGACTACAACTCCCAGAAATCTTCATCAATAGTTCAGCTGGCCAGGATTTCTGGGAGTTGCAGTCCACGAACATCTGGGGACCCACAGGTTGAGAACCACTGTGGTAGATTTTTCCAGGTATTCCTGCCTGACAAATTATGGGAGCCATAATCCCATCCATCCACCTGCATCTGGGCACCTCTAGTAAAATATTTAAATCAGGAATGGTCAACGATCCTTTCCAAAACATAATTTCCTCTCAATTAAAATGAGAATTAAATGTAACTTTTGTACGCCCAGAAGAGCAGCAGTTACCCTTCTAGATATAGTAGGGATACGAACTCTGCCGCCAGTTGTCCCAACCCACAGAGCTACATGGCTTTCTTCCTTCTTTCAGGCAGTAATTAATCCCCTAGCTACTGCCTTTCAGAAAATGGGGATACTCCAGTGAAAAAACAAATGTCTATCCTTCCCAGCCAGACAGACCCAATATTTCTGTGATTTCTCTGGCTGAGGACTGTAACAGGTCACAAAGCTCGGGGAAATGCCTGAGAGAACTCTTAGTTTATTGCTGGATCGATTTCGATCAAAAAACATCTTACTTAGGTTTCTTTCTGCTCCCTGTGGAAGATCAAACAGCACTGCTGGTGTCCCCGATTCTTGTCCTCCTGTTATCACCAGAGGGAATATAAATTATAATAGAGTGCCAGTAACCAGCACAAAAATCAGATTTTGAAAATCATTACATCGAGGAAGCTTCCCACGCCCTTCAGATAGTTTTGGATTCCAATTCCCATCAAACACAAGACTAGACTAGGTGAAACCTTTAGGCTACTAGTAAAATAACAAATATAAGAACATCAGAACATCAGAAGAGCCATGCTGGATCAGGCCAAAGGCCCATCGAGTCCAGCTTCCTGTATCTCACAGTGGCTCCGCCAAATGCATCCGGGAGTGCACGAGACTAGATATCTATCTTCTGATACCACTCTCCTGCCTCTGGCCCTTGAAGCACCCCCATTTTAACCCTGGAGATTACACATCTCCATCATGGTTTGTAACCTGTGATGGACTTCTCCTCCAGGAATCTGTCCAATCCCCTTTTGAAGGCATCCAGGCTAGATGCCATCACCACATCTTGTGGCAGGGAGTTCCAAAGACTAACAACACACTGGGTAAAAAAAAAACAATTCTTTTGTCTGTTCTCACTCTCCCAACCCTCATTTTGAGTGGATGTCCCCTAGTTTTGGTATTTAATATTTTGAGGGCAATACCCTCTTTTTTCAAAGCTGTACCAAAAGTTCAAACGTGGCAAAAGATTGAATTGCCAGGAGTTAGTTCTTAGATGTAGTGTTCTTGGCAAGATGAAAATAATTGCCAGGCAGTCTCTTAGTTGAACTAACTCATGGAAATTCCATCTTTTGCCATACTTGAACTTTTGGTACAGCTCTGAGGAAGAGGGTGTTGCCCTCGAAATACTAGCATTTTTTTGTTATTTTACTAGTAGCCTGGAGGTATCACCTAGGTCTACTCTTGTATTTGCTTTTTGTGATGGCTACAAGACTCACCAACTTGGTTTGCTTCAACTCCCATCAGACAAGCATAATCAATGGTGAAAGACACTGTGAGTTGCCACCTAATGTCTAGTAAGAAAGCTGTTAAGAGTTTTTGCAACCTTGCATGCTACTTATAGTTTGTTTAACCGGGGGGGGGGGGCAGCTTTCTGGTCTGAAGTAACTAATTTATCCTGCTCTAAATAGTCATTCCCTCTTACCTCTGAATTCAAAGAGAGTGTCAAGGATTTTAGTTTTGACAAAATGTCTGTAATATATATTTAACAGATTACAAAATGGATCCTGTGTAAAATGCTATGTCATGAGATAGACAAGAATGTGTATTAGGTCTAGGTCACAGGTGTAAAGATTAAGAGTCATCAGTACTGGAAGGTCAGGATGATTAGACACAGGTGGTGTAGCTAAATCACCTCATCCCATGTAGTGTGTGATTGGCTTACATCATATTGCTTTGTGTATAAAGGTATCAAGCAAACCAGTGTAAATTGGGACTGCCTAAAGTGAGAGGCAGCTTTCCCCATTCTCTGTTATGCTGTGCTTTGTATATTATCATTGTATATTACTCTTTGTCATGTGTACATATGTAATATACATTTTGTATTAAGTTCTATTGCCTTGTTCATTTGTCTCCTAGCTCCATAATCACTAAGTGCATTTATTGTTCCACAATGCTGCTAATCTCTGCTAGTGGTTTATATATTTCCTTCAACATAACAGATCCCTATATGCATCCCTATATGCATAATAGGGTTATATACTGTCTTTCTGCTGAGTGTTCTTTCCCCCACCCTTTGGTCTGCTGGAAATCAGTCTGTTCTTTGTTGTTGATCAGCTCCCAGCTGAACATAATGAAATGTTTTTTTATTCTTTCTACTACTAATGTCTCAGCATGAGTTATTGAGACTGTAAGTGCCAGTTAATGTGAAAGAATTGGGCTCTCTGGGGGAAATTGTAGCTATTCTTCTCTGTGGGTCTCTGTACCTCTACTACATAGGAAAGGGAACTTTACCAGAAATTCAGAACTCTGCAACAAAAGCTAGGTTCATCATTAAGAGTCCACGCACACTTGTGATGGAGCTGTAACTAAATGTACCTTTCTGATAGGGGTGTCACCGTTACACAAAATGTCATATGCATGCACTGCATACATTTTTAGCACACATTTAGAAATTGTACTACATCTTGTCAAGCCCCACCATGAGAAGGAGCTGAATGACCAGGGTGAACAAAACCAACAGAAACCTTTTCCCAAAGTGTATCAAAAGGGACAGAGGATATGGTGAATTGCATGGTAAAATGTAAAGGAATTAGAAGAAAAATCCGATATTCCCACAGAAAAACAAAGTGATTTTTTCCCCCAGAAGATCAGAAAGAATGCAACAAGCATTCAATTCAAACATGATCTCTCTCTCTCTCTCTCTCTCTCACACACACACACACACACACACTAAGGGGAGACAATGGTGCTCTTTTAAATAATTATATCAAATACCCTTTGAATGCTAATTCATCATCATCATCATCATCATCATCATCTTAGAAATGCAGAACTGGAAGGGGCCCTATAGATCACTGAGTCCCCCCCCCCCAAATCAGTGAGGCACAGTGGGGGGATTGAACTTCCAAATCTCTGGCTTCACAGCCAGAGACCTAAACCAATGAGCTTGTTCTTTATGTGAGCAATTCTATGAAACACAAAATATAGTATGCCTGAGCTATCTTGGTAAATCCGCTAATATGACACTTTGCTTGTGGGGTGGGTGGGATATACAGGACCCCCCCCCCCGGTCTATCACAGGGGTTAGGGACCGACCCACGCTGCAATCACTGAACATCCATGATATGCGGATGCAGGTTGGGTCGGGCCTGGCGGGGGGGGGGGCACAATTTTAAACATTGCACACCATTTCCCAGCAGGGGAGCGGCATGCAATGTTTAAAAAGGGCTTTCTGCCACGGAGGCAAGCACTCGGCTCCGTGGCTGAAAGCCTTTTAAAGATTGCATGCAGCTTCCAAGCACCCTGAGGGGTTGTTGAGAAGTGGTGTGCGATGCCTCTTTGGAGGCAAGCCCCGGGCTCCAGCTGATTGGCGCTGGGGTGGGCTGTGAAAAACCTTTTGTTTCCCCACCCCAGCACCATCAGCTGGAGCCCGGGGCTTGGGGAAGGGACAGGAAGGGTTAAAAAGCCCAGGTTTTTTAAACCTTCCCCCCTCCCTCAAGCCCTTTCAGAGTACTGTGGTCCCGCAATATAGCAGGACTGCAGTATATGAACCGTGAAAGGGCGGGGGACCACTCTATTTATTTTTAATCCTTAAACCATTCCTACCTGTGTTAGCCTGAAGCAATATGAAAACAAATCGCCCACTTGATTATCTTGGGTTTATACCTCCTGTGGTAAATCTTGGCTCATATCCTGTGAGCGACATCCACAAGTGCAACAAGTTAGGAAAATACCCTGGACCAGAGATTCCCAGCCTTGGGTAATTTGGTGTTCTTGGACTGTAGTTTCCCAGAAGCCTTCACCACCAGCTATGCTGGCCAAGGTTTCTGGGAAGAGCAGTCCAAGAGCATCTGGATTATTCAGGATTGGGGAGCACTGCCCTAGATTTTCCATTTTTAGTCATGTGACTCAAGGCACAGCAGATAACATCTATGGGTATCTCTTACCCTGAGGCTATTTACCCTCCAAAAAGTACACCACATGTGTTATGCCTGTGTAAAATTCCAACAGGATTTTGGCCCTTCAGCACCCACTGAACACTGGAGAGTGACCCCAAGTGACCCATATGCCTATTATAACACCTGTTATCTCTTTAGGCTGCTGGAAGGGGAGAAAATGTGATTTGTGTTGAGACTATGTGCTATCCATCTCTATGGTGAGGACTGAGGAGAGAAGAACAGAGATCTCTATGAACAGTATGTCACTGCACTGAATCGAGGATTTCCCACAGAACCAGGCAGGGCCTGCAAAATTAGAATGAAACTAGAGCAGTGGTGGTGAACCTTTGGCACTCCAGAAGTTTTGGACCACAACTCCCAGAATTCCAAAGCCTGTATTGCCAGTGACAAAGGATTGTGGGAGTTGTGGTCCAAAATATCTGGCGTGCCAAAGGTTCGCCACCACTGAACTAGAGGTTCCCGGAGGTACAACCTACAAGAAAGCGGGTATACTTGAAGGAAATTGCCCCATGACAGATTCTCGACACGGCTGGAGAAAAAGTAACACGAGTCTTCACTTACCACTCATAGCCAACATCATCAATAGATTCATCAGTAGAATTGCCATCATAATTTTGCAGCTATCTTTCCTGGCGAATCAAGTAATAGGTTAAGAGTATGCACAGACAACGAAAAGAAGCCATCCCTTTTTTTGGGGGGGGGGGGAGTATCAAGATGGCCAAGTAATCCTAAATCAATTTCAGTGACACACACAAAAACAGTACTCGGAAGCACTTTCATTTTAATCTTTGAGTTGGCAACACTCTTAGGTGGCAGACATTGGGTTTTTGGATTTTCAGATATTCGAGTTTTGGATCTTCCGATCCTAAGGGATCTCTCCTTTTTTAAATTTCTTTTTTCCCCCTCCACTTCTATACCCAGAAAACATATACCTCCTATGTCTGCCAAAGATGCTGCTGAAGAGAATCTGGGTGTGGAAATAACTGTGTTATGTTAAAATGTTCAGTTTAGAAGGGAGAGACGATTGAGAAAGAGAGAGAGATACTAAAACAGGACTGCCACCCCCCCAAAAAAAAGATTGATATAGTTATGAATGATATAAAAGGAGATGGGAAGTTGATGTATTATATTATTGTATTGCCTTTATTTTGTGTTGTATTGTTGTTTTTAATCCTATTGTTAACAGCTGAGAGTTTCCTGGGAAGACAGGCGGTATATAAATAAATAAATAAATAAATAAATAAATAAATAAATAAATAAATAAATAAATAA
>JAHTLZ010000204.1:8522002-8545273 GCA_023846285.1 Phrynocephalus versicolor | reverse complement strand
ATAATAATAATAATAATAATAATAATAATAATAATAATAATAATAATGTGCCCTTTGCCCATGTGATAGACTCATCCTCCAGGGGTGGAAAGAAGGAAAATAATCCATAGAATGGTAGAATAACAGGCGCCTACAAGGCCATTGGGTCCAACCCCACCATGCACCACCTCCCAAGGTAACTGGGTCCACTGTCATACTGCTCTAACAGCTGAGAAGTTTTTCTTGATGTTCAACCTAAATCGGCTTCCTGTAGTGTGAGCCCATTATTACATGTCCTGCACCCTGAGATGATCGAGAACAGATCCTGCCCCTCCTCTGTAGAACCGCCTTTCATGTGTTTGCAAAGGGACTATCATATCTCCCCTCAGTCTTCTGCATTTTCACAGGCAACCTATCATCCATCTCTAGCCTAAGGGATTTTATATATATATAAAAAAACAGAGTTATTATAATCTATGTGTGTGCTTTTAAGCACACACATAGTTAGAAGCAAACCCTGGCCATTGGGGCTGATCGCCACCTACATGTGCAAAAGGGCTGCATCCTTGCTTGCAAGGACATAGCAGAGAAAGGATCCATAGCAGGATCCACACTATGGAGGCACACCAGTTTGATACCATTTTAACACATGGTGGCCTCTGTCCTGGGGAATCCTGGGCGTCAGGGTCTGGAGTTCTTTTCTAGGGAGATCACACGCAGGTGCCTGTCTATCTCACAAAGCAACAAATCACAGGAATCCAGAGGATGGACCCATGACAGTTGAATCGAGCAGATAAACTTCTGTAGTGTAGACACACCCTTCCCATAACACAAACACCCTTCCCGTATCCTGTTCAACCACTGACAAAAGATTTGTAACCCGAGTGTTGTACCATATGTGGGTGGCCTCACCTCTTGCCCTGATTTTGCAGCTGAAGCAAGGTGCTAGGACAGTGTTAGTGAACCTTTGGCACCCCAGATGTTTTGGACCACCACTCCCACAGTCCCTTGTTGCTGATAATATGGGCTTGGGATGCTGGGAGTTGTGCTCCAAAACATCTGGAGTGCTGAAGGTTTGCCACCACTATGTTAGGGTTTCTTAACCATAGTGGTTACACTGTACTGTTGTTATGCAAAAGCCACAGGCATAGCTATAGTAAACATACCTAGGTATAGTAATCTACAAATGTTTACTATGAAGTAAAATTCCTATGATACTTAATCCCAGTTATTCCTTTCTCTAGCAGTGTATCTGGATGTAGAAATTCCAGTTTCTGTTCTGAAGATTATTTTATTGACCACCCAATTAGACTTTGCATCTGTCCTATGACACCACAGGGTATAAACACATTTTAAAACCTTCCTTTCGAAAGGTTTATTCTTTTTTTTTTAAAGCTTTACAAAAATACAAGGCTCACAGTGGGTGGGAAGGCTTTGTCATCTCTAAAACCTGGGCAGAGCTGAACTAATTTCGTCATGCCACCTTTCAGCTTCCCTCAGACCTCGTGAGTGTTCCATATAACAGCACACTCAAACATTTTATCATAAAACACGCACTGATCTTAAATTATAACTGTTTGGCTACATAAACGTACCACTGATACCAAAGAAATCCATCTTTTGAACCACCTGCACTCGGAGTTACGGGAGCAAACAGAAACCACCCGTATTGCCACGACCCTCCGGAGGCATGAGCAAAAGTCAAAGATGGAGTTCATAGAATCATAGAGTTGGAAGAGACCTCAAGGGCCATCCAGTCCAACCCCCTGCCATACAGGAATCGGCACCACAGTATTTCTGACAGATGGCCATCCAGCCTCTGCTTAAAAACCTCCAAAGATCTCCCCAATGGAGATGTAGCATCACGGCCTCCCCACAGGCATGCATAGGTACTGAATGCACATCCGCAGATGGGAGAACTACAGAAGTCCTTGCAAAAGCTGCAGTGGGATTCAAGAACCCTGGCTGTGGAATTGGGGCTGCAGGCATTAGCGGACCTACTTGGGCTGGGGAATTCGGGCTGGAACCTGCTTGGTTTCTCCGTGCTTGCAAAGGGCAAGCCAGAAAGCCCTTGTCCCTCAACAGGACAGCCCACAGCTTATGTAAAGACAAGCTGGAGGTTGCCAGAGCAGGTGCACAGCTAGCTCCCTGTGAAGCTGTGACTCTGTGTTTGCAACAGGTTGCAAGCCGTTGACTTTGTGCCCATAGATGTCCATGGGGAAGAGTCAACCCCCTGCTTGGGTTTTTTTTTGGCGCGGGCCCCACTGTGGCTTATGTGGTGTGTTCTGTTGTGCAACAATGCGGAAAACAAAACAGGAAAACTCCAATGAATCAGCTCGTGAGCTTTGCATAAAAATGGGAGAACAGGGCCAAGAGTAATGCACGGCATGAGTAAAGTGGATAGAGGGATGGCTTCTCCCTCTTTCAAAGTACCAGAACTAGGGGACATCCACTCAAATTGAGGGTTGGGAGAGTAAGAACAGACAAAAGAAAATATTTTTTCACCCAGTGTGTTGTTAGTCTGTGGAACTCACTCCCACAGGAGGTGGTGATGGCATCTGGCCTGGATACCTTCAGATTCCTGGAGGAAAAGTCCATCACAGGTTACAAACCATGATGGAGATGTATAATCTCCAGGCTTAAAACTGGGGTACTTCAAGGGCCAGATGCAGGGGAGTGGTATCAGGAGACAGATATCTAGTCTTGTGTGCTCCCAGAGGCATTTGGTGGGGCCACCGTGAGATACAGGAAGCTAGACTAGATGGGCCTTTGCCCGGATTCAGCATGGCTCTTCTTATGTTCTTATAGAAAAGGTAAACAGTTCTGCAATCACAAGATGATCATAAACCCCTGCTTTCCTGGTACCTGAATAAGGGTGAAGCCCACCTCTCTTGTTAGTGTCATAGGCTAACAGCTAGATAGGACCTTTATTTGATTTTGGGTATTAATGGTCCATAGCTTTCCATGCACATCACCTTCCCATGTGCGATTCATGGCAAGTTTGCATCACTCCAGTTTCCACAATACTTATATGCAACTTGCGATGTAACACCTCTCCTTACCGAGAGCTCCACACCTTTCAGCAAAGATTGAGGGGGGGGGAATACAAAGCGATGTGGGCAGTTACTTCACGTCCTTCTTGTTCCATGACTAGTTTTGTACCGTAACAGCGTTGGTTGCGATCACGTGGTTTGTCCCTGTTTCAGTGGTCCCATGGTCGTGATAACTTGTCTTGTGACAAGTGTCACCTCATGGTCTTGTACCGTGACAAACAATGAACGTGTCTAGCTTCCTTTTCCCTTTTTGGGGGTGGGGTGCTTAAAAAATTGTTTTTTGATAGTTCGCTTCTGAAAAGTCAAAAAACAAACAAACCACCAAAACCCGGACAGTTTTCTGAGAGAAACGAATGTTTTGTTGCATGACAGTCATTACTACATGGTGTCTTGTCTCGGAACAGAAAGCGGGAACAAAGAGTGACAAGGGAAAACCCTACCCCACCACCAGGTACAGTATTATCATACTTAGTACCCGTTCCAGCAGCGTGGTCAAGACAAATTTCAGTAGTTGCGCAACGGTTGTGAAGTAACATTTTTTGGTACCGCTCCTAAGCGCAACACTAACAGAGATAAAACGGACGTGAAGTAACCGCCGTGGAGGCATTTTGTGAAACATGAAGTTGATCGCTCACAAAGATGCTGCCCCTTTTCTGCTCTGAAGGGTGCCTTGCCATCTACCGAAATAAAATTGGACGCTGTTCATGTCATTGTCCCTGTTTTCCAGAGTGGCAGTGCAGTTTAGCTTTTGTGCTGCCTGATTTACCAAGCTTAGCCTGGACGTCATAATTTTTAAGCCGGCAGGAGGGCATTCGGCGGCCTCGTCAATTCAAGGCCGCTTCTGTGCTGGCAGCGAAAACATGTAAACAAGCTCTCGTCTGATCTGTGAAAATTGATCTGTCGGGTGTGTTTTGTTGTACAACAACATGGAGAACAAAACAAAACAGGAAAACCCCATCGACTCATCTCATGAGCTCTGCATAAAAATGAGAGAATAGGGCCACAAATATAGAAAAGGTAAACAGTTCCACAATCATAGGATGATCATAATTAAACCTGGCACTTCTTAAATCAATTTTTGTCTTTGCTTCACTGGAATCTTAAAATGGGTTTCTGTTGCATTCAGCCACTTGTTAACAGCATTCATGAGTGATGTGTTCACAGCCATTTGTGAAGTGACCCTTAGACTGTATCCAAATGTCCTTCACACACAATAAGGCTGAAATGGAGAAGACATCCAGATGTTTTTAACCAGTGGCTCCCAACCTTGGATCTCCAGATGTGCTTGAACAAAAAAACTCCTGGAAGACTTCACCACTAACTCTGCTGCCCAGGATTTCTGGGAGTTGCAATCCAAGAACATCTGGGGACTGTATATTAACCCACATTACTGTATATTATCCCTCATTACTGTAAGCTGCCTTGGGTCCTTTTCCAAGGAGAAAGGCAGGGTACAAAATACTCTAAAATAAATAAATAAATAAATAAATAAATAAATAAATAAATAAATAAATAAATAAATAAATAAATAACCACCATTTTAGACTACAACTCCCATTGTCACTTACCATTGGCTATGCAGTCTGGGTGTTCTGGCTAAAACACGTATAGCAACAAAACTTCCCTACCTCTGCAATGATAGGATGTAGTAGAGGAATAAACACCCCCCCTCCACACACACAGTTTTCTGGAGGTCTTCTATGTGCCTTCTTAAGCTGCAACAGTAATAGAATTGCTGTTTTCTCTCTCTACAGTGAGGTTGCACCCATATGAGTCATACACATCCTGTCATGAACCACCTTGCACTCTTAGGGACTATCACTCCCATGTTTTTATATAGTGTGAGGGAATGGCTATGCTCCTCAAGGAGAGAGCCATGGATATGAACATTTGGTCCCTCTGAAGATCAAGGTGGGAAGACACAATTCTGTTGTAGAAACTTCATCTTGTTTCTAGTGTTGGATCAACAGGGTTTAAGTGAATCATGATCGAAGCATGACTCACTAATATTAATGGGTTGTTTCTGAGAAAGACGGAATCTAAGAAAGATTGAATCTACCTGGTTGACCATACATTCTAAGAACATGCGTTCTAAGAACTTGGCCTCAGAAGCACAAAACGAGTTGAGGGCAGTAACTAATGATGAAACAAATCCACAACCAAGTAGTTGAATATTACCAGCATCAATTCCTCGAAATCTTCACATCACCAAACCTCAACAATTAGGATTAACAATGGCTGTAAGAACAGTGATCCACTGGGAAACTCTTCTATTTATGATAGGCAGAAAAGGCATTCCATACAAAACCAATGACAATGGTCAAGATCCTGCAATGAAATGTCCCTGCCAGCATTTATTTCCCCATCCATGTAGCCGGTTTCAGACTCTTACTGGGCCAGAGATGCAAATGTTGAAGCAAAGGAACTGGTACAGTAGAACCTCCATATCCACTGATTCATTATTCACTGATTCAGTTATCCATGGTTGGCAGAGGAAACAATTAAATAATTCAGCAGCCACAAAGCAAGCTGTTGTCACAAACAGCAGCTGTAAAGCAAACTATTGTCACAAACAGCATCTGTAAAGCAAGCTACGGTCACAAACAGTGGTCATAAAGCAAGCTACTGTCTCAAAACAGCAGTCATAAAGCAAGCTACTGTCATGAAACAGCAGTTTGGGGGTGGGTGGGCAGGAGTTCTCTCTTATCCATGGTTTTCATTATCCACGGTAAGGCCTGGAACCAATCCCTAGAGGATACTGTGGTCCTACTGTATTCCCAAGGTCCTTTGCTGCCCTACGGTAACAAATGACAGAAGGCGGCTGGAGTGTTGTGGCAGAACATCTGTTCTACATGGAGACATATCCCAGTTTAAATCTGTGACATGTCCACTTAAATGGATCAGGTCACAGGGGACGGGAATGACTTCTTCCTGAGATCATGAGGAACAAGTAACACAGGGGCTCGGCAGCCTGACTTGGTTTAGGACAACTTCCTGCATTCGTAGGCTTTCTGTTCATGATAGTTTGAGTCACACGTCTTTTGAAAAGCTGGACACCTCACAGGTTATCTTACATATGCAGTTGGGCAGTGGTGCCCAACCTCAAATCTTCAGTTGTTCTTGGACCACAATTCCCAGAAACCCTGGTCAACACATCTAATGGTGAAAGCTTCTGGGAGTTGTAGTCCATCTGGGAACCTAAGGTTGAGAACCACTGAAGTAGGGAGTCATATATTCGTGCTTTACTCAATGAATTGCTTCCCTGGTCTAGGAGGTGCATTAAGTTCCAGGCTTTTTTCATGCAGGCATATAAGCACCAGTGGAGGAAAAAATAACAACACTAATGCCATTCCCCTTCTGAAAAATGATGTAAATAGCCCCATAAGATACAGGCCAAAGGTAATCAAGGGGAATGTTTTTGACCTGGTGATTTCAAGGTGTTTTATAGATATACACAAAGAGAACCTCACACAATTCCCCATGGTGAGGTAATAATTGGACCCATTTTACAGATGGGAAAACTGAGGCACAGGGAAATTAAGTCATTCATTTGTGTACATTGCCTTTAGAAAAGAAAATCAGAAATAGAACCCTAGAAATACATGGGGTACAATGTTATTTGTGAAACACACTGGCTTAAATGTTGGCGCCACTGATACCAAAATTAATAAATAAAAAACACTTGATCACTGTCGAATCAGCTTTTGCTGCATTCATGTGGTGCCTCTTTTTGACATATTAGGAGTAGCAAAAAATATGGCTCTGTCAGCAATTAGCCAGGATTTGTCAAACCACGTCTTAATTTGGGGGGGGGGGTGTCTTGTAAAGTTTAATAAGGAAATGGGCCTGCTCTCCAACATTTCTGGTTGAAGCTGAATGCAAGAACAGCAGAACATTTGAGAGGAAACATGAAATACTGATGAACATTCAAGAGATTAGAAATTGCAGGACATCTGCGGGAGAAATTACCTCGGACAGGGCGCAATGCACAGCTGTACACTAGATGGTTCTCCGGGACAACAAGACAATAGCTAGCCATGGATCACAGCGGATGGAGATACTATGTTAAAATCCCATGGAAAGTGATGAAACTTAAGATTTGACCATAGTTCTGTGCTCATGGAATTCAAGGTGGCTTATGGCAGATTCTTGGCTCATGGAGGAAGCGGCCGTTGCCTTATTTAAAATTAGGCCGCCTACCAGGAACATCTAAAGGTGTTAGAAGTGAGTCATATCTTAGGCATGTGGTCGGGAATTGCACCAAAGGCAGGTCCCCAGCATGTCTGTTCCCTTACTGGTACAGACTGGCATTTACACATCTTATACAAGTGTCAGCTGAGATGCATAACATGACTGCCACCATCACATCATGTGAAAATGTAACTGTGGCCTTACTACCGGCACGGGAGGCTTCGGGCTCAATCTGGAAACCGTTGGTTGAAACCTGTTGAAATCAACAGAGCTAACTGATGCCAAAATAGCTTCAGACCCCCCTGGATCCAAAAAGGTTAATGGACAAGGGAGCGACGTTGAGACAATCCACAGTGTTTGCCACAAACGAGCAGCCGATGAAGAATGTCAAATGAACAAGCCAAAACAAAACAAACCCACCGTGAAATAACGGTAAGTACAAACATAATCCACCAGGCACAGTTACGGTGGCAATGAAAGTAGCTTAATGAATGGCCAAGGTTTAACAGCATGATCGGGTGGAGGATGTCCCATAAAGCAGACACACATTTCGATCAATGGCACTGTTTTGGAGGTCTAATGCCTGTGTTTGCTTTGTGTACAAAAATTGCACAGGTGCTGCCAGGACGGATGTGGGTGTGGGTGTGTCTGATTATTTTTTGTCTTGGTCTGGCATGTACGTGACCCTTAGTATACCCAAGAAGTTCATTTTTGCTATTTTAATCACAGAAGAAATTATCCGTACCATTCATAGTGTAAAGTCATGCAAAAACATGCTCAAAACTAAGCCGCTTAGTTTTGGCAGCATGAACAAAACCGCATTATTAGACGGTATGGAATGGTGCAGAATGACTATCACTAATACCAGCATGCAGTGCAGCCATCGGTGTTTTGTAGTGGGTGTGGGTGGGTGTGGGTGTTTTCTTTTTCTTTTTCTTTTTTTTGAGCTAGGAAGCTTTGGGTATGTAGAGTGAGATATACAAAGTTTATGTTTACATTAGGAGAAGATGCCAGCTAGTAACTCTCCCAACCCCACCCTGTCCCTCCCCGTCCCACCCTCCCCCTGGAGAACTTTACACCGGCTTGCTGGAAGGGGTCCATATGGAATCCGAAATCCCATCTCCCGTTGAAGACAAAGGCATAGAACCGCTGGGGGTGAACGGGTCAGTATCGGTGTCCGTTTCACCCTCGGCTAAGTAGCGCTTCTCTTTCATCCAACTTGACCCTCCGTTGGGTCCGAAAAGAAAATCATCTCTGTCTTGCGAGATGCTGAATCCACTTGGGGAACGTTCGAGCTCCTCGGGGTTGACCGAGAGAAGGGATAATGGGGTGTCGCTGTCTCGCGCCACGCTGTGTTTCTGCCTCAAAGAGATCCTGTCAGAGCGGGGGCTCCGGAGGTCTCCCGTGGGCGACTGGTAGGACAAGTGAGGGTCCATGAAGGTAAGGATAGGCAAAACGGTTGGCCGCTCCGCGTACGAAGTTGCAAACGGCACGCCCGGCCACCGACTCAAGTTCTGACTGCCCAACGGTAAGGACAGCGGACCGTTGCTGGGGTCATGGATTGAGAATCCAAAGGGCGGAACTTTGTTCACCGGAACCTGGTGGAAGTTTGAGGGCACCTCACGAACGGAAGGCTCGGCGTACTTGTAGATGATGGATTTCAGCTCGGAATATCTGTTGTCCTCGGCGGGGGACGTCATTTCCTTCGAAGGGCGCACCTCAGTGACTTGGACCTGCAGTTGCTCCATGTGCTGCATGTGCATGTCGACTAAAAAATCCAGTTTCTTCCCCATGTCGTGGACCTGAAAGAAAACAGGCAAAGGGACTGAGAAAAGCAA
Source organism: Phrynocephalus versicolor (assembly GCA_023846285.1). Classification (NCBI taxonomy): domain Eukaryota; kingdom Metazoa; phylum Chordata; class Lepidosauria; order Squamata; family Agamidae; genus Phrynocephalus; species Phrynocephalus versicolor. The sequence goes on along the minus strand of JAHTLZ010000204.1, from coordinate 8,536,212 downwards.
GCCGTTGGTTTCTTCCAAAGCAACAGTGGATCATACAGAGGAAGCGGGAACACAGGAAGCAGCCTTATACTAAGCCGGGATGCTATGGACTCTGATTGTCAGCAAATGCCCTGGATTTCAAATCAGATCCTATCCCAAGCCTATCTGGAGAGGCTGAGGACTGGCCAGGAATCCAAGAAATAATTCCAACTAGAGTGCCATATAGAGTACCATATAGGCCTAACTCATTAGATCATTGACATTTATCAAAGCGATGACTCTGTGCTCAGCAGCTGATTCAATTCAAAATTCAGTTCATTTATTTATTTATTTATTTATTTATTTATTTATTTATTTATTTATTTATTCATTCATTAATTTATTATGTTTTTATACCGCCCGTCTTCCAAAGGAACCCCAGGCGGTTAACAATAGGTTAAAAGCACAATAAAACACCAGGGAAAGACAATGTGAATAATAAAAGAGAGACATCGGCAAGAGGTGTCAAAGAAAAAATAAATAAATTAAAAATATTAAATTAAAGGTCGCCAAATGCCTCCTGATAAAGCATGGCATTAAGTGCTTTTTTTTTTTGAAGGTGAGCAGAGACTGTGCAAGGCGCAACTCACTCAGGAGATGGTTCCAGAGCGAGGGGCCAGCCCCAGAGAAGGCGCGGTTGGGTGTAAGCAATTTCCGTGCCCCCCTGGGCGTGGCCACTCAGAGTGAGAGCGCCTGCGACATTCTTAGTGGGTCGGGCCTCAGTTGGCCTTTGGGATATCAGAAATCAGATTGAGCCCCCACATACTCTGCAAGTGCTTCCATGTCAAATCACAGGTGGGGGAGCTTTCACCTTCAAAGTCTATGTATACTCACAGATCAGCTTCATCCTAAGGGTTGGCCCAAGTATGTTATCTAATTCTGTGCCCCACCTGCTTTCTCCCACTATAATTTTATCCCCATGGATAGACACCAGCCTGGCATGCACTGCATCGACCTGCAAGATGCTGCAGAGGAGTGGAGGAGTAAGTCATATGGCAGAGAGAACTCCCTCAAAGTTTATCTCCAGCAGCTGGTTGTAGACATGAAGATTACGAAAATGCATCCGGGTTTCTCAGTGCAGTTTCTGACTGATGTAATAAATCAGCTGGCACAGTATGTCTAGTAAAGGAGGTTTTCCATAAAGCAGAGGATCCTAGAATCATTGTAGGGTTGGAAGGGATCTTGGAGGTCTTCTGGTCCAAGCCCCTGCCCAAGGCAGAAGACTTTATACCATCCTGAACATATGGTTAACAAAAGAGAGTCCAAAACAAACTGAGGGCCTTCAGAATGTATAAAGAACACAACATCATTCATATAAAACAGGCCTGCATAACAGGTAGACCGCGGGCTACCGGTAGCCCGTGAAGGGTTCAAAAGTAGCCTACTGGCCATCAATTAAAAAAAAGTGAGGGGATAAATTTTCCACCCCTCCCTGCCCCATCCCAAGGACCACCACTGCCCCAGTAAAGTTCTGGGTCTGCCAGCCCACGCTCAGCCGAGCGGGGCAGTTCAAGGGCCATGGTGCATTGAAATCTGTTCCCTCCAGAATGGATTAATTGGTTTTCATTGCATTACAATGGGAAACCACTGCTCTACTTACAATTTTTTTTTACTTATGAGCATGTGCTCGGAATGGATAAAATTTGTAAGTAGAGGATTTAGTGTAGTAGCCCTCAGGCGAAAAAGTAGACCTCGGCCTCTTCAAAGTTGAACAGCCCTGGTATAAAACAAATAGAATTTATCAAGAAGGTCTGAAGGGAACAGAATCTTTCTAGTATAGGTACTACCATTGAACATGTTCATAGTCTGTGGTTAAGACTTTTTGATTTAATGTGTCTCTTTTGATGGTATGTGTTTTGATTTCATCTGCCAGGTTGTATATACAAGAGCTTGTAGAGGTTACACCTTTACCCTACCCTAGCTGTGTTTGATAGTACAGCTTTTCTTTTATTTAAGAAATATTCTGTCCCTTCAGTTTGTTGCAGATCTTTTCCAAAAGCCTTCGGTGTTACTGGCTTTGACAATTTTGGACTCAAAATAAGCCTCTGCCTCTAGAAAGCACCAAAAATGGTGAGGATGCTGACTTAGTGGCCAGTTATGGATTTAAGCTGAACCAGGTGCATATTGAGTTTCTTCCAAAGCACACATGACTTACTACAGCAAAAACCAAAACATCATCAGCACAAAAATGTACAAGAAAGCTAGAGGCAAGGAATGAATGTAAAGGATGGAGAACTTCATACCTGTCTTTCAACTCTGACAAATTTGCCCATCATACTTTGGTCTTCAGGATCTGCTGTGGAAGCTTTGGCCATGTATGGTTCATTCCTACAAATGAAGAACAGTAGATGGGTCCTCTGATCTGATTTAGAGGCCAATTCAAGGGTTTGGGACATGTCCTGATTCACCCTGGAGCCATTTGTAGCAGATCCAATTTGATTTGTGCCTCAGACCCAAGTCAAGTTGCAAGATCTCATTGGCTTTCAGTGGAAAACCAACATGCCAGGGGTTTTGAGAGGGAGTTGTTTGTTTTGGGTTTTGTACTGGTGCACATGACTTTTGGAGACATGATAGACCACAACTGTGGCATGGGAGGTGTTAAATAGACCTATGACATTCAGATAACTAAACTGTGGGTTCGTAAATGTTTAAAACAGTTTTAAAAAACACATTTAGAATCTACTGTTTTGGAAGGGAAGGGAAGGGAAGGGAAGGGAAACAGAGATTGAAATGTCTGTGCTCCATTCATTTGGGTTTGCACTGTGGACACAAACTGATTTCTAAATTCATCTCCCTTACAGTTTGTTTCTGGAATGTGACCTTCTGATGGAACTTTGTCTGAATTGATTGCACATCCCTGTTCCGAACACTTGTTCACACAAACAGAGATGCAACATTCATGAGTTGTTATTTTGCATGCTTCTTTTTCTTCCTAACTGAAACTAACAGAATTCTGAGTTAATTTTGCATGGCTCTACACAGACCACTGGCCTGATTGGCATTCACAAGATCTAACAAAGACTCATTGCAGAGTCATCGTCTTCGAGTTCTGAAAATGCAGATTGACTACTTCTACAGTACTTTGCTGACAAAGGCCCGAATAGTCAAAGCTACGTTTTTTTCCAGTAGTGATGTATGGAAGTGAGAGCTGGACTATAAAGAACGCTGATTGCTGCAGAACTGATGCTTTTCAGCTGTGATACTGGAGAAGTCTTGAAAGTCCCCTGGACTGCAAGGAGATCAAACCTATCCACCCTGAAAGAAATCAACCCTGAATGTTGACTGGAAGGACAGATTTTGAAGCTGAGGCTCCAGTACTTTGGCCACCTCATGAGGAGAGAGGACTCCTTGGAAAAGTCCCTGATGTTGGGAAAGATGGATGGCAAAAGGAAAAGGGGACAGCAGAGAATGAGATGGTTGGATGGTGTTATTGGCCAAACTCCAGGAGACAGTGGAAGACAGAAGGGCCTGGCATGCTCTGGTCCATGGGGTCACAAAGACTCGGACATGACTGAATGACTGAACAACAGTCCTTGTCTTCAATCATGGTCTGTGGCATTAAACTTGTGAATGTGTTACAATCAATCAATGGCATATGTGAGCCAAAAATATCTACAGTGGACCCATGTATAACAAACAGTTTGTATAACATAAAATCTGTACAACATAAAAAAATTCTGGAGGTAGGGGAAATTTGATTAACAGAATCGCCTATGGGGCAAATCCGTACAACATAAAAATGGTCGCAGTTAGGGATTACTCTGTTTTCAATGCATTCCTATGGGAAATTTGTATAAAGGGGAATTTGCTTAACAGAATTTTATTTGGTATGAATTTATTCCTTTATACAAGGTACCACGGTACTTGCAACTGAGACTGCCCATAGTACATAATAATGCCGTATCTGATTGCCATAAAACCAGTTCTGATCCATGATGAGGCTATTTTCAAAGATTTTCTCAGCACGCAGCACTCAGAACTGGTTTGCTGTTCCTCTCTTCTGGGGAACCTCTGAGATCATGTGGCTTTCCCAGGGACACACTGGCTGGATCTTCTCCTGGGAGGCACAGTGGGGATCTTATCTCCAAACCTTCAATAATGCAACCAACTACTCTTTCTCACCATACAGACAGCTGAGTACACACATTGTTCTGTATGACTACAAAACTAGGCTAGCTGACTGTTTTTGTACTTGGATTTGGATTTTGGCTACATAGCTTCCCAACTCGTTTTGTCCTGTAGGACGATCTTCTCACTGACTGGATCACATAGGCCTTGCCCTTATTAGCTTCAGAAATGCCCAGGGCTTGCAAAAAAATCCATTTAACACAGTGGTCCCCAACCTTGGGTAACCCAGGTATTCCTGAACAGCAGATCTGGGTGTTGCAGTCTAAAAATGCCCAGGTCACCCCAGTTTGGGATATACGTAATGCCAAAGTATTTTCACAAATGTTCACATAGACATTTTGCCAAAAACAAAACAAAAAGGTTTCCCTCTCCACTATGAAGAGTTGGGTGCACAAAACAAATCAGCAAGCAAGAAAAACAATAAAGTCACCTTGGAGACTGTTGTGAAGGATATGAGAATGATCCTCCCTTTTGGGATTTCTTATGCTTAGGAGTAGACGGAGGTCCAGGTGCAAAAATCATGTCTATTCTGAAAGAAGATAGTAAAAGGACATTGTGAAGGGCCATCCATCCATCCATCCATCCATCCTTCCTTCCTTCCTTCCTTCCTTCCATCAGTCCATCCATCCATCCATCCATCCATCCCTCAATCAATCCATTCACCTGCCTCTTATTCTTATCGGTATGGGAAGGCATCCTACTAACAAAGGAAGGATACAGACATTCTAAAAATACAACTCAATAAATTATTAATTCCCATTGGACATTAGTTTCCTCCACATTTTGTTACTCTCCAACATCTATAATCTTACTGGTTTCTCTAAGGTTTAGTCAAAGCTGTCACACTCAGTTTTAATCCCAAGCATGGTCAATTGCATAAAGCCCCAGCAGAAGCATTTTGGCGACAGCACTTCTAACCTGGCACTCTCACAATTACAACAGACTCAACTTCAAGCTGTGTGCCTATATTTGCACAATGTTTAAACCTCCGTTCGCTTGAATGTCATTGGGTGACCTGGGTCAAATACAGGAGATGGAGTCCTTTTAAGTAAGCTAGAAGTGTTCTAAGCAAATGTAGATGCATTTGGACAGCAATGTTCAAACCACTTTTGCTAGGCTTACATTATCTGCCTCTCTTCCTGTGTGTTCTTTCTGCCTCCACTATCTGTAATGAAAATGGGCTGCCATAAAGATGGTTGAGGTATAGCTTCTCAGGTGTATCATTTGATTCCTCTAAACATATACTCTGACCCAGCCTTCTGCAGTCTGATACCTTGCAGACCCATTGGCCACAACTAGCCAAGAGGACAGGGAGATACCAGCCAGGGTTTGGATCCAACAATGCTGCACTGTTTATGCAACATATTGTTGCCCAGGTGTTTGGACATTCTCAGTTTATATACTCAGAGGCTTCTGGTGTCTCACTGACAAGCAGGAGTTGCATTTTTGTGATGCTAATCCATGCTGTGCAATGGCTGCAGTGGGGTTGTAATGTCAGCAGCATTTGTTGGGTTCAATACAGCTTTGGGGCAGCGCCTTTATCCTGAGATAAACTCCATATTGTGAATGTGCAAGGATGGCTTTGTCATTGTGCAGACACAGTTTTCTGTAGAAGACGGTGCTTTCTGAATTTCTGCTGGAGGGACTAGAAAGGAGACAAATTTACAAGCCTATCAAACTGTCTAAACTCTTTTGTTCCCCTTGATAATATTTTATTGAATCTTTCTAAACCTAAAACAAATATACTGTTTGCGTGTTGCCATGTTACATAGCTGAGATACAAAATTTCCCCAGTATTTCAGCCCAAGTGTTTGAAATATTCCAAATTTACATATTTCTTTTCCATCATTATATTCATCGTTACTTATCTCTAGCTTCATCTACTACCGGGCATGTAAATAACAAAGTACAATATTAAGCTAGCCTATTTAATCTTAACCATGTCAATAATTCTTCTTTTTACTTAGCTCAGTATATCAAAGGCATACATTTGTATCTGTTTTCATCTAATACAAAAAGGGAACATAGCAAATTTGACTTTTAAGATATCCTGTCTAATCTACAAAAATAGTAAATAATAAGCATCATCAACCAATTATATTTTATCTATTCACCTAAATTCTATCAAATTTCAAGTGCTATACCATTACGGCTGAGATTAATACTTAATGGGCTATTAAATAAAAAGGTTTATATTTTGGTTTTTTAGTTTCATGATACATATGAGAATTTATATTCTTGGCTAATATATTTCTCTTGGGTGTCTAACAGATTAAAATTTCAAACTGATAATCTCACTTCCCATTTCCATTTTCACATCTCAATATTCATTTAACATTTTAAAGATGGTCCAAATACAAAAGCAAATTTCTGCATTAGAGAGGCCTATCTAGTTTGGCAAATATTAAATTAGCTTAAGAATAGTCTTAACTGGTCTGTTACAGTACACCTTTCCATTCACTGGTTTCCATGTCATTGCAGTCCATTATCCAATAATAGCCAATGGTGGTATGTCTCCAATACACCAAACAACCAGGGCTTCAAAGGCACACCATAATCGGCCAAACATCCAAAAACAAAACCAGACCCTCTAAGTAATTGACTCATTAAACCAGGTTTTGGTCTTTCCAGATATATCCATTGTTTCCATGAATTGTGCAGACCTGTCTATTCCCATCTTCTTGAGACTTGACCTGCCCACATGTCCTTCTTGTGTCATAGAAGCTTCCCCAGTTCAGCTAGATTGCACACTTCTCTGCAAAATTTCAATGCTTTGCACTAGTTTCATATTCCAAACAAGACCAATTTTGGAGCCCTCCTCCACCTCTTCATTAGGTTCAAGAGAAATTTCAGTCTCCCCATCTTCCAAGCACCCCTCCTGGAGATGTCTCCCTCAGTGCTGCTTGTGAAGCTGTCTAAACTCTAATGAGAAGTTCTTGAGGCATTCCTGACAGCCTTGTATCTATGCTATGCTGGCAGTGATCAACTTACCTTGCTTGAAGGTATTTGATTCTGGAAAGCATGTCAAGGTGCCCTGCTGAATATTGCTCTATCACATCCTTTACATCGTAAGGCCTCAAAGTTTCCTTGAACCTCTTCTTATACAGGCGGAACTGTAGTATTCTAGTAGAAGGAGAAAAGAATCATTGGCAGAGCTTCCTTTGGTTATTGACAGCTTTTCCAGTGGCAAAAGGTATTGACAGTTGGAGCTGTGTTTCATAGAATCATAGAATCATAGAGTTGGAAGAGACCTCAAGGGCCATCTAGTCCAACCCCCTGCCATGCAGGAACCCCCATCACAGTATTTCCGACAGATGGCCATCCAGCCGTCTCCTTCAAAACCTCCACAGAAGGAAACTCCACCACCCTTTGTGGCAGCATATTCCACTGCCGAACAGCTCTAACTGTCATGAAGTTCTTCCTAATGTTCAAATGGAGTCTCTTTTCCTGTAGTTTGAAACCATCTCCCCGAGTCCTAGTTTCTGAAGCCATGGAAAACAAACCTGTTCCCTCTTCAATATGACATCCTTTCAAATATTTAAACATAGCTATCATATCCCCCCTCAGCCTTCTTTTAGAGAGGCTAAACATTCCCAGTTCCCTAAGCTGTACCTCATAAGACATTTCTTCCAGACCTCCAGACCCTCAACCATCCTGGTTGCCCTCCTCTGCACCCGCTCGAGGTTGTCAACAGGTTGTTAACAGCAGCCTTTCTTATTACACAACAAAGTTGGCATTTTAGCTTGTGCAAAGGAATGGACTTATTCTGTTTGAAGTCTGTAAAACATACACAGTCTTCATTTTTGCTCCTGTGCCTGTGCTTTCCAGTTTTAGGCAGACGGTTAACAAAGCAGAGGTCAATAATTTAGCTAGATTGTAGAGTTCAGAAAATGTAGGAGAGGCAGCCCATCACAAAGCCAAGTAAAGGTGTAGGGTGGAATACTGTCCCGACCCAGAAGAACAGTGGGTCAGCCTGAGACCCAGAGCTGACAGAAGAACCTGGTCCTTTCTTAGGTGGAGTCACTGAAAAGCTGGAGAGGATTTTTTTTGCAAACACCACATCCTTGTTTACTTCAGAGTCAGACCCACAAACACACTAAGGCAGAGACTCATCTGCCCAAAGGATCCGACATCAAAACACAAGAGGAGCAAGTACAGGTATATGTTTTCCAATGCAGTGAGGAGTGTGCAGAGCTCTACATTGGACAGCTACTAAAAGGGAGGATGGCACAGCACAGGAGGGGCAACAACTCAGGACCAGAATCAGCAGTGTAGCTTCATTTGAAGGACAAAGGGAACATATTCATAGATGAGGATCTACACATGTTAGGCAGAGAAGAGAGGTGGTTTGAGAGAGGGGTCAGGGAAGCCATTCATGTGTTCATTGAAAAACCCTCTCTCATCAGAGGTGGGGAGCTCAGGCACAATCTCTCTGCCACTTATCATGCTGCTGTTTTATCGATCCCCAGACAAATCCGAAGCACTTCACACCTCCACCAGCAAGGCCACAGCTAACGACCCATACGTAATGGGTGTTGGGAAGGGGTGTATAGGTGGGACTTTCACCCAAGCCATTGTACAGTGTAGGGAGCCCACGTGTCAATTGACATGGGCCAAATTGACACATGTGTAGGAATGTTCTGAGGTTCAACTATTGTGTGCCCTGGCACAGATGTTATCTGATAACCCTCTTTAAGGGTGCACTGGCCTGCCCCTCCAGTACTTCAGTCACTGGGCTGTACACCTGTACAGGTACCTTATACTTATTTTAACAGCAGTTCAATGGCTTTAAACATTAAGATGTTTGAAACACACAAAATACACATCTGATACCTTGCAAACTTTACCTGACAGCTCGGATGGCTACCTTCAAGGTGGGGATCATGTCTTCCATGAGGACTTCATTGCTGTACCCTCTGTCTTCTGTCAGAGGCTCCCCAGTTCCAGCATCTAAAAGGCAGAGCAAGCACTCCCATGGGCAAAGATCAAGAGCAAATGAGATCAGAACACTGTGAAACTGCTCTTACTCGGACTGTTATCTTCCTATTATTAGCACTAGGGGCATGTACCAATGGCAAACATTCACAGATCCTGATTCAAGGCTCTGGAAGTTAAGATCAACTGAGGCCCGATCTACCAGAATGTCGCGGGTGCTCTCACTTCTGGCGGCCATGCCCAGGGAGGCTTGGAAAACCATCACATGTAACTGAGCCTTCTCTGTGGCTGGCCCTGTGCTTTGGAACCATCTCCCGAGGGAGCTGCACCTCGCACAGTCCCTGCCCGCCTTCAAAAAAGCCTTAAAGACCTGGCTTTTTTGTGAGGCGTTTGGCGACAGTTAATTTATCTCCCCCCCCACCATCATGTTAATGACTCCTTTTGTAGTTTTATTATGTGTCATTATGTGTTTTATTTAGTTATTATTTTTCTTATTGTTTTCGTTGTTATTACTGTTTGCATACTGTTTGTAAACCACCCGGAGTTCCTCCAGAAGACGGGTGGTATATAAGTATTAAAAATAAATAAATAAAATAAATAAAATAAATAAGCCATTCAGGTCAGATCAGTTTTGGAGCTAAAGGCTGTTTGACTGCACCTCGCAGGAACTCTAGCCATCACACCCAATGGGTAGAGCGCAGACATTCACAGCACCATAACTTGGGAAGGACCACTAGTGGCTGACCTTCTCTGACTTAAGGCATCCCACATGGTAAAACCCACCACCACCCTTGTTCCACAGTTCCACAGTCACGTCATCCCAAATAATGTTTAGAAGGGCAAAAGCAGGATAAAAATTGAATAAGCCAAGGACTAGTGTCAGTCACATGACACATGAAGTCTGCCCCTTTGTCCTTTAAGCTCACTAGAACTGCCCTCCTGCCCTCGGGGCAGCCCAACGCAATGCTGCTAAATAGAGATGGGCACGAAACGAGCGATTTTTCATTTTCATTTTTTCATTTCGTTACGCAACGAAAACGAAACGAAAAATTTTTTAAAACGAAAACGAAAACAACCAATTTTGCCATGTTTTTCGTTTTCGTTGCAGCAAATGCATTGAACTGAAAAGAATGCTAACGAAACAGCAATTTTTCGTTTTCGTTTTCATTTTTTCGGTTCATTACGTGCGAAAACGAAAACGAAAAATTTGCAAAAAAAAAACCCAACAAAAACGAAAACGAACTGAAACGGACCCCCTAAACGACGACAAACAGAACACCATTTTTTTGAGTCGTGCCCATCTCTACTGCTAAAATCATCTCCTTGAGTGAGCAAGTGAGTTAGTAAAGGAATGAATGAATGAGAACGTTTACCTTCTGAGCTTTGCCAGAATGCGTAGGCTTTCATTCGGAAGGCTGTGCGAAAACGCTCTCTATTATTCAAGACTGTAACACTCTTAGGTTCTTTAGAAGGACTTTCTTCAATTGCATCTACATTCAGAGGGGTAAATAGCTTTCCTTTAGTATTGGTACCACGAACCCGATCCAAGAGACCCAGCTTTTGGCTAAAAAAATAAGGAAAAGGGGTCATTTTTTCTTGCTCGTTGGAAGGCAGACTCATATTTCAAGGTATTCCTAAAAAAACATGGCATCCCAAGGATATCAATCAATTATGATTATGGCTCATGATAGGATAACAACCGGCGTTCATTTTTAAACACAGCCCAGATTTCCTTTGCACTTAGCCAAGCATAGGGTTGTGACGTGGGAAGTTCATGGGGAGTTCTACCAAGGTAGCCTTTGTACCTGTACAAGTAACCGCACAACTGTACCATCGTCTGGCAATTGGCCATGCAGCTAACTGTGCCCCGACTTCACCACATTGCACCCCGAGAATGGTTTCCTTTATAGGCCTTCCCCCTGGTGCAAATTTTGTAACTGCTTATGCAGCTGCAAGTTGTGCAGGAATAGCTACGCAATAGGATTCCAGCCATTGGTTGGGGGAGGAAATTCTGAACTGCAACTCCCAAGATCTGTTTGGTTATCCTACTTTTGGGAGGCGTATTACAAAAACGTAGCCTTTGCTGTGAAGCCATAACACTGAGGACTATTTTTACAGGACTCCAAATGAGGTATCTATCACCTTCCCACCCGATGATGTAACCATTACCTTTCTGCAACTGTGCAATAGGTAGCAGCTTTGAGTCATCACACATTAACTTGTTACAGTTGGCATTTTCTTAGAGTTTTGCACAAACAGTACATTAGCTAACCCATGTCAACAATTACACTAGATTTGAAGGAGTAGGAACTGGCAAACCACTCCAGTATTCCTGCCAAGAAAACTCCATGGGCACGGGTCATGAAGAGTCGGCCACGACTGTAACGACGCAACACACACAATACAAATAAGCAACAGGATTCCCCCCCCCCACTACCATTAATGAATTCACTGGCTGCAGTTTCAGTATTCCCATCTATCTTTGTGATTCCAGTCCTCCAGAGTGAAAGAATTAGCAGCTCAGCACCCCCTCGTGGCAGTGAGATAGGAAGTACTGTAGAAAGTACTGAAGGAGCAGATGCTCCTGGAAACACCAGAACATTAATGATGTTATTCAGTTCTGTGTAGGTTTTGGACTGGAACTTGGAAACAACACAGTACAATTGATGATATATGTGTAAAAAGCTGCTTTTCAAGGGGAGGGGCTAATGAGAGGCAACATTATTTTACTTTGGGGGGAAATATACTTTATCCTAAAAAAATAATATGACAACTATGAACATCATTAGATGTTTGTTATAATAATATTTCAAAGGGTGCAGCCATGATTTCCCCGTAGTTGGGCAACCTTTTCTGGTTGATACCCCCACATATTTGAAAGTCTGCAGTTCAGCATATGAAGAAGTGGACTACAGTCTATTAAAGCTTTTTTTAAAAATTACTCATTACTTCAAGTTATTGGTTATTGGGGAAGATCACTGGGGCAAAATATGACTAACATCCCACATATTGCTAGGTGTGTGTGTGTGTGTGTGTGTGTGTGTGGTATAGGAGGGTGGGTTTGTGGTTGTGTTTTCAAAACCAAAGCTTGCATATTATATTTCAATGTGATATTTCCTGAGCTCTTTTTCGGGGTGGTGTAAAAACCAAACTAAACCTAGCTGCTTGTTAGAGACTCTTGGCTTAAACTGAGACCCACACATTCCGATTCAGGCTTATTTAGGGACCCTATGCCCAGGCCCTGGCACTTGCCTTCAGCCCAGAAGGGCACAGTGATGTATAACGCAAAGTCCTACCAGTGGTGGGCAACGGGAGGCCTATGGATTGCTGAGGAATCGTGTATGATAAAGAACCAGTGGTACCATGAAGGCTAGACCAATAGTCCAGCACCACCATTTGAGAGCAACCAAATGACTCATGCAAACTCTTTTCTTCTTTACTTCTCTTGAGGTGTACAGTAATGCCTTGAATGACGAAATTAATCTGTTCCAATGGGATTTTCTTTACTCAAATTTTTATTGGCTTAGTTCACTGAAAGGGCTCTGCTTTGGCAAACCTGTTGTTTGTTTGTTTATTTATTTATTTATTTATTTATTTATTTATTTATTTATTTATTTATTTATTTATTTATTTATTTATTTTAATACTTATATACCACCCATCTTCCGGAGGAACTCCAGGCGGTTTACAACCCTATCAATAACAATAAGAACAGACTGAGTAAAAGGAAAGAAAGCAATAATAATAAAAATGAAAAGAAAAAATTCATAATATAAACATCGTGGTGAAACTACAATAAGATTCACTGGCAAGAAGGCGGGACTGGAAAAAAAAGTATTAAATGGGGCGTGGATGGTTGGCTGAGAGGGAAGACGCGTCTCTGCTGAGCTCCCGGTGAAATGTGAAGAAAAAGATAAGCAAACTTCTTCCTTTTGATGATAAGGTTGGAAAAATAACAAAGCCCTGTTAAGTTTATGACCTGGTCTGCTTGGGAGGAGGAGGAAGCGCCTTGAATACTGATAAGAATTGGACTAAGAGAAATATTTGCTTCTGTGTGCTGCTTGGAAGTGAAAGCAATGGCGGCTACAGACTCGGAGGCTGAAAGTGAGATGGGGGTAGTTGACCCTAGGGACTTTCAAAAAGAAATTTAAAAAGCTGTGGAAGAAGCAAAAAACAGTATTACTAAGGCAATTACAAATGTTGTTGAAGACAAACTTTCTAAGTTAGCCGATACAGTGGAACTTATGGCAGAGACTGTTAATACTACCTGGGAAATGGTACAGGCTAACGAACAGAAAATTAAGGCATTGCAAAAGCAGACCGGGAAATTGGAAATGCACAATAAGTATGTTACTGATAAGTTAATGGACTTAAAAAATAGAGCCAGATGGTCGAATTTACGTTTAAAAAATGTTCCAGAGTCAGAAGATATGGACAAAGTCATTGAGTGGATGGCTAAGTTGTTGCCGGAGCTGGGGATTTCCAAAGACTCCCTTGACCGTATACATAGAGTTGGGAAGCAAAGAAATGAGGCAACTTGGCCAAGAGATGTTGTTATGTGCTTTGGAAGATATACACAGAGAGAGTAGGTTTTCAAAGCACTGAAAGCTTTGGATAGACTTGATCAATTGGTGTATAATGGCAAGGAAGTGATGGTTTATGATTACCTGTCTCAGGAAACAATTAAAAGGAAAAAGAATATATGGGCATTTACTAAGGTGCTGCAAGAGAAGGACATTAAATACAATTGGATAATAGCACCATTTGCTTTAAGAATGCAGTATAAAGGAGAGACATTGATTGCCAAAGATCAACAGCAGATGGTGGTCTTATTCAACCATGTGGGATTGCAGTTGCCAAAGGATTTTAAGGAGACTCCTGACTCCGAGGAAGAAAATGACTTAAGAGAAGAGACTGAACAAGTCCAGGAGCAGAAGAAAAAGAAGAAAGAAAAACAGATTGAGAAAAAATCCTGGGACTTTAGAGACAGGGCTAAATATAAGAAGTGAAGAATTAAAGAAGAAGGAAAATAGAAAGGAGGAGAATTGGGACAGCTCAGCTGGGCTGTTTTTTTTCTTTCCTCAGGTTTAGGGGAACTGCAAGCTCCCTTCCATCTTACCCCCCCCCCC
>JAHTLZ010000204.1:8494312-8512049 GCA_023846285.1 Phrynocephalus versicolor | reverse complement strand
ATCTATCTATCTATCTATCTATCTATCTATCTATCTATCTATCTATCCATTTGCTTGTGGTCTTGATAACATAATAAATAACTACAAATGTTTTGACGTCATCAATGTTGCCAACATCAAAAGCCCCGTAGTGCAATCCAAATACTGAAGGGTGGCAAGATCAAGGCTGGGATTCCCAAGTTAATTTCAAATTTAGATAGTAAGACCAACATTTTGGGGAAGTGAAGCAACTTTAATGTGCTTGAGAAGAACAATAAATAGACCAAATTCATTGACCTTTTCTTATGGGTACAGATGTGCCCAGCCTATCCTCTGCTACTGGACTATGACCCTCCCAAGCAAGATTCTGTAAAAAGAGGTAGCCTCATCTCTCTCTCTCTAACACCAGCTGCACCTCTTACGAAGCAGACAATCCTGCTCATCAACCTACCCACCCCAATGTCCCAACAGGCACGGGTCTGTTGAAAATAAGTCAATAGAAAGAAACAAGGAAGGGGGTCTATGTAAAAGAAGGTTGGCACCTCTGGATTCGATCTCATTGTGCAACTTGTTCACATATCCAAAACTGGTTGGGATGACTGATGCTCCAACTCTGTTTATCTGCAGATGTTTGGTGAAGCTATGGGCCTATGAACGGCTGCTCCCAGAGCAGATCCATTCCATAGGTTAAGCAGAATCGTGGAAGTGGGAAGATACCTGGTCTGAATATACAGCAGGTACCCAGCTGACCATGCTAGGCTGATTTCTTTTAAAATTGCCCATATGCTCAAAGATGGTTGACATTTCTTGGTTCTTCAATGCGCTATATCCTATGTGTTCTAAAGAAGTGTGTAACCTGAGCTCGCTCTACTTATGGTCTACCATGTCTTCTTATCTACAAGACAGTCTTGATAAGGGCTGTTGCATTTCCAAGAATCATTTTGGTGCAAGCACAAAATCTATAGCTAAACTATGACAGCTGTTGCTTTGTTACACACACGTTTAAAAGGTAAAAGCATCAGGTGGATTTGTAGCCTTTTGGCCGACCCTTCTGTACCTGCTACACAAAGGGGAACAACTCTGATCCCCCCCCCAAAAAAAAAAGCATTGCACATGTTACTGGAATACTCGTCCGGATATGAGAAATCTGATGCCTATTAATAAGTCCTTGACAGCTTCTCTCAGTGTGTAGAGACAACATGTTGTCTCTTTTGAGGACAAGGAATTTCTTTACACCCCTAGAACAGTGTTGGCTTACTCGAACAACTCTACTAGCTCTCTTTGTCTTCTCCTGTAGAACTGCAATTGATTTCTTCTAGGACTCCAAAGATTCCAGAAAAAGTGAAGCGGAGATTTTGCATTATCTCACATCCTCCAGTTTGCTCCAAAGTGTCAGTACCAGCCACCATATTCCCAGGAAGCCCCTGTATGGAAATTGGCAAACTGGGTGGAGCTCACACATGTTGAAGGTCAGCCCTGCCCTATCTCCCTGGAACATTCAACATGTGAAAGAGACGGTCTCGACAGGAGGAGGTTGCTCTATCCATGTATTGTCTCCTTGCAACAACCTCCCCCAAAGAGGTTTCTGATTCATATGGAGATGCTACACCAAAACACGGAGAAGCTAGCATGAACCCCTTCTGGAAAGGAGAGTCTAAACATTACATGAGTGCCTGAAGAAGTCCATTGTGATGTACATCTTAACCTTCTGCTGACAATGGAATGTTCTGTCCCATGGCTCCCCATTAAGTCTTAGGTCCAATGGACTACTGTAGTAAAAATTGCCAAACAAAAAAGAAGAAAGAGATAGTGCAGGCAAGGATGGCATGCAGAAGAGGAGGAAGCTTTGAGATTGCTGCTCAGATGCATGTACCTAAGTTTTCTGGTGACGCTTGATCCAAAGAATGCATCCCTACTAAACATGACATTACTGCAAAGTGGAAAAAAAGATGGCAAAATGAATGGTTAGTGTTCATTTATGAGACTCTATGTGGGATTTTAAAAGAATACAAACAGGTTAATTGGAGACTCATCATTTGCCTGATCTGGTTTCCGTTCTCGGAAAGGAATGCTAAAAAATACTGATATTTTTACACTGATATTTTACACGTGTTATTTCGCGCACTAACATTTGTCCGTTTTATCGTCTCCAGCTTCAAATCTGACAGTCACCCTCAATCTTCTAAATTTAAGAAATATACATATATATGATAGTGATGCAATATTAGAATAACAAATAATAAACAGACAAACCAAGATGGCTGTATTATATAGCATGTATTGTTGCAATCAACTAACGTGTCCATCTAGTATCTGAAATACACAGTAGCAGCTGTAATAATTGAAAGATAGAGAATATCTGCCATTAACATTATGGAAACACCATCATACGACATCTGGAAATAGGATGGAAGCAGCTTATGACCCAGCAAGCTGGCTCACACAAACGCTTTTGAAAGCGGTGTATTGACACCAATTTGAGTTGACTTCTTTGACTCGCAACTGGTTGTGATTTCATCAAGTGAGCACCCAAGTATGTCTCAATATATTTTTGTCCCAAGTGATTTCAGAAAACCCAGTTTTTCCCTTTCAGGCAAAAACAAAATAAAAAATAAAAAATAAAGAAGTCAAAAAAATATGGTGGTACCTTAAATATGAACTGTTGTATTTTAACGTGAACTTTTGTGGACAAGTTCACTTTCTCAGACATAAGAATGGGACTCACGATGAGGTCTGAAGAGGTGAACGTATCCACAAAAGCTCACATTAAAACATAAAAGCCTTTAAGGTGCCACAAGAGTTTTGTCTTCCTTTTTATTTGCTTTTATTTTGTTTCTGGCCTGATATGCTGGCAGCACAGAGTAGCTCTTCTAAACCTAGCACAACCATGGTGTGGCTAGATACACTTGCATGACATTTATAAACTCCAAATTGGATCCAAAGATTCTCTCCAGAAGAAAAAAAAACTCTTTATCCCATAGCTTGCATGGCTTCCAATGAACCTGTTGATATCAAAATCTATGTGGCTTCCTATGATAAGCATGGCATATCTCCTGAACAAGGCTCATTGAAATTCCGGCTGGTTGGACACCTCCAGTTGTATTTTATTTCATTGTCTGCTGCATTATGCAGCTATAACTCCCCCCCCAAAAAAAAAGATAAATGAATTACAACAAATTGTGGAAAGATATCAATATTCCTTGTGGTGGACCTTCTGTCGGAGAAGACACGTGCTTTTAAAAAGTAGACTTTGAACATCATCTGAAAACTTCAGAGAATGAGAAAACATCCAGGTGACTAAAGCTACACTATCAACACTTTTGAAAAATACCAGTCACCCTCCTAATATCCAGACAGAAATGGAGGTGGGGTGGAGAGATGACACAAGGAATTGGGTAGCAGATTATGTGCTGCATTTTCCGGGCAGGGTTATGAATCATCATAGCAAGAAGTTCTGTAATAATTAATCAAAAGAGTTAGAGGTTCTTTTATGTCTCACTGTCCTGAATCACTGGCTACATGACACCAGGTGACATTGAAACATGCCATATATTTCCTAATCTGGCAACACAAAAATGCATGGGTCGCTGCACAAAATTGAATTCTTAGAATCCAGAGACAGTTTTGTCTCTTCTAAAATATTACATATCTATAGAGTGAAAACTTTGTTCTTATCCTGTAGCTTGCCAAATCAGATAGGACAAGTATATCTTAAACTGTCTTCTAGTGTAGTGCTGTAGCGCTGTAGCACTATTTACTATTCATTTTTATTCTCTCTTGCCCCTTCTGCAGGCATTTAATGCTACATTTCATTTTACTCTCTTTTTTGTTTTGTTGCATCTTTAATTTCCTGACCCAAATCCTATTGTTATTTTATGGCAGAGTAACACAAACGGTGTAACTTTGCACAGTAAACTGCCCTAAGCGAAGAAGCCAGAGTCTATGTTATCTGTTGTGTACAAAATTGGCAACTTGGCACACCAACGGATAATGTTTGTGCTGATTTCTCTACTTCTGGTAAAATGCCAATTTATACTGTTTGAGGTATACCCTTGGATATACCAATACAATTATTTTTCTTATCAGAGCATTCTAGAGAACCTGTGGTCATAGTGTGACAGCCAACTAGGGAAGGCCAATGTTGGTGATGCTGGAGACCCAATTTTCTTCTCAAGGGGCTACAGCAACAGGATGTTTTTTTAAACAAAAATTAATACTGGGAAGCAAATTTCCATTTTCCTTTTCAAAGTGGGGCATGCCACTCTGGGCAGTTTACAACAAAATATGAGATACAATAACAACACCCCCTCAAATTAAAAGGAAATAAAAGGGAAAGGAAAATTACATATTAAATAACTAGACATAAAACTTTTGAAATCACTATAACATTTAGTTAAAAAGCTTGCATTTAAGATTTTTAAGGAAGGCAAAATAATATAAATGGTGTTAACATTGAGGGGTAAATGCTGTAGCTACGTTTTGTTTGAAGGAAATGCCTGATTGAATAGCCACATTTTCAAAGGTCATTTAAAATACCTAACGAGGGGGCCAGGCAGATCTCAGGTGGAAGATTCTTCCAAAGGCATACAGTAACTGCCCAGAAGGACTTATTTCTTGTTTTTTTTTCCTGTGGTCAGGTGCCTTAAATGCCTGATCTAGGAAGATGGGATATTATAGGCCATTCTCATTGGGTGAAGGTGCTCTGACAAGTATATTATGTCTCAGAAGATGGCTACACACCTCAGACAAACCATGTAACTAAAAACAATATAAAGCCAAAAAATAACTAGGTTTGGACCCGGCCACACCTGAACAGAAGACAGTCTAAGAAACTTTAAGTAAATAAACCACTTGTCACCTAATAAAGCTCTTCCTGTTTCAGACTGCAGGTGGGGCAATGGTTGATTAAACAGATGCTGCAACAGAGAAGGATGCTCTTTGCAGGCAGAAATCTATAGACACCAGGTACGAGCTGCTAGTCTAACCTCCCACCACCTCCACCACCACCAAGATCCTAGCTTTCTACAGCCCTATTCAGCATCAACATGGTTAGAAAGAAATGTCCTGCCTCTTCCCCCATGTGCCATCATTTTGTTCAAGTAAGCAGCAATGAGTCTGAAGAGGAAAAGTAGTTGCTTGTTGGGATGGAACCCAACAGGAATTCAAAAAAAGATATGCCTGGAAGAAATCAGAAAGGACAGCCGATCCTGAGAGGCCACCACATGCTGTAATAACAGGAACAGAAGAGGACTTGGAGACTGTATCTAAGGTCATGAATCTGGGTTTGCAGGGACCAGTATAATATATTTATTTTGTATCAGAGAGAGTTAGTTCTGAAATAGGAAAGATGCCTCTTAGGATGCATGTAACTTCAAGCTTAGGAAGGTCACTCCAAACCATTGTGCTATCTAAATAAAGTACGTATTCTATATTTTTAATTTTTCCATGGAAAAACTGTTTGTCTCTAATTATTTGGGGTTAGCCTAAGCTGCCTAGATGCCCTAAGCACAGGCATGTCCAAACGTTGGCCCTCCTGATGTTTTGGACCACAACTTATTATGTTTTGGGTTGTTTGATAAATTATTGTTGTTAACCGCCCAGAGTTCCCGTTTGAGGAAAATCGGACTGTGGTATACAAATATAAAAATAAATAAATAAATAAATAAATAAATAAATAAATAAATAAATAAATCCCAGAATTCTAAGCTTATATTGCCAATGACAAAGGACTGTGGGAGTTGCAGTCCAAAACATCTGGTGGGCCGAAGTTTGGACATGCCTGTACATCTGATCTCACCTGATTTCGGAAGCTCTTCCTGTTTCAGATGGGTGGGCTGAAGTTTGGACATGCCTGCTGGGCCGAAGTTTGGACATGCCTGCATATCTGATCTCACCTGATTTCGGAAGCTAAGCAGGGTCGGCCCTGGTTAGTTTTGGATGGGAGATCACCAGGGAATACCAGGTGCTGTTGGCGCCCAGAGTAGGGACTGGCAAACTACTCCAGTCTTCCTGCCAAGAAAACTCCATGGACATGGGGTCACAAAGAGTCAGTCATGACTGTAACAACACACACACACACACACACACACACACACACACACACACACAAACACACAAGGCTGGCCTAAGGACACGAAAGGGCAGTGTAAATGTGATTAGCCAGATTGGGCTTCTCACACGTGTGTGCAGGCCCTACATGTGAGAAAAAATTACCAATTTTCCAGCATTCTTGCTCCCCTGTAGGGTTTAAATGTGGCTGGGATCTTTTCCTCTTCAGCTCATCATTCAGTAGACACTCCCCTTTAACCATGTTTACAGTGCCAGATGCAGGAACTATTGAATAGAGCTTAGGTATAGGGGGGGGGAATGTACAGTATTTAGGGGACATTGAACTCTCTTGTGCTCCTCTCTCTCTCTCTTTCTCTCTCTCTCTCATTCTTACACACACACACACACACACACACACACACACAAAGAGCCTGAAACGGTAATGTTCAAGAGCTATATTTCCAAGACATGATGATAAGTTTGTTGAGTGTTTTGTCAGAAAGACATTAAAAATGCTTAAGTTATACTAATGTAAGCCCTTTGCCACAATTTTATTTTCTCATTATACATACCATAAACAATAAAAAAAATCAATTAAGTGTTGTATGGTGTCACTCCTTTTTCAATGTTATTACTGCAGGCTAATTCATTAAAGCCTAAGCATGTAGCAAATTAAGTTCACTCTGATACCAGTCTTTAAAGACATTGCTGTGTCTCTTTTTTAAAACGCTTGCTATGGCACTCTCAGCAAAAAGTCAAATGCTAATCCATGATTATCCTATCAAGAGTATCAGTTCTCTCTTATGGTTAAACAATAGCAACAAGGCAATCAACATTAAGGTCACTGAAAAATAATTTGTCCTGTATGCAAACCAGTGCTAGCAAGTCTTCATAAGTAGGCTAAATTTGTGTCCCTCCTTTGGAATGCATAATGAATGGATGGATTTGTGGCTTTAAGAAGCTGGGGATATTCATTACATACCTGGTACCATCTACTTGCTCCTTCCTTTTGGATAATTTAAAAAGAGAGAGGAAAGCAATAGGGAAAAAAAGAAAGGAGAAAGAGAGGAAAGTGGGTGTTAAATCTGGCAGAAATTGTTAAGTATTAGTTTCAGGCCAGGCCTAGCGGTTTAGTTATGAAATATTTAGGGTCAAAACACACATTACCTTCATCGGCTTGGGACACAAGGTGATTTTGATTTCTTGTCATTCTGTTTTGTTTTGGCTCAGGAAAGTTTATTATTCAATGTTTATGCTTCTTTAGGACTGATGTTTCTCTTTTTTGCTGTGTGACTGTTTCTGTCACCCACAAACAGCGATGGAGGTTGGCTTCACGGTTCCAGTGGTGTTTAAACTTAAGCCCTCCAGATGTTTTGGACCACAACTCCCACAGCCCTTTGTCATTGACAATATACGCTTGGAATTCTGGGAGTTGTGGTCCAAAATATCTGGAGGGCTCAAGTTTGGACAGTCCTGGACCAGTCTAGCTTGCAATCCCATGTCCCTTTAAATGCAGTTTAAATTAGTAGATAAACGAGTCAAAAATGCCATCCCCACGGCCACCGGGCTTTTTAGAAAAAAAGAAAAGAAAAGAAAACCTGGTAATGCCCCCTTAAGACTTACCAGAGAGGTAGGGAATTTTTTGGCTTGCTTAAAAAATCCACCTTTTAAGGAGGCAGACGTTGTGGGACCACGCAGATCATCCAGGTTTCTTCTTCTTCTTTTTTCTCATAGCCCCGACCGGCTGTTCCTGGGGCCGTTTGGTGCTGTTTATTTATTTATTTTTTAATCCCCCCCCTCCTAGTGACAGGAAGCTCCATCAGGTGCTCTTTGTTTTAATTTCTGCCTGCCAGCTGTTCCTTTTTTTAATGCTAGGGCCACCTGCTGGCCATGGGGCTGAACTGCGCTTTAAAATTTAAAAAAAAAACAGCTTTGTACCTGGGAACTGCTACCCCACATATTCAGTCACGTGATGGGAGGAAGAGGAAAAGCCAGACCCTTCAGAAGATAAGGATCTTCCCCAGGTGAGATAGCAGCCACAGTTGACAAAAGAGATGGGCGCTTCGAGCTTTGAATGAAGCACGAAGCACTACTGCTCAGCTTTTTCTAAGCCCCATTTCCACCTCCCTCAAAGCAGCCCACTTCACTTACTAGGCTCTACATGCCACTGGGGTCCTTCTTCATCACTGGCATGTCAATGAAATTTGGAGCCCGGCTGGCCTTTCCCAACCTCCCTGGGCAGCTGACCTGAACAGAAGACAGTCTGATCATCAGAAAAAAAGCTGGGCTGCAGCACTTCATGCTTTGTTCAAAGCACCAAGTGCCCATCAATACTGTTAACTCCCCCTCCTGCCTCCTCACCAGAGTGGCCAACTGCCTGGGGATGTTGGGAATGACAAATAAGGACCCTGGTGGAGGAACGGAGCTTAGAAACAGCTGACGAAGCATTATTCAACAACTTGCTTAAAGTTTCCCACCACCAAAGAAGTTGGGTTACTTTCAATGTCTATGGGCTTCAGCCTTGCACAGTTTGATATTACACTTCCTAATTCCAGGGTCTTCCTCATTCCATTGCCCGCAGGACTGAAACTCACCACAACCCACATGCCTTGCAAAATGACTGATACATGAAGCAGCTTGCTTACTGGTGAAGAGAAGAACGCCTGTGACTTGCTGGGTGCTGGAATCAGCTCCTTTCTTTCCCAAGATACTGTACTTTAAAAGTGGCATGCCAGCTCCTTATCAATCTGCATTTTATTATTTTTATTGAGCGCCCCTCCAAGTGGACCCACAGGTTCACAACCACTGACTCACTCCTTGTCCATTGTTCTGCATCCAGTGCCACCAAGAGCAGGGCAGTAGTTGTGTACTCCAGATGTATTGGACCACAACTCCCAGAATCCTGAGCCTAGATTGCAAATGACAAAGAACTGTGGGATATGTGGTCCAAAACATCTGGAGTACCAAAGGTTCGCCCCTACTGCCCTAAGGTGTGCAATCAGGCAATACCCACAATAGTTTTGTTTTACAAATTGTTTGTACTGGACTCTGAATCTGAATGGAGACCATAAGATTGTCTTCTATCTTACTTCCAAAACACTGAGTTTTTTTAAGCTCCAGGTGCAGAGAGAGATGAAAATGCTTTTTCAAAGGATCTATAGTAGAGATGGGCATGAAAGGACCATTTTTCGTTACCGTTATCCGTTATTCGTACCGTTACGTAACGGTACGAATAACGACCATTTGGACAGTCCAGGCTCGAACCGAACCAAGAAAATTTTCTTCGGTTCTGTTTGTTTTTGTTAATGGCTGTGCGATGAATGAGAATGACCTACCTGGTGCTGCTGGCCTTCCTGGTCCAGTCTTCCGGCTTCCGGCTTCCTGGTCCAGTCGGGGGCGGAGTCGAGAAGGGGCTGCCATCCAGTCTCCGTGCATGGAGGCCAGATCGGAGCCCCCTCTCGCCGCCCTCCGCCCCACAGCCTGACAGCCCGGTGGGCTGCAGGCTCTGGGGTGGAGTTGGGAAGGAAGGGGCTGCGATTTGGTCTCTGCACACGGAAGCCAGATTGGAACCCCCTCTTGCCGCACTCCGCCCCACAGCCTGACAGCCCGGTGGGCTGCAGGCTCTGGGGCAGAGTCGGGAAGGAAGGGGCTGCAATTTGGTCTCCGCACACAGAGGCCAGATTGGAGCCCCCTCTCGCCGCCCTCCGCCCCACAGCCTGACAGCCCGCTTGGGCTGTCAGGCTCTGGGCAGAGTCGAGAAGAAAGGGGCTGCAAGACCGCGGCTTGATCTCCTCCACCCGGGGTGACAGCCGGCACTGCTCTCATCCCGGCGCTGTCATGACCTGCACAGGGAAGCCAAGTCCCCCCTTCACTCCTCTGTACTCAGGGGAGAAGGGGTGTGTCAAAGAGATGGCACCTAGCCCTGGGAGAGCTCCCCACGGCCACAGGAACGCTCTCCCAGCCCGCATGCCGCCGGGTCCAAAAATCGAAAAAACAGCAATGAATCAGGGCCCAGGGCCCCGAATAACGGTAGAGTACCAAAGCGGGCCCCAGGGGCCCGAATAACGAAAACGGATGCCATTTTGGCGTTTCGTGCCCATCTCTAAACTATAGCAGGCCCTGCAACAAAATTTCAAAGTGTGGTGTGCTTCTGTATGATATTAAGGGGTCAGCCACCGCATTTTTCAGGATACCATTCAATTTTTCATTTCTTTTGCTTGACTTGCAAGACCTTCACCACCTCCACCATTATACGCATAAATAGTCGCCATTTTATTGCCTACTCAGCAAGCTCAAGCCTCCCTTAAATCTCCTTCTCCCCCTCGGATGAACAATGCTATTTTCACTAATTGACATTCAGACTCGCTATTGGTTTCCTATTAGTAGGCCTGACAGAGCATAACATTCCTCTCGATCTTCTTATGAGAAATTTGCCAAGTTTTGATCTTGGCCAAAAGACAGAAAGGTCTCCCCCACTTTTGAACTACAACTCCCAGAACTGCCCTGTCTGACATGAGTAAGCTGGCTAGGGTGTGATGGCCATTATAGTCCATAAAAGGGCAAGAGTTCTAATCTGGACAAGTGGGCATAACAGTCCTGGGAAATGTCTGTGCAATAAACCGACAATGTCCAAAAAGTAAGAGACTTGCCTGAAATATGGGAATGATACCACCGACTCATAAAACCTCCAAGTGGCCACGAGATCCAGCCTATTAGGGTTAGTAGCATAGTACCTCCAGGCAGCCTAAAGAACACAGACAGGTGACATGATCAGGAGAGGGAAAGGGTACGTATACTCTGTGTGCATGTGTGCGAGCAAATCAATTTAGCATGTTATTGCTGCAATAGCTATGCGAGCTGAAACTTCCCAGAATAAGACAAGCTGCAAGGGGTGTTTTGGAAACAGCAAAGGGACAGGATGGGAAGCTTCTAAGCGGGCTCTATGCTGTATCCCAGGGGATTGGTAGTAACACAGTGGTAAAATCTGAAATGCAGTCACTCATCATAAGAACATAAGAACATAAGAAGAGCCATGCTGGATCAGGCCAAAGGCCCATCTAGTCGAGCTTCCTGTATCTCACAGTGGCCCCCACCAGATGCGTCTGGGAGTGAACGAGACTAGATATCTGTCTCCTGAGACCACTCCCCTGCATCTGGCCCTTGAAGTACCCCGGTTTTAAGCCTGGAGATTACACATCTCCATCATGGTTTGTAACCTGTGATGGACTTTCCCTCCACGAATCTGTCCAATCCCCTTTTGAAGGCATCCAGGCCAGATGCCATCACCACATCCTGTGGCAGGGAGTTCCACAGACAAACAATGCGTGGGTGAAAAAATATATATGCAACAATGCAAGGCTTGGTCCACAGCTGCCAATCAGTTCCAGCAGCCGTCATCCCTACCAGTAACAAAGACATTAGCAACCCCCCAACACACACTTTTAAATTTAAGGGCATTGTGTTTGCTGTTTGAGACCACCCTCCACCCTCATCGACCACACCTGTTTTGTCCTCTTTGGAAAACTGGGGCAGAACCGTTCATATTATTCATAAATTGGGATTGCTAATGTGGCAAGCACTAAAACTTCAACAACTAATAAATCCTTCCAGAACAGCTGAAAGTCCTTTAGACTACAAAAGTATCATATATCAGAAAGATGCCAGCTACCCACTATTATTCATACTCCTTTTCCTGGAACAATTCAGAACACTGGTCCTAACTTATAAAGCCTTAAACAGCTTGGGCTCAAGCTTTCTCAAAAACTGCATAACTCCCTTGGTGTGCCTGCCAAGGTGGTAAGCCAAGCGCTTTCTCTTGGCTTCACTAGGTTCACAGGTGCACTTGGTGGGGACACAGGAGAGGGCCTTCTCTGTTGTTGCTCCAGGACTCTGGAACTCCCTCCCACAGGAGGCCAGCCTGGCCCCATCTTTGCTGTCCTTCCGCAAACAGGTAGAGCCCTTTCTCTTCAGCCAGGCTTTCCCTTACTTTCTGTCTAGGAGACAATATATGGCACGGTTTATAATTTTACTGTTTCTAAATCTGTTCTCTGCAATGATTTTAGCTAATGTTTTTAATGCAATGCTATTCATTCTTCTTTAATATTTGAATAATTTTCTCTTTTTATCTTCCAATATTGTGCTTTTAATGATGCAAGCCACTTTGGGTAACCCTTTTGGGAGAAAGGGGGGGGAATAAAAATATGTTTTAAATAAAATAAATGGAATGGGCCTTCACTGCATATTCAAAGTGTGTGTGTGTTCTTCTGCTTCTATACTGCCCCATACCACTTCAAGTAGTGTCTGGGCAGTTTACAGTTTTTAATTATGCAGGCTACACATTCCCCAACCCACCCCCAGCAAGCTGGGCACTCATTTTACCGACCTCGGAAGGATGGAAGGCTGAGTGAACCTTGAGCCACTACCGGGGATTGAACCCCAGATTGTGAGCACAGTTTTACCTGCAGTACAGGCATTTAACCACCTGTCAGCTCTGCCTTGATTTTGATCCCTGCACTGAGCAGGGGGGTTGGACTTGATGGCCTTAAGAGACCCCTTCCAACTCTGTTATTCCACAATTCTATTTGGGACAGAACTGTGAAGGCTTTGGCCTGACTTAACCCAGTGCAGGTTGCCCGTTTAGCTTTTGAAGCATGTGTGCCTCCTTGGAGTAGATGTCAGTTTTGTTCCTGTTCCTTACAAATTTAGCTCCTGCGCCCCCGCCAACAGGGCAACCAGTTTCTACGCAATGATCTCCCCCAATCCCCCGCCCACAGATTTAGGAAAAACCTTCTCAGCCGAGAACTCTTAGTCCAGCCCTAACTCGTTTTTCTTAAATCTATAGTTTCTAAAAGAGGGCAGCATTTCATAAAAAAAGAAATAGCAGAAATGCAAACACCTCTGTCAACACGATAGATAGATAGATAGATAGATAGATAGATAGATAGATAGATAGATAGATAGATAGATAGATAGATAGATAGATAGATAGATAGATAGATAGATAGATAGATAGATAGATAGGAAGGAAGGAAGGAAGGAAGGAAGGAGGGAAGGAAGGAAGAGAGGGAGGGAGCGAGGGAGCGAGGGAACGAGGGAGGGAGGGATGGATAGATAGATAGATAGATAGATAGATAGATAGATAGATAGATAGATAGATAGATAGATAGATAGATAGATAGATAGATAGATAGATAGATAGCAAAAGTTAGGGCTGGACTGAGAGTTCTTGGCTGAGAACTTTTCCCTAAATCTATAGTTTATAAAAGAGGGCAGCATTTCATAAAAAAGGAAATAGCCGAAATGCAAACACCTCCTTCAACACACTATCTAAAAGCAGGCCGCTCCTGGGATGTTCAAAGGACATGAGAATGAGACACAGTTCAAACTGGGTCTGAGAAGCAAGCAAGGAATCCAAACCTGTATGAGTTCCGCTGCTGGCTTTCTTCTCTTCTCAAAGTGCTTCTGGCGATGTTGTTCTTGTACCTTCAGAGCCAAGCCTGAACCCAGAATGCCCTGAAAGCCAAGTGGAGAAAGGGAGGGAGAAGATGCTTCAAAGAGCGTGTCTCCGGAAAGATCAGAGTAAGAGCAGATGAGAGACGTTGTGTTTCCAGAGTTCCAGGGAAGAACGGAACGAGGCATTCAAGGGAGCAGAAATCTAAAGAGACAGTATGCTCATGCTGCCCCCTCTGAGGCTGGAATGGAATAATGATATTGTACCATCTAGTTAATTCTGATTTAGGGTTATCCTTTTCAGGGGTTTTCAAGTAGAGAAATCGCAGAGGTGGCTTCCCATTTCTCTCTTCTCTCAGATTATGCAGCTCGCCCAAGGCCACACAAGCTGGCTCTTTTCCTTGGAGATGAAGTAGGGAATCGAGCACCCATCCTCCAAACCTAAACCCCTGAGTTATCCAGCCAGCTGTGAATGTCACATGCCTCTAAAAAATTGTAAGAATTTATTCTTTTATTTATTGATTAAACTTAAAACTCACCTATCTGGCCACTCTGGGTGGCTTTCAACCGTACTAAACAAAACACCTATCAAACAGAGCAAACCGATAATATAATAAACTCAAATAGCGAACAAATAATTACACGATTGCAACACAACATCAATCACTGTGCATTATAAAATCATATTCAATAATTCAATTGAAGCCCCCACCCCCAACCAGCTGGGCTGAAAGACAAGCCGGGATTTGCAGTCCCTCCCAAGTAACAGTTTGCAACGGGGGAGAAAGAGTTGCACAACTCCCCCAGCCAGCCTGGCTGGAAGACATGCTGGGCTTTGTAGTGCCCAAAAAAAAAAAAAAAGCAATCATTCCAGACCTGGTTCTTGATTCCTCCTCCTCCCACCCACCCCCCATTTAGGTGGCCAATCACGCTTTAGTTGTGAATGAAAAGGCCAGGCTGGATCAGATCAACGGCCTGATTGCACATTCTATTTGCACAACAGCTAACAAGTAGAATTAAAGCCCTGTAGTTAGGGCAGGATTTTAATTCAGGGCCACACAATTTAGAAGGGACAAAAAAAAGAGTCAGCATGGGTTTCAAATCAGCGGTATCTACTGCCAACTTGAATATGTATGTTTCATAAAGCCACTCAGCCCAAAACAGAAAGAACATACAAACTAGTAGAGTTTTTACTGAATCAATATGTCTGTCATATGCTTGGACCCACGGATTCCTCCCCTTCCTTCCATGCTTTCACGCGTATGCCAATCACATTTGTATCATGGTTAACCAATGGGAAGACAAAGTCCCAGACTTCAAAACTGCTGATTTTTGGATCTCCCAACCAGCACAGTTTAACAGCAAGTTTCATTGCCATAAGATGCGTTATGACTACATGGCTGTCTATTCCGAAAGCCAAAAAGGCCCATCAGGTCATTGGCAGAACTTACAGCGGGAAGGGCAAAAAACGAAACTCCAACAAGAGAGAATGTTGCAGCGATCAGGCGTCCCTCCCAGGTTTTGGGCGTCTTGTCACCATAGCCAATCGTTGCCAGGGTTATCTGTGGGGAGAAAGTTCAGGACAGTCTGTAAGAAACGCAAAACAAATGGGCAATAAGAATGATTCCTTGAATATGTCATTTCCATGATTCTACCCCCAGTCACCCTATCTTTTCTCCTTTAGTGAGCTTTGTGGTACAGTGGTTAAATGCCTGTACTGCAGGTAAAACTGTGCTCATGACCTGGGGTTCAATCCCAGGTAGTAGGCTCAAGGTTCACTCAGCCTTCCATCCTTCCGAGGTTGGGGGGGGGGGCAATGTGCAGCCTGAATACTGTAATTAAACTGTAAACCGCCCAGAGAATACTTGAAGTGGTATAGGGCAGTATATAAGCAGAACACTTTGCTTTTATCCTTGGATCACGGCTTGCATGACACCCTGCAGAAACAGTCCCATTTTGCAATTTTAAGAGATGGAAAATAAATGCGGCAAGCCTTCCTTCCTTCCTTCCTTCCTTCCTTCCTTCCTTCCTTCCTTCCTTCCTTCCTCTCACCTTCTTCACCTCTCTTCATAAAGCAAACCGAAGGCAGGTTACAACTACAACTGCATTTTCTCAAGAAAGACACTCAAGAACACAAATATTCAAGAATCACCAGGCAAACCACCTAGAACTAAACCCCATCTTTGTAGATACTGACCAGTCCCCACCAAAGTGCATCTGCATAGGTTTCAAACTCTTTCGTCTGTTTTCCATCCTCGTCCTCTTGAAAGACATCTTTCTCTACCAGGTAAACCAGAAACGAAGAGAGGATGAGTGTCAGGAACCCGATGTACCAGGCAGTGATGAGCTCCTAAAAGGGAAGCATATTGCCATAAACGAAAGTGAGCTGGCCTCAAGACACTGCCTGACTGCCCTAATTCTGGAAGCTAAGCGTGGTCAGAAGTGCAATGAGAGACCACAAGGAAACACCATAAAGCTAGGACAAGATCTTGCCTGGTATACTGGATATCTGTTGCTGCGAGTCAAGAGTTGACCATATTGGACTAAATGGCCAATAGTCTGGCTGAGTTTAAGGCAGTAACCTATGCTTCCTGCTTTGAACAAGATCATTGTTTAGTCTTTGGGCATTCAGCTTCTACTTAAAGCCCAACAATCAGAGCCAAAACTACTTGAGGCTTCGAAAGTTTATGTCTTGGATTGCAACTCCTAAACTCAGCCAACAAGCAGATGGCCAGGGCTTTGTTGATTGACAGATTCTGAGCGTTGCAGTTCAAATCCCCCACACCCCCAGTTTTTTCCCCAGGCTCTGGCATCGTAGGATCAGTCCGCCTGTCTTTCCTCATATTCCGCCTGTCTCTTTCCCGGATCCCTCGGCTCTCACTTACTTTGCTGTGTGCGCAAATGGCCGATCCCAGAAGCTTCCAGGTGCCCCCCCTCCTGTCCATCCGCAGCATCCGCAGGATCTGAAGGAAACGGAGACTTCTCAGTGAAGTAGCCAGGACGT
Source organism: Phrynocephalus versicolor (assembly GCA_023846285.1). Taxonomy (NCBI): domain Eukaryota; kingdom Metazoa; phylum Chordata; class Lepidosauria; order Squamata; family Agamidae; genus Phrynocephalus; species Phrynocephalus versicolor. The sequence goes on along the minus strand of JAHTLZ010000204.1, from coordinate 8,495,569 downwards.
TGCCTTGGTTGCCAACCGCCACCACTGGCACAGAGGCGATCAGGACGAAGATATCTGCGGAGCCAAAAAAGAACCCCAAAGGACAAGTCCTGACAAAAAAGGCGGACCACTGGGATTGTGTGTTTATGAAATGGTGGAAGGGGGACCTCCAGCCTCCATTCCTCAACTGGCCCAACAACCCCGTTCACCCTAATGGCCCCTGTCTGACTAGACAAGGCCCCTCACCTCTCACCCCTCTCCTCTTCCACAGGGAGGGGTGACCCCACTGCTTCTTGCATGGCACTCCCCAAGACCTCCTAGTATGCCAACTATCCCTTGTCCTTCTCCCTTGGTGGGGAGAAGGAGGCAGGAGTGAAATGAAGAACCTGGCGAAAGCCAGTTTGGACTAAGAGCCTGAGAGTAGATCAGAGGTGGACCCTGAGATACGGGACACACAACAATGCCTCTGTTTTCTGCTCTGATAGCAGAGCCATTTCACAGAATGACCAGACAATTCATGCCTCCAAATTTCTGATGTTCATTTATTCCATCACGCCTATTTCCTGACAGGGACAATCACCATCAATTCACACGCAAGAACCCCTTAGCTCAAATCGCAAACACACAAGGACCCTACGAGATAGTTTCAGAATCAACTTGCCTGCATAACACATTCCCTCTCTTTTTCAGGCTCACGCCCCCTGAAGCCTCTGCCTCTCTTTCTTCAGCATCTCTTACACGTGAAAGGGACCTGGGGAATTGTGTAGACTACAAATTGAACATGAATCAGCAGTGTGACGTAGCAGCCACGAGAGCCCATGTGATTCTTGGCTGCATCCATAGAAGCATAGTGTCTAGATCAAGGGAAGTGATAGGACCACTCTGTTCTGCTCTGGTCAGGCCCCACCTGGAGTACTGTGATCAATTCTGCACACCTCAATTGAAAAAGGATGCTGACAACCTCAAGAGGAGGGAGACCATGATGGTTAAAGGTCTGGAATAAATGTCTTAGGAGGAACTGCTTAGGGAGCTGGGAATGTTTAGGCTTACAAAAAGGTCAATAGGGAACATGATAGGCATGTTTAAATATTTGAAAGGATGCCATATCAAAGAGGGGACAGGTTTGTTTTCCTGGGATTCAGAGACTAGGACTCGGAGCAATGGTTTCAAACTGTATGAAAAGAGATTCCATTGGACATTGGGAAGAACTTCCTGGTGGTTAGAGCTGCTTGGCTTTGGAATATTAGAGGGTGGTGGAGTCTCCTTCTTTGGAGGTTT
>JAHTLZ010000204.1:8471214-8492337 GCA_023846285.1 Phrynocephalus versicolor | reverse complement strand
ACACACACACACACACACACACACACACACACACACACACACACACAGAGAGAGAGAGAGAGAGAGAGAGAGAGAGAGAGAGAGAGAGAGAGATGAAAAGGTTTGTAGAATACTATCTCTTCTGCTCATATCTATTTTTGAATGTTGCCTTCTCACAACTCACGGCGAAGACATAATGCACTCATCCAGGCCACATTTATATAAGCAGTGGGAAATGTTTTTGTACTCCCTTGAGCCACAGATGGGAAGGGGAAAGATGCTGGAAACTAGATGGGGATGGAAGAGCCTTCTATACCAGTTGATTTCACTCTTGGGTCATCCAGATGTTCAGGCATCAACACTCATGTCCCCATGTAAAATGAGTGTGCAGCTCACTGGGGAAGCAACATGTAGCTTACATAATTATTTGTAAACCGCCCAGAAAGTGCTTTAAGTGCTATGGGGAAGTATATAAGCAGCACACTTTGCTTTGCTTTGCTTTGCTTTCAAAGTCCTCTAGGCCACCTGATCAAGGTGAAGGGATCCTCCAAAAGATGAAAAATCAAAATGAGAAGCATTCTAGGAAAAATCTGGAACACATCGTCTCAGAACAAAAATCCAATTTGCAGGGCTCATTCTCAGATAATGAAGAAGACTACAACACAGTTCATGTTGTCAGGGGATTCTGGTAGGTAGGAGTTGCAAAATCTAACATTATGGCATTGATCAAAACCATACACATGTCCTGTTGACTTCCCTGATGTGTCTGTACTACGTGAAGGCTTCTGCCTTGGAGATTGGGAAGACCAGCCTCAAGGGAATAGAGCCAAGAAGAACCCTTACATATTTTACAAATAAATTTGTCTGTCTGTCTGTCTGGATGGTTATTTATTTATTTATTTATTTATTTATTTATTTATTTATTTATTTAATCTTGCCCATCTGCCTTCACAGCCTTCACAAACAGAATACTGTTTTTCTGAATAGTTCTCCATGATTTTACAATTTCTAAGATCTCTACAGTTTGTTGCACAGACCCCACTGTTGTTGGTCTTTCCTTGCGTTTGGGGGGGCTTACGTTCCTCTTCTACAGAACTCAGGGAATCCAGTATTTGCAAAAATGTGTACTGAAGGAACACAAATATAATGCTGCACTATCACTAGATGTGGAGCTGTGCCAACAGAGATTGTCAAAGGCAAGTCATATTTATAGGGACTTTTGGTAAGAAAGCATCATCCTTCAACAGTCCTCAAGAGGAAGAGTGCATTTTTCTGACCACAGGGAGGCAGCAAATATCTTTGTACTGAAGGATGAAAATGCCTTTAAAAATGTCAATTTTTGTCAAGGACAGGAATTGAGCCCATGTAGAAATCTTTTGCACAAGTACTGAAAGAACCCCTTAGTAAATCCTCTCGCTCTCTCCATTTAGGCTATGTGATTTTTGTTTAAGCACAAGCCATTACTGTTTAAAAGGTTTCCCTTTATTTGACTACCAAGGACCACATCTCCCTGCCTGTGTTTTAAAATCATCTCTCCATTCTACCATTGTCATGTGCATTTGGCGAAGACTCACAGAGAGCCTTCTCTGTCACTGCTCCAAAACTACAGAACTCTCTCCCACAGGAGACCAGGCTGGTCCCGTCTCTGCTATCCTTCCAAAAGCAGACCGAAAACTTTCTCCTCTCATATCCTCCCCTGATTTTACTTTTTAAAAAAATTTAAGCTTTTAATATTGTTTGTTTAATACTTAGGGCTCAATCCCACGTCCCTTTAAATGCAGATTAAATGTGTAGATAAACCGTATTCAAAAATGTTGTCCCCACGGCCACTGGGCATTTAGGAAAAAAGAAAACCTGGTAACGCCCCCTTAAGCGAGGTTTCCAAGACCTACTGAAGAGGCAGGGATTTTTTTGCCTCACTTAAAATACCTTTTAAAGAGGCAGACGTTGTGGGACCATATAGATGATCTGGGTTTTCTTTCTCTTTTTTTCTTGTAGCACTGGCTGGCTGTTCCTGGGGCCGGTTGGCACTTTTTCCCTTAAACTTCCCCCCACCCCTAGTGCCAGTCAGCTGGTCCTCTGGCTGGTCTGTGACCTTTTAAATTTTTCTCCTCCACCCTCCTAGCGCCAGCCAGCTGGCCGATCAGCACTGTTTTAAAAAAAAAACTTTCCGCCACCCCTAGCGCCAGTCAGTTGGTCCTCCAGCTGGTCTAGCACTTTTTATTTTTAAAAAAACAATTCCCCCACCCTCCTAGCACCAGCCAGCTAGTCCTTTTTTAAATCCTAGCACCACCTGCTGTCTGTGGGGCTGAACGGCACTTTAAAAAAAGCTTTGTACATGGGAACTGCTATCCCACATCTTCAGTCACATGACGGGAGGAAGAGGAAAAGCTGGACCTTCCAAAGATCAGGATCTTCCCCAGGTGAGATAGCAGTGAGGCATCTTGGGCATACACATTTCAATATATAATAAACAACAGAGCCATAGGCCATGCTGCACATGAATTCTGGATATGTAGTAAGTCCAAAAAAAGGAGACAGAAATGTTTTGAAACCCTGGTTTTAACATTCATAACATCTGTCCACACCAAACCTCTCCCACCCTGATGACTTGGGCCTACAAATAATATCACAGCCAGCCTTTTCCATGTTGGCAGGGGATGATAGGAGCTGTAGCTTAAGAAAACGAGGAGACATACAGCAGAGAAAGACCAATGTGTCCAGGTAGCATCACATATGCTATAGTCACGCTGTTCATTGGATATTCTGACTCCCAAATGAAGGCATCAGCCTCTCTCAGTCTCAAGAGTTGTCTGCCAGGAAAATGGTTTCCATACAGACTCTTCCTGTTATGTGCAGCTTTTCACAAGAGTTTTCAATTGACAACAGGATAAAATAAAATGTCTTTGTATTTTTTTAAACCCATGGGCCAGCTTCCGGAAGTTTCTTTGCATGAAGACTTTGAAAATATGGCTTATTCAACTTAGCACATAGCTTTAAAGGAGGACTTAGGAGACCTGGGTTCAATTCCTCACCTAGCCAAGACATTTCAGGGAGGGAGAGGGATGACATGTTAAACCAGTCCAAGATCTCACATGCCTTGAAAACTCAACCAGGGTTGCACCTTTGCTGCACATTGGTCATCAAAATATTTCAAACCTGACTTATACTGACAGGTCTCAGGGAGGTAGAATATATACATCAAAAGTACTTAAAACACATTCAATATTTTTAAAATAATGAGAAAAATTTAAAACATGCTAAAACTGCTCATTATTTAGTGCTTAGGTGAATACCCAGTAGTTAGTTTTTTTTTTTAATTTTTTTTTTTTGCCCGCCTAACTGCTCTTGGATTTTACTCTTTTATTGTTATTGTTCTTGGTATTGATTTTTATCTGTTTTATCTGTATGTTGTGAACCGCCCAGAGTCCCCTTGTGGGAATGGGGCGGTATATAAGTGTAATAAATAAATAAATAAATAAATAAATAAATAGCTTGGGCACCTCAGATCAGAAAATTCTCCTCTCTGTCTCCACATGATGTGCTTTTCGCCTTGGTGGGACAAGCTACAGGCTCCCACTGGCCCATCTGTCCCTCCATAAAATTGCACCATCCAGGAGTAAGATATTGTATGAATGTGACTATGGCTTTCCAAACAATCAACCAACCAACCACTACTTTTGCACAGTAAGTGCAAGCGAAGGGGTCATCATGAGAAGACCAAAGCAAGGCAGATACCTGCCATGGTGGACCCTCTCAATCATATGAGGGTGCTGGTGCTGCTTTCCAACCTGAGACAGAAGACTGCACTGAATATACATGAAAGCTGACCCCACCTGTCTTGCCCATACAGCCACCCCTCAGTTAACAACCTACCTCTTGAATGAGCGCTCAGACTTACAACCAGCACCAGTGCCCAAAGCTGCTACCACCACTAATTGCTGTCCCAGGAAGAGCCTCTCGGTTCCAGCCTGCCTGAAAGAATGGCAGCCTCAACACACCACAAGGCATCTGCCTTCAGCTCCTCACTTAACAACCAACTCACCTAGTTGTGTGGACAGAACTCTATGGTTAAGTGAGGAGTGCCTGTATGAATATGTTCAGGATCTGAAATGTTAACAATAACAGGAAGGGGAAAGGAGCTTGTGGAACTGTATCAGAAAAAGTATAGAATAAGGACACAAGAACATAAGAAGAGCCATGCTAGATCAGGCCAAAGGCCCATCTGGTCCAGCTTCCTGTATCTCACAGTGGCCTCAGCAAATGCGTCCGGGAGCACACCAGACTAGATCTCTGTCTTCTGACACCACTCCCCTGCATCTGGCCCTTGAAGTACCCCAGTTTGAAGCCTGGAGATTACACATCTCCCTCATGGTTTGTAATCTGAGTCAGCTACTTGGTTCAATCCCAAGCAGCTGACTCAAGGTTCACTCAACCTTCCATCCTTCTGAGGTCAGCAAAATGAGTACCCAGCTTGTGGAAGGGGGGGGAGGTGTAGCCTGCATAAATTGTAAACTGCCCAGAGAGTGCTTTAAGCACTATGGGGTGGTATATAAGCGGAACGCTTTCCTTTGCTTTTATATTGCTAATTTTCTTTTCTTGTTTTTTTTCCTCCTCCAAGCCAAAACTAAATACTATTACTGTACTGCCTTCAGGATTTGTACATTTTAACTTGTAAACCATCCAGAGCAGTTCATGAACTAGGGGGGCGGGGGAGGAGGAGAAGAAGAAAATAGAGAGATACGCCCGTCCATGCCTAAGTTCCAGGAATGTCATCTGTTTCTCTCCATTTGTGATTTCTTTTTTTAGAAGCACATCAAAATCTTGGAACAAACAGAAGCTGTTATGAAATTTACAAGAGTCTCTCCTATGTGGTCAGTTAGGGACACCTCTGAATTCACCTGAGACAAACATTTACGAGCCCAGTACAAAAAAGTAAAAGCCTAAGTGTGGCTATGAAAGGAACCACCTCATAATGAACAAGGCCTTAAATTTCTTCCAGAAGAGACATCATAACAACATGAGAACACAAAAACAGCCATGCTGGATCAGGCCAAAAGCTCATCTAGTCCAGCTTCCTGTATCTCCCAGTGACCCCACCAGATGCGTTTGGGAGCGCATGAGACTAGATATCTATCTCTTGATACTACTCCCCTGCATCTGGTCCTTGAAGTACCCTGGTTTTAAGCCTGGAGATTACACATCCCCATCATGGTTTGTAACCTGGGATGGACTTTTCCTCCAGGAATCTGTCCAATCCCCTTTTGAAAGCATCCAGGCCAGAAGCCATCACCACATCCTGTGGCAGGCAGTTCCACGGACTAACAATGCACTGGGTGAAAAAATATTTTCTTTTGTCTGTTCTTACTCTCCCAACCCTCAATTTGAATGTATGTTCCCCTAGTTCTGGTATTTTGTGAGAGGGAGAAAAGCGTCCCTCTATCCACTTTACTCATGCCCTGCATTATTTTGTACCTCTCAATGTGTGTTGAACCTAAGAAGCACTGATTTCACTGGGCCACTCTCCATCCTAACCAAAGGAAAAGTGACTTTTTAAGACTCAGGTTTGGGAGGCTGTGGATGTTGTAGTCCTTAAAATAACTTTAGCATGGCAAAAGTCTTTAGTGTTGATTTCTTTCTGAATCCACGATACTAGTGGCATTTCCTGGTACTGTAGCCACGTATTTAGAAATCAAATGGATAGAACATATTGAACACAAGCAAATCTGAAGCCAAAGGGCATTGCTCGTCCTGAGTGAGTAGTGCCTGTCTGCCCTGAAACCAGGATGCGCCTCTTTGACCAGCCACCTCAAATACAGTAGTCCCCCACCACAACGTGGGTCATACATTACGGTCTCAGTATATCACATTTTTTTCTTGAGAGAAGCAGGCTTCCGAAGAGAGGTTTTTAACTCCCTCCTGACACCTCAGCAAACAGAGCTGGGGCTGCTCTTGTCAGCTACGCTTGCAAAGAGAAGTTTTTAATCCCCTCCTGACACCTCAGCAAAAGAACTTGAGCTCCTGGCAGCAAGGTTTGCTGAGGTGTCAGGAGGGGGTTAAAAACCTCTCTTTGCAAGTGGAGCCGGCAGGAGCAGTCCAAGGTCAGTTTGCTGAGGCATCTGCATTTCACGGATTTTTCTTTATTGCAGGTGGATCAGGCACCTAACTCCCGCAATAAATGGGGAAGTACTGTATGACAAACCCATTGTCGCTGCCTGATATCGGTCACTTCCTGGCACTCGCTGTTTCTCTCACCTGCCTCTTTACTTGCCATTCCTATTTTATTTATTTATTTTATTTTAGAGTATTTTTAACCCGCCTTTCTCCTTGGAAAAGGACCCAAGGTGTCTTACAGTAATGAGGGATAATGTACAGTTCAGCACAATTAAGACATGTTCAAGTATTGAGAACAGGGAACTGAGGAATATCTTACAGCATTAAAAGACAACATTACATTAAAGCTACAAGAGAATGCAGACAGTTAAAAAGGAGAGTAAAATCTCATGTAAAAGTTATGAGTGATGGAAACTAACATTGAAAACAGAGTGTCAGTGTAATCACATAAGGTTATAAGTGGTTATAAACAGAAAGTCTATATGATCCTATAGATTCATATGAAAGCCACATAATAGGTAGTCCATCATTCAGGGAAAGCTTGCCTGAAGAGAAAGGTCTTTGCCTGTTTCTGGAAAGACATCAGAGATGGGGCAGTCCTGGCCTCTAGTGGGAGGCAGTTCCAAAGTCTGGGAGCAGCAGTCGAGAAGGCCCTTTCATGGGTTCCCACAAGATGCACCTGTGAAGGTGGTGGGATGGAGAGAAAGTCCTCTCCTGATTACCTTAACATCCGAGCCAGTTCATACTGTGAGATTCGATCTTTGAGGTAGTTGGGACCCAGCTAAATCACTTCGACCTTTTCAATGGCAGAAAGTAGCTTTAACATGGGACAGGATGCCACTTACATCTCCATCCCTTGAAGAGTGGAGCATCCCGCAGTGACCGGCAGGTGTCATGGGACCACAGGAACAGACTAAGCAACACAAAGAGGCCTCCTCTATTGCTTCAGGCACAAAGGATTTCAACTGTGTTGTCAGACCCCACCTGGAGTACTGTGTCCACTTCTTTGCGCCTAAATTTAAAAAGGATGTTGACAACCTTGAGCGGGTACAAATGAGGACGACCAGGATGGTTGAAGGTCTGGAAGAAATGTCTCATGAGGAGCAGCTTAGGGAACTGGGTATGTTTAGCCTTTCAAAAAGAAGGCTGAGGGGGGATATGATAGCTATGTTTAATATTTGAAAGGATGTCATATTGAAGAGGGAACAGGTTTGTTTTCCATGGCTTCAGAGTCGGGACTCGGGGCAATGGTTTCAAACTACAGGAAAAAAGATTCCATTTGAACATTAGGAAGAATTTCATGACAGTTAGAGCTGTTTGGCAGTGGACTATGCTGCCACAAAGGAGGGTGGTGGAGTCTCCTTTTTTTGGAGGTTTTTAAGCAGAGGCTGGATGGCCATCTGTCGGAAATATTGCGATGGGGTTCCTGCATGGCAGGGGGTTGGACTGGATGGCCCTTGAGGTCTCTTCCAACTCTATGATTCTATGATTCTAGTTCATATGGCTGTAGCCATACATGTCCACACTGGCTGAGGAATTCTGAAGGATGCAGTCAAAATATGAGGGAGAGCCTTGTGACGCAGTGGTTAAACTGCTGTGCTGCATCCAAAACTGTGCTCACAACCGGGAGTTCAATCCAAGGTAGCCGGCTTGTGGTTGGCTCAGCCTTCCATCCCTCTGAGGTCAGTCAAATGAGTACCTAATTCACTGGGGGGCGGGGGTGATGTGTAGCCTGCATAAATCAATTGTAATTTGCTCAGAGAGTGCTTTAAGCATCATGTGGCGTTGCATAAGCAGAATACTTTGCTTTTTGCCTTTTTTGGGGCTTTCTCATATTCTGGGTATAGGACAGAGGGATCAAAGTGTGGGTGCTTAGCTTTTAACATATAAATGCAAGAGGAGGTGACACTTGAATAGACCACTAAAACCTAGTGGCATTAATTAATCACCCCAATTTCTAGAGGCAAGGCAGGATTTTCTGTGTCATTCCATCCAGTCCCTGGCCACAAAGAGACATGTGCATTTCAAAGAAAGGCCAAAAGGAAGATTTGTGAAATGGCCTGTGCCTTTTTTGTTTGAAGAACTGGAGTGTGATATTCAATCCGCAGCTGCCACAACAACTCAAATTCCGCCTGCATCTTTCCTGAATTATATCATAGAAAGCCGCGCTTGGCCAAATCCCTCTTGTCATGAACATTTGGAATTTTGGACTTTTAAGTTCTTGGTGCAAGCCTGAAGTGGCCTTGATCCACGGAAACTGGCACATTGGATGATTATTTTCATTTTTTCAGTCCTCTTACCTTTGCATTTGTATTTTATTTTGTATTGACTATGTGGCTTTTTTAACTTCTAAAGTTTCAGGCAAAAATCAGAGAAAAACAAAACAAAACAAAACAAAAGATGCAAAACATGTGGCGCCTTAAAGACTAACTTTCATATTTTAATGTAACATTTCGTGGACACCTCCAATTCTTCAGACATATAGCAGCAGAATGAGGTGTGCAATAGAATATGTGATGGGATATACATTTCATACCAGATATTCATTGGCTGTCGTATATAGAATTGGGGTTGGGATAGGGGAGGGGGAAGAGGAGCAGGGGGAAGAAGAGGAGGGAGAGCTGATTAGCAGAGATGGCGGGAAGGAGGACTTGGCCAGCATCTGTATATATGTTAAGTATAGTTTTATGGCTCTGAGGCTAGGATCTGTTTACATGTTGTGTCGTATTATGGCTCTGAAGTAAATTCCTCAAGAGACAGAAACCAGATTGGTGAGAGGGAGGGTGGTGGTGGAAGAGTCAAGGGAGAGAATGAGAGTTTTTAACTGTCCATGAAAAAAAAATGCCAATATAGAGTTTTTACCTTAGAGTCCATGAAAAAGTGGCAATATAGTAATGTTACATTTGATGACTCAAGAAACCCTGACTTATGTTTAATCCATTCTTGTGTGTGTCCATCATGCATATGAATCTTAGTTCAGCTGTTTAGAATCACTTATCAAAGTAATTCATTCCCTCTACCCGTTATAGTACTTAACAATTAACTTCCTCAAAGATCATAACCATGCTTCCAGAAGTAACTTGCTATTTTGTTCTTAGTTTAATACCCCAGATGTGGGAGAGAGGAAGGTTGGACAGGTGCATACCTTCAAGGAAGTCTGGGTGTGACTCCATGGTGGAGGCAAATCTTTAAAGCAAGGGCAAATTTCCAACATGTGGCTTTGCACCATCCATTGAATGCTCTTCCTTTTCCTTTTTGCATGTGAATTATGAGCAGCGGATGCAAAGATGATGATTCACACCCTTCCTGAAGGTGAACTTTGGATTAGCAGTACGCACTAGATTTCACGTCACCCGAATTCTGATTTATGCTTCAACGCCATAACACCGTGTATTGTACCTGTCTTAAAACCTGCTCCATTCTACACTTCCACAAGCAATTAATCAGCATCAAAGAAGCCAGAGCAGCCATCCATAAACGAGAGGTTTTTAAAAGAAGTCTGAAGTTGAAATCTTTGGAAGAGACTATCGGCTGCTCCCAGGGCCACTTTGATTATATGCCTGAAACATTCTGCCTGGTTTGGCGACAATGGTTTTTGACAGAATATACGACACTTCTATTTACCGAGCTGACGTGTTAATATCTCAGACGGCATTCTCTCTGTTTCACTTGACATTTGCAAATGCAGACAGTTTTATCAAACTTCCAGCAGAGAGTATTATTGCAGCCCGGTAGGCTGCTTTATTAATTTTATAGTCTCAGTTCTCCGTAAATCAAATCTGTGAGCTTTGATGCAACATGGAGTTGGAAATGTTAAAATTAAGACACAGTAGGGATACAGTGGAGCAATATGGAAGTGAGTAGCTTGACACATAATAAAACTGTGCATGTGTGTCATCAAGTCATTTCCCACTTATGGTGACCCTTGCCAACTTTTTCCTTCTTTTGGTGGTGGGGGAGTGCCCTGGGACAATGCAGCTTGCCCCTGGCTACCTAGGCTGGCTCTTTTCCTAGGAAGCACCATAGAGAATTGAATTCCCAACCTCTAGCAAGATATCTAAGCCACTGAGCTATCCAGCTAGTTTGCATATGGCTAAATAATAAGCATAGATGCAAATTTAGAAATAACTGCTGTGATTTTAAAATCAATACAATAGATCTATTGCTTTGAACTGTTCTGTAAGCCGCTTAGGTCCCACATCCGGAATCAATGCAGCATATAAATGAAAGAAAGACAAAGAGTGAGGGGACAGAGCTCAGCATAGTAAGGGAAACTAATGTGTATTTGGTCAGTTGTCTACATTCTCTCTGCATTCATTCATTCAATTGTTGTTTAAAAAGATGCAAAGAACCCATGAATGAATGAATGAATGAATGAACGAACGAATGAATGAATGAATGAAGGCAGCCAGCTATTCTGTTAAAGATTCTATAGGTTTAAACAGGGCTCTGAATGGGAGTGTATTAATAGTGGATTCTCCCAAACAAATGACTACCCTCTATGAATTAAGTGTTATTTACCATCTCATATCAGTGGTCTCCAATCTTGGGTAACCCAGGTGTTTTGGACTACAGCTCCCAAAAACTCTGGGGAGCACAGCTGCTGGTGAAGGCTTCTGGGAGTTGTGGTCCAAAGACACCTTTGGAACCACTGTCTTGAATGATGACAAGTCAAACCACAGTGTCATCTAAGTCAGTAGTTAATGGCTGAGAAGATATGCCCATCCTCAGGTCCTGCTGGAACTAGGGACGGGCCTGAACCTTGGTCTGGAAGTTTGTGCCCATTCATATGCATGGTACCACAGATGCTGCGTGTTCTGTTTTCCTCTCTGCCGGAGGGCAGATCGGAACATATGGCCTCAATTTTAGATCTAAAATAGGCTGCAAACTGCTCACTAGTGAACTCACTAGGAGGAGGCCCCAGCTGACTAGGATTGGAGAGGTCCCGAACCACCCGGAACAACTCTGCCTGGCGGTTTGAGGCCTCGCCAATTCTCAGGGAGACATAGGATGTTCTAGCATCCCTGATCGTGCGAACATAGCGGCCGGTCATATGCTTAAGTGCAGCCCTACTCACTGCCATTCGATCTGTCCTCCAATTGACCTCCAGCCTCCTGCGTTCTTGTTTCATCAACCACAACTCAGCTGTATACCATGGCAAAGAGCGGTCTCCACAGCGCAGGAGGCACTTGGGGGCGATCCGGTGTACCACCCCGGTGGCACCCTCATACCACCTATCCACCAGAGCATTAACCGGGTCATCTGCCAGACCTCCAGAAAGCTCCCCAAAGGCTTCCATGAACCTAGCAGGGTTCAGGAGCCTATGGGGGTGGCCCAAATGTAGGGCTGATGCTCCCCGTGGGGCGGGGTGGCGATCAACAGGGAAAATTTTAGCAGATGATGGTCCGACCATGACATGGGCAGGGGTGAAATACCCCTAACCCTCAGACAAGAATCTGACGACATGGAGGTAAAGACCAGGTCCAGGGTATGGCCTGCTCTATGGGTGGGACAATGAACATGCTGAGATAGATTCATGGAAGTCATGAATTCCATGAATTCCAGAGCCACACCAGAGTTCCTCCTCGGCATGCACATTGAAGTCCCCAACCACCAGTAAGCGGGGGGACTTCAACAGGGCAGGTGAGATGAACTCCGAGATCTCTGGAAAGGATTGAGCTGGGTTGCAGGGAGCATGGTACACCAGCACAATACCAAACTTATCTCGCTGACCCACCGATAGATGAAGACATTCAACCCCAGGGCACACCTGTCAAGAATATTCTTGTGAGTGAGTTTTTCAACTTGCAATTAGAGATATGGAGTCCAGCTGTGACTGAAGCAAGCTTGGTAAAGTGGCCTTGACAGGAAGGTGAGTGTCCAAGGACAGTGAAGCGTAGCTCAGAAGCGTGGATGAGAGAAGCACTATGACATGTGATGTAAAAGTAGAGAAGTGATTGGAAAGAGATGTTATATATACGTTATGGATTTACAATATGTTCTTGCTGTTTAGCCAGGGCTGTTTAGCCAGTAAGCCTGATGTCTTGGCTGTTAGAGATGGGCACGAATCAAAAAAATGGCATTTCGTTTTGTCGTTTAGAGGGTCCGTTTCGGTTTGTTTCTTAATGTGTTGATTTATGACCTGCCAATACGGTATATGAGAAATAACACCTCACTGGAAAAGAAAATGAACACACACACAGGGAAATCTATACTCATTTATACCTTGAAGTCCTCCCTAAACCCTTTGTTCTGTAAGTTTTTAGGAGCAAATAATGGGCTGCTTAATTCTTACTAGAGATGGGTGTTTCATTTTGAAAGGGACAGGTTCCAAACTGAAACACGCCACCAAAGCTGACGCTTGGAACCCAGTCCCACCCTCCAGAACAAAATCAACCACTGTCTTCCTTTGATGTATTTCGCACTGTGTGAAATTCCAACCAGGAAGCAGCCTCCGATGTGTCATCTTTCCTTCTCCTGGCACCTGCTAATCAGACAGGGAGGTGGGATAATGCATGTCCTTGTACAGCTCCTGATTGGCCAGTGCCAGGGAGAAGGAAAGATGACGCATCGGAGGCTGCTTTCTGGTTGGAATTTTGCCCAGCGCAAACTACAGCAAGGTAAGACAGTGGTTGATTTTGTTCCAGAGGGTATGACTGGGCTCCAAGCATCAGCTGTGGTGGCATGTTTCATTTGAGTTTGGAACCAGTCCCCTTTCAAAACGAAACACCCATCTCTACATTTTGTAGAATAACTAGCATCTTCCTGGAGAAAAATGTCTGAACTAGCAACTTTCCAATTTTCTTCTTTAAGTTTAGTCTGGAAACCTTCAGTATCCCAATAGCTCATGGCAGATGGCAGTAGAAGACATATTTCTAAGTTTTCTGCCTTCCTGTTAGTGATGTGAATCCGTGCTTGTCTCACAGGTGAAGACCAGTAACTGTACTTTCCTTCTCCTTGCTCTGCAAAAGTGCACAATATCATCAGGTGTGGCCAACGGGACAGCTTTAAATAAATTGTGCAGCATGGACCTTTGAAATCTGAACCAACTGATGGGTTCTTTGCATCTTTTTAGACAACTGGCTAGGCTTCCTCTCCCTGCTATGTGTATATGTGACTGCACACGCTTTAGGGTGCTTTGTTTCCGAAGGGGAAAGGACAGTCGTTTTCCACAACTAGCTCCAGAGGCATTTGTGAGGATTCCATACCCCAATAGGCTGAACCCTGAAAAAACTTGGCAGCACTGAGGCAGCCTTAGGCCCTGGATTTCCAGAGACCAAGCAGGAACCCGGTGTGGTTGAACTGACCTGGACCTGACCTCGCTCAGGAGGCCAGAGAAACAATGGCACTCCCGGATATCAGGATATCAGGCACATCTGGTCCATGACCAGCCCAAAGCTCCTCCTAGCCAGCCTTTTCCTCCTAAATAAAGGTGCATACTCCCCACCACAGCCAATGGAATGCATTATGTCACTAAAGACCATCCGTCCTCTCTCCTATTGTATACTGTCACCAATAAAGCTCTCTTGGTCCCAGGTGCAGCTCAGAGACACTCATACACACACACACTCACACACAGAGACACCCACACACAAAGAGACGCAGCCTGGGACCAGAGATGATTGTACCCCAAAAACTCTATGTATGTGTAATTAATAATGCTACAGACATTTTAGATGAATTGATGGTGGAAGGAAGTGCTTTTTGTCTGACTCTCATGCTGAAGGAACATAGAAATGATTCTCTTAGATATCTCATCTATTCAAGACTGCCTAAATAGAAAAGTACCAGGAATTTAGAGAGTAAAATTCCCACTCCTACTTGGCAGGAGCCTCACACATTCCCTGGCTCCCTTGACACTCTCACCATATGGCAAAGTCACCCTTGTACACAGGATGGCAGCTGGACAGAATGTGGGCTATTTCCTTCTGAAGGGATGATTCAGCATGCATGGCAAAGCTGAACGTTCCCTCACGGCAGAACTCCTTCTGCTTTGGTATTCCCCTGAGTTCTTTCCAGTGCTATGTTTTGGGGGGAAACCAAATACAGAGCACACTCTACAAGAGCCATGGTATTTGTTCCCTAAGCAAAGTTGGGACTCACAATCAGAGTAGAGCTCTTTTTCACACATGAGTTTCTGTACCTCAGTCTCTCAATATAGGCTTGGCCTTGGGTTCAATCCATGGTGTTTCCCTGACTAGAATCTTAGCTAGCCATGCTGCAACATAGCCCTCTCTAGAGCTATGGTGATTTCTGGATTGCATAATGCTTTAGGCACCAAGGATACTGTTTCAAGTTTCAAGTTTCAAGTTTATTGCGGTCATATGACCCGTATAAACAAAAATACAATAAATCATAAAAACAATGAAAAAGAGTAAAACTACGAATCGGTAAAAACATCAGGAAGATGGATGAAAGGTTGAGGTAAACTCTGCTCTCTTGCGTATGGCGGCCAGAAAAAACTTTGCTACCTGGGCTGTAACATAAGAATTCTTATCTATTAAACAGTATTGGACTAACCATCTAGAAGAGTAGCCTTGGAACTTCTTCAGCAATGGAGCAGTTAAGTTGTTTCTAATATGGTCATAAAAAGGGCAAAATAAAAGCACGTGTTGGATAAATTCTGGGGACTGGTTTCCACATGGGCAGAATCTTTCTTGGCGCGGAATCCCCGTAAACCTACCCTGAAGAAGTGCTGATGGCAATACATTCATCCTGGCCAACATGAAAGCTCTACAAGCCTGTGGTGAACAAAGTGAGGTTAAATATGCTGTGGGGGTCTTATATGTTGGAAACACACCTTGTGACAAAGGGGAGCAGGTTCTATGTGCCAGGGAGAAAAGTTCCTGCCTCTCTATGTCACTTAGCCTCTGGGTAAGAATTCACCAAGGATACTGGTCAGTTGGCCAGTGGATTCTCAGTGCTATGCATCCCACAGCATCTCCCTCTTGTAGAAACACACCTATTTTTTCCCCTTCTCACAGCAAGGCTCTCTCTGCATGTTTTCTCCCTAAGAAATTTCCCTTAAGAAGTCTTGAGGGATTTCTAGTCAATTTCATTGTCATCTCTCCACCCCCACCCCCGTGCTCCGGAAGACACTCCAGTTTGTGCAGAATTGTTACAATTCCTGTGCAAAAGATCAGCTCTCCTGCGCCGGTTTCCTTAGAAAGGGGACACAGTCTTGACAATGAAGAACCTGAAAAAACTGGAGGCTTTGCGTTGGTTCAGTCTGCAGTCCTGATGGAGACTACAGCCAAGAAATCAGAAGAATGGTAAGACTCTAAAGGGAAGCCATGAAGTTCTTAGAAAAGACCCTTAAGGCTAAGGATGAGTCACTGGAGATCAAGTGAGAGCCTGGCACTCACTGTTTTACAATCCGCATCAGAAAAATGTTTACCTCCGGAGACCAGGTACTTGTAAAATGCACTGGGACATGCTTAGGTGGGCGTGGTAGTATTTAATCTCTTTTAAGTGCACAGCTGGTGGGAAAACAATTTTAAGCTCCGCATCTGGGAGCGCCAGGGTGCGGATTTTAGGGATCGTGTAAAAGTGCCCTAAAATAATCCACACACTTGCATTTCCCATCACTAAGTAGGGGAGCGAAAGCTGGGCAGTTAAGAATGGTGACTGGGGTGGTGGGTGGTGGGTGGGGGGATGATTCGTTTGAAATATAGTGTTGGAGGAGAACTTTGTGGATCCTTTGGACTGCCAGACAGATGGTCATGGATCGAGGAATGGCTTAGGGAGCTGGGAATGTTTAGTCTTACAAAAAGAAGGCTGAGAGGGGATATCATAGCTATGTTTAAATATTTGAAAGGATATCATATTGAAGAGGGAACAGGTTTGTTTTCCATGGCTTCAGAGAGTAGGATTCGGGGCAGTGGTTTCAAACTACAGGAAAAGAGATTCCATTTGAACATTAGGAAGAACTTCATGATGGTTAGAGCTGTTCGGCAGTGGAATATGCTGCCATGGAGGGAGGTGGAGTCTCCTTCTTTGGAGGTTTTGAAGCAGAGGCTAGATGGCCATCTGTCAGGGGTTCCTGCATGGCAGGGGGTTGGACTTGATGGCCCTTGAGGTCTCTTCCAACTCTATGATTCTATGATTCTATGATCAAAATAACAATGTTCCCAAGGCAAAAAGGATGAAACTGAGGTTGTCCTACTTTGGGTACATCATAGGAAGGTAGGATTTTCTAGAGAAGACATTAATGTTGGGGATGCTGGAAGGCAAGGGGGAAAGGGGACGATGAAATATGTGATGGATTGACACCCTGAATGGAAGCCACAGGCTTGCATCTACAAGAGCTCAGCAGGGCAGTTGAGATTTTGGAGTGGCTTCCATCATAAGTCAGAGGTGACTTGATGGCATCTAAAAACCAGACCTAGGAATGGAACTTCAGGTGGGAAAGCTGCCTTCTTAAAAGCATTCAAGCCAATCTCTATCCCAGCTCAGCAAGTAGGAGTTGAGAGCTTGGTAGCCTCTGCATCCCGGAGAGCAGCTCGAGATGAGTTCTTTGAAAGACGCTGGCAGATCTTAAAGGAGAACAGGATGTACTGAGCTTCAGGAACTGCAGTGGGTGTATCTCAAGAGCGTAGTTTAGCCCAATCTGTCAGGATATATATGCACACACACACACAGCGGTAAACATGTAAACTCTTAAGAGAGTGCTTTAAGTGCTCTGGGGTGGTATATAAGCAGCACCCCCTGGCAGTGTCCACGAAGACCCTAAGCAACAGTAGAACTGCTTCTGAGTCACAAGTCACCACCACCACCACCATCATCATCATCATCATCAAATGGCATAGCTGGAAGGGACCGTATGGATCACTGAGTCCAGCCTCTGTCAAGAAAGCACCCTGTGGGAAACTTCACAGCCAGGTACCTGGTGGTTGCTGGTTGAACCACTGTCTATTCTTCAAGTAGGTTCTTATAGATTTTTGTAGGGTTGGGGACAAGGACCAATAAGAAAACAAATGGGAGGGATGCAAAATGGAAAGGAGGGGCAGTCCAATGTGTGAAAGACATAGAAACAAAAAAGGAAGCCCCCCCCCCCCAAGGAAACAAAAATAAAAGTTTTCACCATCCACGTTCTCTCTTCTCAAACTCTGATCCAAAGCTGGAATCCAATCACATCCCAAAAGAGACGTATTCCAGGGATGAGACTCAGGCTTCCATGACTGAGCAATCACATGGGCCTTGCAGTTCCTTCCCAAGTACAAAACAAATGCTCATATGATGACAATCAGATGATTTTCAGCATTTGTGGACTTCCCTCTAATAACGCACTACCCGTAATAAAACACAGTTTGGCCCCTTATTGGCTCTATGGTCTATCCAAAGTGTGGATGCAGTGCAGGTACATAGATTCCTTTGTCCTAGAATCGCCTCTGAGGGGTGATGAGTGTTCACATACATATTTTGTCATTCAAACAGTGCCTCTTCAAACACGTACGTGATTTTTGCGACAAATCGGATTTCTTGCCATATGTTAAGCAACTGTCCCTTTAAGCATGACCCTGAAGTTGTCTCAGGGCAAATAAACAACACCATAAATCTTTTCTCTCTCTCTCCAATAGCTGCAGTTATCACTCCTCAGGCAGCTTCTCATTCCTTCCTCAGTGTCTAGGCAAGATACGGCATTCAGACCTATGATTCATGACAATTACTCATCTCTGTTTATACCGACGGTGGGCTACATTGTGATGTCACCCTTTAGAGGACAAGACAAATTAAGACCGTTGCTCCTTTCGGCCAATGTGACGTGATGGAGAATGATAATCGAGTGAGCACCCGGTGAGGCATGGCAATTTGATTGCACTTTACAGGGTCTTCAACCCATTCGTAGAGATGTGGTTAGTGGCCATTTTAGACTGCTAACGGAACAATCCAGGGCACATCCACACTGACAGTGCGTACGTGCAAACGCTCACCAGAACAGCCCCACAGCCATGCTCCCAGGACAGCCCAAAATGGGAAGCACCTTTGTCAATTCACATCAACAAACAATTGGAAATAACTTTGGTCCCCACAGGGAGCAGTGCTTTTGTACATCTAAACAGGTCATAACTGCCCGTTGAAAACCAAACTGCCTCGAAATATCGTTGCAGAATAGTGGGAATAGTTCGCAACAATACACTGGCCCAAATCCTGTTGCTTGGTGTAATAAATTGCCCTAGAGTAGGCCCATTCAGTTAGTGAGACTTAAGAGGATCAGCTGCTCTGTAATTTCTCTTGATTCAAATGGGCCATTTGTTTATTTATTTACTTACCACCACCCCTTTCTTCTTGGAAAAGGACCCAAGGTGCCTCACAATAATGAGGGCAATATACATCCCAGAACATTTAAGACATATTCAAGCTCAAAAACAGGGGATCTTGGAACATTAAAAGGCAAAATAACTCTGACCTACTTTAGAACAGCAAATCACAGCTAGATTCATTACACCAGGGCTGTTCAACTTTGAACAGACCAAGGTCTACTTTTTCCAGCCCAAAGTGCCTGAGGGCTACTACACTAAAACATCTACTTACGAATTTTATCCATTCTAAACACATGCTCTTAAGTAAAAACTTTTGTAAGTAGTGCAGTGGTTTCCCATAGGAATGCATTGAAAACCAATTAATCCGTTCTGAAGGGAACAGATTTCAATGCGCCATGGCCCATGAACTGCCCCACTTGGCTGAGAGAGTGGGCTGGCAGACCCAGAAGTTTACTGGGTCAGTGGTGGTCCTTGGGATGGGGGAGGGAGGGGTGGAGAACTTATCCCCTCACTATTTTTTTATTGATGGCCGGCAGGCTACTTTTGAACCCTTTGTGGGCTACCAGTAGCCTGCGGCCTACCTGTTGGGCAGGCCTGCATTATACTAAGCATGAGGATTTTGGCCACTGTTATTCCCAATAACAGTGGCAACCAAAAACTATTCTCATCCTCCACTGTTAATCAGAACATTCTACATCTACGGAAAGTTGACCAGTCATTTCCTTGTTTGTGTGCCTGTTGCGTGGCAGGTCACACAACAAGCACCTTCTTCGTTGTCTGTGGAGATTCTCAGTCATGCACGTTTGGTCATCTGTGGGTTGAGTCATGGCAACTGGACTTCTTTGATTGGACTGAAGAAGCTATTTTGGATGAGTATCGAAATGTTTTGATCCCACAAGAAAAGAGTTCCAGTTGCCATGACTACCCCCCCAAGAACACCTTCTTCTTCAGTAGCAGCAATCTGTTTTCACAACTTACACATTTTCATCTAAATGTGAGAATCACCAAGAGGATTCTCCTCCTCCTCCTCCTCTTCCTCTTCCTCCTCTTCTTCTTATTCATCATCATCATCAACATCATCATCATCATCTTAGAACTGACAGCTAGAACAGGACCCTATGGGCCATCAAATCCATGTTAAGGAGGCACAGTAAGGAATCAAACTTCCAACCGCTGGCTCCACAGCCAAAAACGTAAGAACATAAGAACCTAAGAACAGCTATGCTGGATCCAGTTTCCTGTATCTCACAGTGGCCCCTGCCAAATGCCTCTGGGAGCGCACGAGACTAGATATCTGTCTCCTGATACCACTCCCCTGCATCTGGTCCTTGAAGTACCCCCGTATTAAGCCTGGAGATTACACATCTCCATCATAGTTTGTAACCTGTGATGGACTTTTCCTCCAGGAATCTGTCCAATCCTGGAGTTCCACAGACTAACAATGCGCTGGGTGAAAAAAAATATTTTTCTTTTGTCTGTTCTCACTCTCCCAACCCTCAATATGAGTGGACATCCCATTCAGCCTACCCCATTCAGCTAGCCAGCAGTTCTGGCCGTTAATATTTTGCTGGGTGCGACACTCAGGGAATTTGAACCCAAAACAATGAGATTTCCCATCTCTTGAAAATCCAGGACATAAACCCAGCAATCTCACTCCCCATTGTATCATTGCATATCTGTTCATCACATTGGATCCAATAAGACTTAAATCCAGATTAAGTGGATATTCAGCTGATTCTAGCCTTAAAAAGCCAACAAGCTCGAACAAATCCCAGGGCCGCTTGTTGCAATTCTAACATTTGTGAAAAGGTCTCAAAAGACACACCATCATTCTAGGAGGATTTGACTTAATCTCATTTGCTGTTTGTTTTGCTTTGCTTTTTAAGGACGAGACATTCAATTGACGAAGAGGAGACTTAGAGCTTGAAGGCCTCGGTTTCTCCCTAATGGTCTAAATGGCACTAAGCACTTTCAGATTAAAAGCAATGTAGTCCCTCTTTCACCAAACATCTCTATAAGGATCCAACAGAAGAAAAGCATTGCCCTTAACTCTGAATAGGGAAGAGTTAAGGGCAATCCAATCATCCCTAATGTATGGCAACAGCATGAATGAGAGATCACCAAAGTATCTTGTTCTGAACAGCTTTACTCAGCTTTTGTAAATTCAAGGCTGTGGCTTCCTTTACGCCATCAATCCATCTCATATTTCATCTTCCTCTTTCCCTTCAACTTTCCCCTGCATTCTTGTCTTTTACGGAGACTCTTGCTTTCTCATCCTATGCCCAAATTAAGAAAGATGAGTGGCTGCTGAAAAACCAGTGGGTCATGGCCCCATCTTTATGGAATGGGCCTCCTGCTTCTGGACCTTCAAGGTGATGCTCAAGACCCAAGTCTTTTAAGTAAGCATTCAAAGGCCTCCTACCAATCCTGAGGCAGTTGCAGAACCAGATCTATTTCAAACCACCCTCTTTGTTTTTGGATAATCTCTTGGGGGTCTTAATTTATGATTTGGTTTGGAATGCTGTATATTGGGGGGTAGGGGTGTCCTGGGACGTTCAACATACATTTGTTGGAGTTGAAAGAAGCCTGGCTTCAATTCGGCTACATCGTCTCTGCAACAGAGGTGATTTGCAGCTTGGTCCTGTAAGCTGTGAATGGGCATCAGGCAATAGATTCGGCATGGATTTTAATTTTCCTCCAGGGCTGATTCAGATTTGCACTCTGGCTGCTCAGTGGCCAATGGGTGACAAAGATGTTTTCATATAGA
>JAHTLZ010000204.1:8452024-8467228 GCA_023846285.1 Phrynocephalus versicolor | reverse complement strand
TTCTTTCTTTCTTTCTTTCTTTCTTTCTTTCTTTCTTTCTTTCTTTCACTGTTATGTGCAGGCATCCCCCATTTTGCTTCCATCAATTTCTGTTTTGTGCTTTTCTAATTCATTCCAGCCCTTTTAAAATCAACCAGCCATCCAGTTTACACTCTTCTTCCACCGCTTCATTCAGCCCAAGGTCACTTTTGATGTACTTCTTTATTCCATCGCCCATCTATTTTTCTCATGACGTGCCCTGCCCAACTGTATTTTAAGGATGCAATTTGTCTAAAGATGCTATTGTGTGGCCCACCCATTTGGATGGTATTTGTCTAAGACACAGTGTACAACACAAGTGGAAAAACAAGAAATCTCTTCAAGAATATTCAAGATGTCAAAGGGAGATTTAAACTTGGATTAGGAATGCTGAATGATCAACAGAGAAGCACACTATCTAACCAGGAGAAATAAATAGCAAGTAGAAATACTGTATTATACTGAAGATATTTTAAGAAGTAAGAAAATGATTATAGACTCATTTGAAAAAGTATCCTATGATGAAGAATTTGCAGTTTTAGAAAGAGAAGTGAAAGCTGCTCTGAAAACATTGGGAAGAAATAGAACAACATGGTAGACAGAAGGCTAATAGAACTATTTCTAGCCACACAGATTAAATCTGCCAAAATCCTAACAAGAATCTGTCAAAATCCTAACAATCCTAACAAATATGGAAAACAAAACAATCACAGACTAGAACAGTTCAATACACATTCCAGTCCTCCCAAAAGGAGATGGCAAGAAATGTTTATAGGAAAAATGTTCTAATTTCTCATGCAAGCAAAGCAATGTTCAAGGTTTTGCCAAAGTCTTTCACCTTGTATGGAGGAAGAACTGCCTAAAGTTCAAGCTGGATTTCAAAAAGCGAAAGGGGCACTAAAAATCATATCACAAATATCTGCTTGCTACTGGAGGGCACAAAAAAATCAGAACATTGAACTGTGCTTTACAGACTGCAGTAAATCCTTTGGAAGTGTGGATCATGAGAAATAATTGGGTTGTTCTGAAATAAATACATTCCAGCCTGACCCTAAGCTGGACCGTTTTGGTCCATCCACATGGCTTCTACTTTGGAAGCCATGCTTCTCAAACTACATTCCCAAGTAGATGGAAGAGTCAATTTAAGGGAGACGGCTTCTGTTAAAGCAATGCTTTTTGGGGTGATCAAGGGGTGCACTTTTGCAGCTGTCTGATTTCATTTTTATCCCATATGGCCTTCAATGAGATCTAGGGGGCATAACTGCTGCTTCTCCTCACCTGTTAGTTCTTGTGTAATAGATGGAGCTGACTCAGAATGACCAACTAGCAATGGTGGCAAACTTTTGGCACTCCAGATGTTTTGGACCACAACTCCCAGAATTCCAAGCCTAGATTGTCATTGACAAAGGACTGTGGGAGTTGTGGTCCAAAACATCTGGAGTGCCGAAGGTTCACCCCCAAGACAGCCCTGTGGTTTAATCCAGATTTGAAGTCTCCCAAGCCTTATCTCAACTCTCTAATCACTACATCGCACTGGTTCTCTCTAAAGGCTAGGTCACCTTTGGTCAATTTAATATAAGACATCAACAGAGATGAGAGTGATTAAGAGTCAGCACAGATTAACACAGGATGGGGAATATTCTATCAAAACACTGCAGCAGCTGGCCTGATCATTAAGGTAATGACCCACACCTGTCATCGCCTTTTGCTCCAGATCCTGGAAGAATCTTAGTTTAGAAATGCCAGAAGCATCTTCTTACCAGTTCAGATTATTTTCCATGTAGTGCAGCACTGCCTGCTTTATGACATTGGCTGTGCCCCTTGAAAAGGGGTCTCCCACCCCAAAGAGACAGGATCCTTTAGTTGGAGAAACTGGTTGTGGCACTTCTGTGATGTAAACCAAGTGCAAAGCATTTTATGGGCACTACCACACTTCCTTGAGCAACCTCTTTTTATTTCGCATCGCCTTCTCTCCTCCCGCGGTCATGTGGTCACTACAGCGGTTCGGCAGTCCGCACTTCAGGGGTCACTTAGCAATCGGCTTCCCCATGCACACTTGGCTGAACCACTTTAAATTATGACAGGGCAAAGGCAGAAACAGGGAGGAAACCGAAAAAAGGCGTAGTAGTATGCAAATACAACCAAATCGCTTTACAAGGGGGAGCAAGAACCGATTTAAAAAACAACCACCCCCAGAGGTCGTTGCAAGAACAATCGACACAGCAGTCAAAAATGGGTGTGGCCAAGGGGGCTCTTCAGAAAAAGGGATTTGAAAAGCGGGCGGTGATTTTTAAGGCAATTTGTCTTTAAGGAAAAGGCATTTCAAATCTAAAGTACAGTAGTGGCCTCTCTTCATTATCTTATCCTGGTTGCAAACATGCTTCGGCACTGAAGTGCTGGTGATAAGACCTCAGGTGCTCAATACCTAGAAGAGTACCATTCCCTAGATGTGACTGCTCATATCCTAAGATGGGCAATTGTTATTATCGTCACTTTGTGACGAATCAGAAAAGAGCTCTCCCCTTCAAAACTTTTCAGGCCACTCATCACAGCTTGGTCCTGTGATGAGTCATCCATGTTTGCTTATTTGCTGTTATATTTCCTCTGTTTTGAAATTGGGGATGGAAAATCGTTCAGCGAAAGCCCTTGCTCTCATTCACGCAACCCAATGAGAAACCTTAAGAAGGAAATTTAAAGTTTTGGAAGATTTCTTGCTTCCAGTTGAGAGTGTGGCAGCCAGCAAAATTGATGAGCAACCTCAACAAGGAAATGAAAAGTCCTGTGAGATCTTTTGCCTTTAACGGACAGCCCAACCCTCTGCCTCTCAAGATCTCCACAGTTGTGCAAAAAGGCTCTGAATTCTTCTTTTCCTTTGAGAAGCAAATTGCAAACACACAGTATTTAGTGAAGGACCAGCTGTTAACAAAGATGCAGACAACCCATATAGTGCTTCATCATGTTAAATCAAGTGGCATCTGGCCTAGATTTTGGGCAGTTCCTTTAACTGCACAATTGTACATGAAGATTGCACATTTGCACAAAACACGGTTCTTGTCATGATTCTCGCCAGTGACACCATTTTCTCCATCCTCGCTGCTTAGGCAAGGTCAGTAAGAATAGACACCCTTCACTGAAACAGTTTTTAAGTGTCTTGCAACTGCTTTATCTCACAGCATCCCAACTCAGAGACTGTCAGGTGAAAGGCAGAATAGTTCATAATAGTTCATTTTTGTTTTCTTGTCTTTTGAAATAAGTCAAATGTCCTGAATGCTGAAGGACTCAGTATTAACTCCTGGTATTTCTGGTTCAGTGGTTCAAAATCTTTTTCTAAATACCCTGAAGAGCCCGTGACCTTCTGAATAGGCAGTACTGCACTACAGCGGCCTATAAAGGTATCGCCTGTAACCTATTTTTGCAATTGTGTTTTGTGATGGTCACATGGCTCAACTCCTTTGTACTACAGTAACAAATTGTAGTACTTACATTCCTTCCTTTCCTATTGCAGTGTTTTTATTTGTCCTCTCTTACTGTTTCCAGACTGGCCATTTAGAAATGGCCTGATAAGCTCCCAACAAAACACCGACAGAGTTCTTGTGACTCTGCTGGTTTATACTTCCGAGCATGATGTCAGGAGGTGCTTTGTAACCTGGGGTTACCCTTGAGTCTTGCTCCTAACCATGCTGTTAACGGTTCAGCAAGCTCGCCTGGGCGTCGCCGTACTTAGTTAATTAATGTGTGGCAATCGCCCAGAGAGACCTAAGTTAAGAGGTGTTCGAAATGTATTATTAATATGCAAGAGAAAGGCCCGCCACACATCCCATGTGGCACATGTACAGCCATGTGGCAGCGTTAATTGACTCCGTTAACTGGAGACAGAATGTTTATGATGAGGCTCATTGATTCCTCTTATTTGTTCTTCTTGCCAAATCATCCTGCGGATTTGGAGGCCACAAGGCTGGACTGAACCGTTCCCCTCTGTGGTAATGATCACCTCACAGCCACTGGGCCCTATCAAGAATTGTCTCCTCAGCGTGAATCGATGCACAACTGCCAGGCTCTTCAGAGGTCTTGTCAATCATCCTGTAACATATGCAGACCTTGAAACCTTTTTTTTTTTGTGTGTGTTTTGTTTTGCTTTCTGTTGTTAACTCCTCTGTTCTTTCCATTTGGCTCCAATATTTCCTTTGCAGGAAACTTCGGGAAGGCAATAGCTTTGACAATTTTGCAGTTAGTTTATACAGTTATGGCCTCGGATGCTGCAGTGTGAGGTGAAACAGCCAATGGTGCCCTACCAAGATGTAAGACAAAGGGCCCAAAGCCAGCTAGATTATTTTGGATGGAAAGGTAGACAATTTGGAAAGAATTTCTCTCTGGCAGTAAAAATATAACAAATAAGGTAAATGACAATTTGCTCATTTCCTCCCTGACATTTCAGGGCCTAGAAATTGAGATGGTCACCTTTGTCTCCTGGTTGGAAAGACCAATGAAATCTGTGTATATCAACACCCAACTAAACAAAGAGCGGTATGACTGAAAACCCAAAACCTCAGTCATCTTAAGAGCAGGGACAGCCTTGGAAATGTTTTAGCTTCCAAAGGGTCCTAAAAGTCAGGAGGTCAGAGGAAAATGCTGAGGTTCTACCTCAGCCCCTAAAACTACCCATATGACCATACCCACACCCGTTGGCCTGGCAGGAGATGCCTGGGTCGGAGCATGTAACAGCTACAGTATATTAATTCCTCCATGAGCCTGCTTGTTTTGTGTTTCCTTCAGCCTAGGAAGAAGTGCCTGGAGATAATCCTCCAGCCCTCATGATGGTGGTGGTGGGGAATGTGTTTGTACCTTTCTACTTGCAAATACCAATTGTTGAGTACACATTCTTCCAGCAGCCTGATTGCTCTACCTTAGTAACATCTCTGTTGACTTGGGCTTAGCACATAGTGTCTGGATTATAGAAGGGTTTCTACAGTGGAATAGACTAAGTTCACTTGTGTGCTTGGCAACTGCAGTCATTTAGATTGCTATTTAAAGGGATGTGTGTCAATGCAAGTGCGTTTATGAGGACAATACATCTTGAATCAAAACCCATGAGCTGCAAAAGGTTCCTGTAGTACTATTTGTATTAGGACTGGCAAGAGACTTGTCACATGTGTTGTGAATTAGAGATGGGTACAAGTCACCAATCTGGTGCACCACATCAGTTGGTCCTTCCAACAGGTGTTTGGTGTTTCCTAACCCTGCCTATTTCGGTGGGCACCCAATGTAAAGGTAGCACCCTGGTTTCCCTACCATGCCTCCTCTGGATGCTTCCTGTGAGTGGCTGCCCACTGGAGGAGGCAGGGCTATTTTCCCAGTGGAAGAACCAGAATGAACCACTGAACCAGCAGTTCGTGCCCATCTCTATGTGAATGCTATTGTGTCAATGGCAGCTTACCAGTTAAATTGCTTCCCCTCCATTCTATTATGCTGTTCTTTTGCATCAAGAAAAAGAGAGCAACCCAACCGACCAGGATGGTGCTTTCCATAGACAGGTTAGAGAGGTGAACCCTGCCAGCAGATTTCACATGTCATGGAAAGGACTATTTGATTTCTAATTTTGCTGTCTGGAGACAGCTACATAGAGGATTTCCGACCTCATGTGCCAAACAATATATGAATTGATGGCCGTGAGGCCAGTTGGGTGGGATATGAGGAGAACAGTTGTAGACAAGACATTTTGGAGATCGCTCACTCATACAGTCACCAGACGTCAGAGTTGCTGGTAAAATCAAAGAAAAACAAAACAAAACAAAAGACACAAAACATGTGACACCTTAAAGACTAACTTTCATATTTTAATGTAATGTTTCGTGGCCACGTCCACTTCTTCAGACATATAGCAGCAGAATGAGGTGTGTCAGAGGAAACTTGACAGTGCAGAAGCAAAACAACCACAAACCCCACAAAAGGACCTCTCAATTCTATCTGCCGTGAAGGAAAAAGTCCCTGTAATTCATCAACTTCAGCTTGGCATAGCACAGCAAGTTGTTCAAATGGGAAATTGATGGCCTTCCTTTAAAAATAGATGAAACCAAATTTTAAATGGTTGCTTATGTGACCTCTTGCTGATTCACATTGAGCAAATCCATGGTAAGTATGAAAGATCACCCATGGGAGGTTCCACTGGCAAGTACCCAAATGTTGGCCTAACTGTTGGCAGCAACGGCAGCTTCAGAAAGCCCTCTGTCTGGATAACTGGCATTTCTCTCCATCTACATCATTCTTCAGTATGTAGCTTTTTTAAAATATTCCACACCAGACAGACATTTGATGTCCCACCTGCTATAATCCTTTTCTCCTTAAAGAAATGCATATTTAAGTGTTGCCTCTATAGGTTTTTCAGCATTTGTATCAATTGTATTGGGAATCCATTTTGCACTTGATGGAAAAACAATGTAATCCCTCACACATACCATTTCTAAAACTGTGGGGTTATTTTACAATATAGTGCTTTACAGATTTGCTTAAATTATCTGAAATCTAAAACTCTACACACATTGTTTTAAAGCCTCCAATGTTTGCTATCTTCCAGTTCACTTTCCTGATCCTACGATTCCAAATGTCTTCATAATTGCTGTGAATGAGTGGCAATGTCTTAACTGAACACTATTGCCCTGCTTGAGCTGCCTATATGCCCTAAGCACATCCGATCTCGCCTGATTTCGGAAGCTAAGCAGGGTCGGCCCTGCTTAGTACTTGGATGGGTGACCACCAGGGAATACCAGGAGCTGTAGGCGCCTGGAATAGGAACTGGCAAAACCACTCCAGTATTCCTGCCAAGAAAACTCCATGGACGTGGAGTCATGAAGAGTCAGTCACGACTTATGGTGCAACACACATCACACACTCACATTGCCCTGCTTGATATATTTACCATCCCAAAATTGCAGAAATGTTTGGCCACTCTGTCCACACACAGAGGAAGTGCCCAAGTGTGCATGTGCTCTGCCTTGGTAATGCTCCACGTTGTATCCATCCAGTTTCCTTTTCGCTCCATGAATGGAGAACAGGAAATTGGGAAGAAACTTGAGCAAACCATGCGTACACCTGTTCCAGAGGAAATTGTATTCATTCTCTATGTTACATAAGGGAGGCAGAGGAGAACTCAGGAACAATAACAAAGTGGAAGAAATGTATTCCTCCCTGCTGTTTATAGATCGCATTTCAGAGAACACACATTTGAATTTTTGTAGGCCAATTAGCGTTAGGAACATTTGGTTCTGAGATTCTCCCTAAATTCCTTCATTGCTGGAAGTTCTCTTGTTTTCATCTATGGCTGGAACTATCAAGTCTGTGGCCCGCTTATCCTTTCAAAACAATGTTTCTCACAAGCACTGTCTGCACTTACATAGGAACATAAGAAGAGCCATGCTGGATCAGGCCAAAGGCCCATCTAGTCCAGCTTCCTGTGTCTCACAGTGGCCCCACCAGATGCATTTGGGAGCACATGAGACTAGATATCTGTCTCCTGATACCACTCCCCTGCATCTGGTCCTTGAAGTACCCCGGTTTTAAGCCTGGAGATTACACATCTCCATCCTTGTTTCACAGATTTGGGTTCAAGGATCACTTCTTTGCCTTTATTTTTCATATCTAGGCTCTAGGAGGTCAAGGGGAAGAATGAGAGGCAAAGGAGCGAGTGAAGTGTGTGTATGGGGGTGTCCAATGAGCTCCAGTGAGAAAAACAACTCTGCTGTACATACCTTTTAGACAGTCTCCACCCACCAGTTACCTAATTAGCTTACACCTAATTTGTCAGGAAAGAAATAAAAGATTCCAGAAACTGAAGAGGTGGGGCTGTGTGCGTGCTGGACAAACAAAATGTCCTGGAACAATAATTTATCAGAAGCACATGCTTTTACAAAAAAAGGTGATGCTATTAAAACAATCGCCGATTCAAGGTCCATTCAGGGCGCTCAAATTCAATTTTCCCTTTTACAGATGAGACAATGGTCTAGAACAGTGGCTGTCAACTGATAGTACACGTACTACTAGCAAGAAAAAGAGTCTGGTCTGGATTATGGGGTGCAAATAATTGCTTGCAGCATTTTTTTTAAAAAGGGAAAACGTCCCCAGGTAAAACAAAGTTTATGTCCCTGTGTCAGTGTTGGAGAACCTATGGCATGGGTGTCAAAGTTGACACTCGGAGCCCTTTCTGTGGGCACCTGACATCGCCCCTTCACAGCCCCCTGTATTCAGGTTAAATTGCTGTATTGGCACTTTGCGAAAAATTAGTGCGTTTTGAATCACAGTTTGGGCACTCGGTGTCTAAAAGGTTCACCATCACTGCCCTATGTAATGGTTACGGCCGGCCATTCTCATCTTGTCAATAACCACTCCTTCCTTGCAGCCACGCTTCAGATCATCAACACACTACACGACTCAGGTTGAACGAAAGCAAGGCAAGAAAAGTGTGCTGCTTATACCCTGCCTGTATACTGCTTCGTAGAACTTAATGCATTCTCTGAGAGCATTGCCACTTAATAATTATGTCAGTTACACCCCCTCCTCATCCAGCAAACATGGCACTCCATTTACCAATCTCAGAAGGATGGAAGGCTGAGTCAGCCTGTCGGGTGTGAATCCAGGTCATGAACAGAGTCTTGACGGCAGTACTGTAGTTTATCCACTGGTTTACAACAAGGCACCTAAATCGAGTTATTTTCATGCCAGAAACATTCAGTAAAATGTTTTAGATCTAAACCTAATCTATTTTTAGTCCATCTCTCTTCTCTTTTCAGTTCAGTGCTCACAGATCTTCTCTTCTCTTCTTTTCTGTCTGTCTCTCTCTCCCCCTCCCTCCCTCCTTTCTTCCCCTCCTGTATTACCCAATCAATCCCTGCCTTTCTCACCAATATTCAGATATAGAGATGGGCACGACTCAAAAATAATGGTGTTTCGTTTGTCGTTTGGTTGTTTAGGGGTCCGTTTCGGTTCGTTTTCGTTTTCATGAGGTTTTTTGCAAAAAAAAATCGTTTTCATTTCGTAACGAAATGAAACAAAAAACGAAAACAAAAATGAAAAATTGCTGTTTCGTTATCATTTAGCACAATTCAATGTATTTGCCGTAACGAAAACGAAGCGGTCGACAAAATTTTTCATGTTTCGGGTCGTTTCGTTTCATTTTGGAGTCAAAAATTGTTTTTCATTTCGTTATGTAACGAAACGAAAAAATGAAAACAAAAACAAAAAATCGCTCGTTTCGTGCCCATCTCAATCAGATATTCCACACTCGCCCTCTCCTCCCCACATTTGCTATCTTTATATACGTTAAACAAGTTGTTAACCATGTTTGCGTAAGTCAACACATTTAACACAATCAGCCACCACAGGTGGGACACGGAGTATTCACAGTAATCACTAAAACTGCACTCTCTCTTCATGCCCACGTCCTTCTCTGCACTAATTGTGCTCTCTCTTACTGTATTATCCACCACCGACTGTCTACTGATCTTTTGACATCGTAAATATAGCATAGGGAATGTCTGTTTTTAATCTAACATAGGGAGATACAGACTGAGAGGCAAAGATGCAACATCCATTTCAGTATTATTCTTGATTAAGAACATCCACGGAGTAGCAATTCAAGCTGGAAATAGTGGTGCTATCATTTATTTAGAACTTTGCTGCTTCAAGGCTGCCGGAAATCGATTTTTTCTCTTTCTCCCCCCCTCCCCACTTTGTTGCCTCTGTAATGTTTTTATATTTGTTTACATCTCCTAGCACATTGAACAGCTGCCCATTTCTTTTCTTTTTTTAATTGTATGGGTTGGCTTCTTCCCTCCGACCTTGTTGATTTTATGCTTGTCTCCGTTCCAAGATCGCCTGCCTAGCAATGCGAGAGGGGAATGTCATGGTTGCTTTCAGTCTATGGATGTGTACACACACACACACACACACACACACACACACACACACAATGAGAGCTTTTGGATACAAAATCTAGCAGTTTCTTTTGAAATGATTAGTAGAGTCTGCTATTTCCCAGCCTTTTCCTTGCTAAAGA
This sequence comes from Phrynocephalus versicolor, assembly GCA_023846285.1. Lineage (NCBI taxonomy): Eukaryota > Metazoa > Chordata > Lepidosauria > Squamata > Agamidae > Phrynocephalus > Phrynocephalus versicolor. The sequence goes on along the minus strand of JAHTLZ010000204.1, from coordinate 8,457,165 downwards.
ATAGAAGGGAATTTTTCAATTGCATGGAGGATTTTCCCCTTCCATCAAAGGGAAGACTTTTAAAAACAGCACATGGAATTTTAAAAGCGGCATATGGATACCAAGATTCCAGTATCTCACCCCACCCCCACCACCCTGAAAAAAACCATTTAGCATTCTGCAAACTGTCGCCGCATATTGGTGACAATTTGCACATACTGAGCCAGGTGCATAAAACTGACTGAGCTGGAGTTTCCTAAAAGTGTTTGGCAGACTTCTTGGCTGATAGGAATTGGGTAATCCCCCACCCTATGGACCCTAAAGTGTACATCAGGCATCACAGAGGGGCGCAAAGTATTTAGTCAGAAGGGCTTTGAGCACTTTGGTGGCTAGAAGGGTGTCATGCCTGAGATGGTAAGGAAGGTGTTCCAGTCCCCTAAACATTCTGGTTGCCCTCCTGTGCACTTTTTACATTTTTCCCTCGCCTGATGTCTCTTTCTGAATGGTAATGAACACTAGAGGATCTACCACAGACCATCTTAACTGCTGACACTGGCATTGTCCGCATTCAGACTGGCCTTTCCTTCGTAAAGCCTGGCATCCTCTTTCCGGCTAGTAATGTAGACATTCCTATGAGGAAAGACTCAAAGAACTGGTCGCATTTAGCCTTGAGAAAAGGAGCCCGGGGGGGGGGGTTGATACGATAGCACTTTTCAGATACTTGAAATGCTGTCATACAAAGGAGGGGCAGGATCTGATCTTGATCAACCCAGAGCGCAGCTCACACAACAGTGGGCTCAAGTAACAGGAAGCCAGATTTAGGCTGAATGTCAAGAAAAAACTTCCTAACTGCTAGAGCGGTATGGCAATGGAACCAATGACCTCCAGAGGTGGTGAGTGCTCCAACACTGGATAGATTCAAGATAAATTTAGACAACCAACTTCCAGATGGCCTGTGACTCCAACCTCATGATTCTATAATATCACAAGGCAATGTCGGGCCATTTCCTCACATATAAACAAATATTTTATTTTTATTTTATTTATTTTTACAACTTATATGCCGCCCACTACCCAAAGGTCTCTGGGCGGCTTCCAATCAAAGAATTAAAACAGTTAAAAATATCAAACAACATCGTAATCTTTGCTTGTTAACAATGATAATAATGCTATCTCTGGCTTACAATCTATGTCTATCTTAATCATATTTCTTAGCTCTAAAAACACTTTTTTCCAGAACTTTTGGACTATTTCACATTCCCACCAAAGATGCAGATATGTACCAAGCTTTTTTTTCACATTTCCAGCATATCTTGGAGTAACCAGGATTCATTCTATTCAGTCTAATTGGGGTTAAATACCATCTAGAAACCAATTTAAAATAGTTTTCTTTTATCCTAACCGATAGTGATCTCAAAATTCTCATATTCCAAATTTTCATCCAATCTTCTTTCTTTATCTCTACATTAAGATCTTGGTTCCAGACCTCTCTCAAGGTATTTAACTCCTTCATTTCCAATGATTCCCCTAATATTTTATATATTTTACGTATTATTCCTTTCTCTGAATTTTCATGTTCAGACTCGAGCGACAGTAGGAAGTGTTCAAATTTTGTGCACTCTCTGGTTTGATTATTTCTTTTACCCCAGTCCTTTGTCCATTTCCCTAATTGAATATAATTTAACCATATTAAATCACTGGATTGCAAAATATTTTTATATCATGAATTGTTCTAATCTTGACCATCCAATACTTTAGTCTGGCTATTTTCTTAGTTTTAAATAACTCTAAATAATGTTTCAAGTTAACAGGGAAGTTTTCCAGGTCAGTAACTAAAGCCAGTGGGGATCCCTTCGGAGACAAGAGTTTTCTATATGTTCTCCATGTGGCAATTAAACTGTTCAAAAGGGGGTTGTCGATCTTTACTTTGTTTTTGACATCCGTAAATAAAAATTTATTTATTTCTCCCTTTATGTCCAATGACTCTTGCTCCCACCATATTAGCTTCTGTGGTTTAAAAATAATTTCCCCCAAAGGACTGAGTTGATTGGCTATATAGTAATTTCTTATATTGCGTATACCTATTCCTCCTTCTTTCTGGGATCTGTACCACAAACTTTTATTTATTCTTGATTTTCTCCCTGCATTGCAAAACCTATTTATCATGTCTTGGAGAATTTTAAGTTCCTTTTCTAAAAACTGAACCGGTAACATTTTAAAAATAAAGTAAATTTTTGGAAGTATTTTCATTTTTATCAATGCAATTCTACCAAACCATGATATTTGCGTCATCCGCAAATAAACTGATTTTAGTTGCCCCATCTTTCCCTATACCTTTAATGGATTCATCGTCCCTTATAGCGTTTGCCAGGAGCTCTATAACAATACAAAAGAGAACTGGAGAAAGAGGGCATCCTTGTCTAGTTCCCCGGCCTAGGGTGATTTGTTCAGTCAATCCATCATTAACTATTATTGAGGAAGTGCCCTTTGAATATAGTTGATTTATTACTCCCAAAAAAGATTTCCCGAATCCCCATTTTTCTAACAAGATTTTAAATGTAGACCATTGAACGCAATCAAAAGCTTTAAAAAGATCTAGAGACATCCCAGCTTTAATGGTATTCTTTCCCATTTCATAAAGAACGTTCAAATTTCTTCTAATAATATTTGCCATTTGTCTACCTTTGATAAAACCACATTGATCCTCTTTAATATATTTAGCTATAAATTTGTTCATTCTTTTAGCCAGGATTGCAGTAAAAATCTTAGCATCTTGATTTAGTAAGGATATTGGTCTGTATGACCCAATATCCATTAAATTTTTATTAGGTTTCGGTATTAAAATAGTTAAAGAATGGGTCCATGATCTCGGGATTTGTTCTCCCTCCAAAATTTTATTATATAGCTTCTTTAATTTGGGTATTAGTATTGCTTTAAAAAGTTTGTAAAATTCAGGTCCCAGAGCATCCACTCCGGGCGTTTTGTTATTCTTTATTTTGTCTATTACCTCGATGTTACAATAAAGGAACTAATAGCAAATCTTATGACAGCAGCTAGATTAATCATAGCAAAAAACTGGAAGTCAAAACTAGAACTTAAGATGGAAGACTGGTATATTGAACTTTGGGATATAGCTATAAACGATAAACTGTCTTGCAGTTTAAAGGTTAAACGAGGAGAAATGAAAAAAGACGTTTTCTATGATATCTGGGGTAAATTTATAGATTATGTATTAGTCGAAGGAAATGGGAAAGAGTCCACAAATATTTCACGACAATTCTGGGGAAGAGGACTTTAAGACGATTACTAGAATAACAGAAGACGGAGCAACGAAGAATGCATGGATGGTCCCGTGGGGTGGGGGTACACTTATATTGTTAATTGTAGTTCTTTATTTCTTTATGTTGTTTGTATGTAGTTTAAAATTTAATAAAAAATATTTAAAAAAATCAAACAACAATAAATGATTAAAACAATAATAAAAACCTTATACTAAAATTATCACACTAAAATTGCCATCAGAAGACCCACAATCTAAATTGTATCAATTAAAAAACTTCCGGAACAGGAAGGTTTTTACCTGGCGCCAAAATGTCATCAGTGTTGGCGCCAGGCGGATCTCACTTGGGAGGGCATTCCATAGCTTGGGGGCAGCTGCCGAGAAGGCCCTGTGTCTGCAAGCCATCCCTCTTACCCCACTTTTGAGAATTTTTTATCTTCTTTTTGAACGATGGCATCATTTTTTTAAAAAAAATGAATTGCAAATGCATTCACAATTTATAATGTGTTTATTTGTATTCGTAATGAATCGATACCCCCAACAAATAAGAATTAATGAATTGTAACAATGTTTGATTCATTGATTCATTGGGCTATAAAATGCACCAAAAAGCACCCAGAGACACCAAAGTTTCAGGGAAACGTCCCCCGACTCTTCTCTACAATCCTTCCAAGTTTGGTGAAGATGGGATTTCCCCAAGCCAGTTGCTAAAGGACAATATCCTAGGGGGGCTCCACTTTGTGGGTGTACAACGCAGATATCTGAAACTCAATCTTCACCAAACCCTCACGGCTTATAGAGGAGGGTCCTGGGATACTTCCCTTAAATCTAGTGTATCTAGATTTACCATTCCATTATATAAGACATTATATGAAATTTTAAAACAAAAAAAAATGAATTTATGAATTGATTCTAGAGATGGGCACGACTCAGAAAAAAAGTTTCGTTTTCGTTTTCGTTTTCGGCTAGGGTCTGAGTCGTTTCGTTTCCGTTTTCGTGGGCTAATTTCAAAATTTTTCGTTTTCGTTTCGTTACGTAATGAAAACGAAAAAACAAAAACGAAAACGAAAATTTTTTCGTTTCTCCCCATTTAGCTCAATTGAGTGCTTTTCCAGTAACGAAAAACGAAAATTGGCTCGAAATTAGTCATTTCGTTTCCGTTTTCGGTCCAGGTTGGTGCCGATTTTCGTTTTCGTTTCGTTTCCGTAACGAAAACGAAAAACGAAAACGAAAACGAAAATACCGCTAAGTCGTGCCCATCTCTAATTGATTCATCAATTCATCAGAAAAAAAGTATTTTTTTTTTGCTATTCATTGACCATGAAGAATCATGAATCAAAACGAATCACAATTTTTCTGATTTGTGCCCCTCTCTAGTTTGGACCCTAGTTATATAAGGCCTTATAGGTGATGCCCAGTAATTTGAAATAAGATTGCTCAAAGTCATAACACCACCAGTGACCAAATGTAGCTTTGGGGGGAAAGCCACACACACTGAAGGCAGTTTAAAGCTGATTTGCACTTTGTCAGCAGTACTTTAATGTTAAATCACTCCCAGAGGATAAGCAGAGGGGGAAATACATCAGAAGTTTTATGACAGCTTTAAAATGCTGGCAAAAGAAGGGCAATAAGGATCTACTAAAAGATTCATTTTTTTGCATCCTGGGAAAGAAAATCCTTAGGCGAGATTTTTATTTTTGCTGGTATATGCCTCTCTGCCGCCCCTTATATCTTCCAGACATTTATTTCCCTTGAAATTAATCATGTTTAAAGAAAATAAATGATCATGCATTTGTTGATTATAATTTATTACAAATTGCTGTTTGTACCACAATTATCTATCTATCTATCTATCTATCTATCTATCTATCTATCTATCTAT
>JAHTLZ010000204.1:8410504-8452014 GCA_023846285.1 Phrynocephalus versicolor | reverse complement strand
TATCTATCTATCTATCTATCTATCTATCTATCTATCTATCTATCTATCTATCTATCTATCTATCTATCTATCTATCTATCTATCTTGTTTCTAGCTCTAAAGTTCCCTCTGAAATGTCATTCAAGAGAAAAAAACTGAAATACAAGCCCAGTCAAATTGCAAATTAAAACAACATGGTGCTTGCAAAACAGATATTTCTAGAAGAAGGAGGGGGGAGGAGGAGGAGGAGGAGGAGGTTCCTGCTTAGATTCGTTCCTAAATAGTGGAGAGGTGAAGGTATGGAGTTCACTCATACCAGCAAAAATAAAAGAATCCCTTCCCACTCCCCCCAGAAAAAAGAGCACACAAAGGAGCACAAGTTAATCTATATATACTTTTTACTTTATTTTATGATTGACTATTTTGTAAACCATCCCAGGTAGTGCAGTTTGCACTAAAGGGATGGTATAGAAATATAAACAAATAAACCCAGTGCTGTCTAAGGAATCTCAGATAGCACCTGTGATCCACTCAGTTTGCCTCCATCTTCGGCAATTGCCCACATGTGTCCCTCCCTGGACACGGAGGCCCTCACTATGCATTGGTAATCTCAAGATTAGACTACTGCAGTGGTCTCTATGTGGGGCTGCCTATGAGGCTGATACAGAAGCTTCAATCGGTCCCAAACACGGCAGCCAAACTACTGACTGGGATGAGAAAACACCAACATATTTCCCCCATTCTTGCCCCCTTACACTAGTTAACAGTCCTCTTCTGCATCGTCATCAAGGTGATGATGGTAACATACAAAGCCCTAAATGGCTTAGGATCTCAGTACCTATCAGAGCATCTCCTTCCATCCAGAACAATCCATGTTACCTGTTCCAGCCAGGGCAATTGATGGCTCTGACCCCCCAGAGAGGCCAGGAAAGAGAAAAGTAAGCACCAGGCTTCACAGTGGTAACCTCTGGAACTCTCTGCCACCTGAAATATGCCTTGCCTCCTCACAGGGAAGATTTAAATGAATATTTAAAACTTATCTATTGAAGCAAACTTGCTTTGAGCCTGGGACATAGTTGCCAGAGGTACAACTCATGTCCTAATCTTTTCCGCCACTGCCTCTTTTATCAATTGTTTGTTTTTATTGTTTTGTTCATTTCCATTTGTTTTATTAGTACAGTAATACCTTGGTTTACAAGCATAATTATTCATTTTAGAAACATGTTTGTAAACCGAAACATTCTTATATCAAAGCCAATTTCCCCATAAGAAATAATAGAAACTCGGATGATTCGTTCTGGGGCCCCATAGACTATGTACTCTACACACAAAATGAAAAAAACTCACAAAAGAAGTTGGGTAGAAGTCCATGTCCACACCATGGGTTAGGGACCTGGCTGCAGAATCTGCTCTGCTTGGGACTAACAACTGGAGTTTACCTTGTGTTTTTAATATGACATTACTGTAATAAAATGCAATTTGTAGCCCTACACACACTTGACTAGCTGTCCCATGTCTGAATATGGCTTAAAAATAAGAAAAAATATTGAGCACAAATTAAATAATAGTATAGATACAGTGGTACCTTGTATAAAGGAATTAATTTGTTCCAAATAAAATTATGTTAAGCAAATTTTCCTTTATACAAATTTCCCATAGGAATGCATTGAAAACAGAGTAGTCCCTGATCACGACCATTTTTATGTTGTACAGATTTGCCCCATAGACAATTCTGTTAAGCAAATTTCCCCTATCTCCGAAATGTTTATGTTGTACAGATTTTATGTTATACAAACCATTTGTTATTTTACAAGGGTCCACCGTATAAAGAAAAATAAAACCCAAACCTGCTCTCCCCTTTGAAAACATTCCTGGCTGGTGCAAGGGAGACCTCCCTTCCTCTCTCTTCACTCTGCTTTGGAGGCTGCATGAGATGGAATATTCCAGACAATCACCCACAATCCAGCAGGTGGAGGGAGGGGGAGAGAGCCACCTTTGGCTCACTTGTCATCATGTGACCTGCTCTAGTGCTTGTATGGCAAGACATTGCTTGTTGATCAAGACACAATTCAGAAGAAATGTTTGCTTGTCTTGCCAAATGCTCTTAAACCAAGTTACTCTTAAACCAAGTTATTACTGTGTTGTTATTGTTCTGCACCTCCCAGAATGGCCTCGTAGCCAGATGGGCAGTATATAAATCTAATGAATAAAGAAATATTAAATCTGTGACCAGGACAGGGTTCAGAGGGCATCAGTGGAAAGATACTAGAGCAATGTGCTGCACAACTCTTGCAGCACTTGATCCCAAAGGACATTCCGGTACTGTACTATGTGCAAAAATATAAATATAAATAAAAACAGAATCCTACTCTGAATAGAACATGATGATCTCCAGCCTGATGAGACAGGAATCTGAAATTTCTGTTTCCACGGAGGGAACTTTATGACGTTCTGTGACAGGTTAATGGTTACTTTGACTCTCTTCCAAAATCAGAAGGGATCTTCACAAGCCATCCACTGGACAAAGCAAACAATGGATTTTTGGCAATTAGAACCTATCTAACCTTAGTGGGTTCAGGGAAGAGGTTGTGTTTCATCTTAACAGAGATCTTTACAGATGCATGCAGGGCTTAGACCAGGTATGTCCAAACTTCAGCCCTCCTGATGTTTTGGACCATAACTCCCAGAATTCCAAGCCTGTACTGCCAATGACAAAGCACTGAGGGAGTTGTGGTCCAAAACAACTGGAGGGCCAAAGTTTGGACATGCCTGGCTTAGACTGACTCTGAAGAGTTAAATATGTGTAGTAAGAACAATCTGATAATTGTGTCCTCTGTTCTCATTTGTAGCTCACCAGAAAAAGAAAATGCCTTTTCTCTAGGAATATGCAACAACCCAAATCTGCATACTAGTTGTCCACCGTCCACCCACACAGAAGGCTTTTTGCCTTACTCATTTGCTTCCTATTGGTTTGTTTTGAAAAGTTTATGCTTCCTGAGAATCCTAGTTCTTTTGGAGCCACCTTTTATAGAACCTAATGGGCAGCAACTTCCTGAAAGCACAGTGACAACATCTAAAAACAACAGGAAGTAACACCAGAGTGGTTGGTGCTTCAAGTAAATAAGTCACAAACCTTCCTACAAGTGAGCAAATTTGCAATGTTCACAGTTTGGGTGGATTCCGGGCCTTGCAATCTAAAACACAAATAGCAGATCCCAAGATTAGAGGAAGGCAACAAGGAGGATTAGAGGACTGGAATCCAAGCCGTATGTTGAAATATGGAAAGATGTAGGCAAATGTAGCCCCGAGAAAGGAAGACTGAGAAGAGATAATGATAGCACTTTTCAAATACTTGAAATGCTGCCATACAGGAGAGGGGCAGGATCTGTTGTTGATCATCTCAGAGTGCAAGACACATCGTGATGGGCTCAAGTTCCAGGACATCAGAGTTTGGTTGAATATCAGGAAAAACTCCTAAACTGTACGAGCAGCACAACAATGGAACCAAGGACCTGGGAAAATTGAGAGTGCTTCAGTGCTGGAGGGAGCCAGGGAGCCCTCCTGAAAGAGCCATCCCTCAAGGAGGTGAAAGGGATGGCTTGTAGGTATAGGGCCTTTTCAGCAACTGCCCCCCAGACTATGGAATGCCCTCCCATGTGAGACCTGCCTGGCGCCGACGTTGATGACATTTCGGAGCCAGGTAAAAACCTTCCTGTTCCAGAAGTTTTTAAACTGATGATTGTGAGTCGTGATGGCAATTTTAGTGTTGTGTTTTTAATGTATTGTATTTCTTGTATTTACATGTTTGTATTGTTCTAATTTTATTGTAATTTTGATGTTTTAATTGTCTATTTTGATTGTGAGCCACCCAGAGACCTTTGGGTAGTGGGTAGAGATGGGCACGAAATGAACAATTTTTTGTTTCCATTTTCATTTTTTCGTTTCATTATGTAATGAAACGACAAATGAATTTTGTCTCTAAAATGAAACGAAACAAACAGAAACACCGGAAATTTTGTCGTGTGTTTCGTTTCTGTTACTGCAATATGAGTGAATTGCTTAAAATCCTAAAAAAATTCACAAAAATTGAAATAAATGGTAACAAAATGGTAACAAACAAATGAAAATGAAAACAATTTTTTGGAAAAATTCGCAAAAAACGGAAACGAACCGAAACGGACCCTTCAAACGACAAATGACAAACGAAATGCCATTTTTTTAATTCGTGCCCATCTCTAGTAGTGGGCAGCATACAAGCTATATCAATCAATCAATCAATCAATTTAAGAGAAAATTGGACAACCATCTGTCATTTGCTCCAATTTGCTCTGGATTCCTGCATTAAGCAGAAGCTTAGAACTGATGACTTTATAGGCCTCTTCCAACTCAATTAGTCTATGATTCTAGTACAAAATACCTGGAAATCATCAGGCTTCCTGGTTCTAAGGCATAACATGCAGCCACTGGATGGTCAACACGCTGGTGTGAGTCAGCTTACACAAGCCACACTCCCAATGTGATGAAATAACAGATAAAAATAAAATACTGCATGGCTGTTTCTTGAGCTTCTAATAGAAAGCGGCAATAGTCTCCTCACAGTATTGTCCTGATGCAAATACAGCATCTGATCATTTTCTCAGATCTGATGGCTGGGAAGCTTGGAAATAATGAGTCCAGTCATAAGGCAAGGGAGAGATGCCAGTTAATATTGGTGTATGATTTTTTAAAAATTAAGAAAGCCTGCCTCTGTATCATAATTTGATTAAACCATTACCAATCTCCTCAGAAGACAATTAAGATGAATTTCTGAAATGTAGAAATGAAGACTGGTAGGTATAGTGTGCCAGACCATTAATTTTCATTGGATCCAGACTTGGAATTTATCCAGTCTTTAGAGATTCACAAAACTATGGAAGAATCCCGAAGAACTCAAAACTTGTATGAAATCTCTCGAAAGTTTTGCTCCCAGAGAACCTAAGCTCTGTCTATAGAACTATTGAGTGAAAGTTGAGCAGGCAAGTTTTTTTTTTTTTTGGTAGAGTCAGCAGTCTCTTACTGATCAATAAATGGCCAATGCAATATAATCCCAGGTCCCTCGGTAGGATCTAGCCCCCACCCTGAGACTTCAGCTTCTATTTATAGCATTTCTACAGATATCTCAGCTCTAAGCCTAGGGCTAATTTTTACAAGTAAGCTGAAAGTGGTGCTCAAGCATTTCAAGACTGTCAAACTGTGGCAATGTGCATTGTTTCCCAGTGGATGCAGGTGAGGACATCATCCTACCTGGAAAACCAACACATCTGTCAAAGTGATGGTCCAAAACTTGAAGGCACACCTGTTGTATCTCCACAAGACAAATTATCTCCCCTTCAACCATAAACAAAAGCTCAGAGATTGCAACATTCAACTTGCCCTCTAAAAGGGCTACTTTCCTAATTTGGAATGATGTATACATCCCGTTTTGTCATGTTATTCCATTGAATGTCCAGGATCAGGACATGGACAGGTGGATCCTAGAAGAAGACCATTGCAGGGAGTGGTATCAGGAGATAGATATCTAGTCTCGTGCGTTCCCAGATGCATCTGGTGGGGCCCCTGTGAGATACAGGAAGCTGGACTAGATGGGCCTTTGGCCTGATCCAGCATGGCTCTTCTTATGTTCTTATGTAAGGTGGTTTACTCAAGCTGGGTATCTATCCATGAAGCCGGAACGTGGGAGTTCAATTCCCCAGTGTGCTTTGAGTGAAGGCGGGGGGTGGGCGGGGAAAAACCAAGCTGTATCGCCTTGGGCAAGCGGCCGAGTCCTAGAACATCCCCAGAAGAAGGGAATGGTAAACTACTTCTGAGTGTTCTATATAAGGAAACTCAGGGAGAACTGACACAGCGACATGTAATTATCATTATTCGAACCCGAACACAGAAAAATTGCTTTTTGATTGTATTTCCCAGAATCTTTCAGCAAGTAAACAAACCTGATTCATACTGAAGTATTTTTTTGCACAATTTTAAAGATATAGATATAGATATAAATATATTGTACATATAGATACAGCGGACCCTTTTATAACAAACAGCTTGTATAACATAAAATTTGTACAACATAAAAATTTGCTTAACATAATCGCCCATGGGGAGAATCCGTACAACATAAAAATGGGATTACTCCGTTTTCAATGCATTCCTATGGGAATTTGTATAAAGGAAAATTTGCTTAAGATAATTTCATTTGGAACGAATTAATTCCTTTATACAAGGTACCACTGTATATGGATAATTATTAGTATTCCCCTTCTGTTCTCTGGCTCAGAGGACCACAAAACGTTTCACCCTCTTGGAGGAGAAGGGAAATGGTGTTGTGAGGAGCCTCGTGGCGCAGTGGTTAAATGCCTGTACTGCAGGTAAAACTGTGCTCACGACCTGGGTTCAATCCCCGGTAACAGGCTCAAGGTTCACTCAGCCTTCCATCCTTCCGAGGTCGGTGAAATGAGTACCCAGCTTGCTGGGGGGGGCAATGTGTAGCCTGCACACTGTAATTAAAATTGTAAACCGCCCAGAGACCACTTGTAGTGGTATGGGGCGGTATATAAGCAGAACACTTTTGTGTGTGAAAACATGATAAATGCGGATTCCTGTCCCAAGTATTTATTTATTTTAGAGTATTTTTACCCCAACTTTCTCCTTGGAAAAGGACCCAAGGCAGCTTACAGTAATGAGGGATAATATACAGTCCAGTACAATTAAGACATGTTCAAGTATTAGAGAACAAGGAATTGAGGGACATCTTACAGCATTAATAGACAAACATTACATTAAAGCTACAAGGTTATTAGTAGTTATAAACACAAAGTCTGTGTGAACCTATAGATTCATAAGCAGATCTGGCTTACCGTTCCCAGAGAAAGGCCTCAACAACCCATATTCATGGACACCCTAACTGATCCTAGGGAAGCAGGAAGAGATCTTCTGGTTATACAGCGTTGAAGAATAGTGGTGCTTTCACAAGGGACAGTGATAAACCACCACTGCCAAGGCTAAATGTCCATACACCTTTACCATCTGTCCTGGGATCGCAATCAGGCAGCCCTTCCATATTTTGGAATTTCTACTGAACCAACTGGAAAGTCCCAGCCAGTTGTTCTCTGAAAGATATAGCATTTCCAAACCAGAGGCTGGGAAAGTAACATTTCTGGACACTAGTTCCCCCAATCTCACAGTCAGGATGCTGGGATCAGCACTATAAATAAATAAATAAATAAATAAATAAATAAATAAATAAATAAATAAAAAGTCCCAAGGGGTGGGTGGGTTACACCGGGTTTCTTTTTGTTATATTTGTTATATTTTTGTCATATTGGTGTGTTTTTTTTATTAATATTTTCTTTTCCTTTACAGTATTTTGTTGTTTTATGCTTTTTTGTATTGTACTTTTATAATCTTTAATTATTTTTTTTTAAAAAAAAGGAACTCTCCTAAATTTTGTATCCTCTGCACATCATCCCAGAATATCCCGTGGGGAAAATGATCTGCTAGGTTAGTGGGAGACAAAGCAACCTACAGTGGACCCGTGTATAACAAACAGTTTGTATAACATAAAATCTGTACAAGATAAAAAAATTCCGGAGATAGGGGAAATTTGCTTAACATAATTGCCTATGGGGTGAATCCGTACAAAATAAAAATGGGATTACTCCATTTTAATGCATTCCTATGGGAAATTTGTATAAAGGAAAATTTGCTTAACATAATTTCATTTGGAACGAATTAATTCCTTTATACAAGGTACCACTGTATTACAATAACCAGTGCAAAGAATTTGTGAACAAAAAGCAAAAACAAAACAAAACAAAACAAAACAAAACAAAACAAGACATCTCTTCCAGGCAATCAAATGGGGAATTTAAGTCTAGACTAGGAATGCTGAATAACCGACAGGGAAGAACACTATCAGACCAGGGGAAAATACAGTGAAAGTTAAAATGGTACACTGAGGAAGACCAATATAGGAGGGAGAAAATGATGGCAGCTTTCTTTGAAGAAGGCGGAAGGCAGGCAGGAAAAGAAGATGAGATGGACAAGGGATGCCACAGGTCTGACTTTACAAGACTTAAGCAGCGTAGATGCGGATGGGCCATTTGGGCGATCTCTCATTCATAGGATCACCATAAGTTAGAGGTGACCTGATGCTACAGAGCAAAACCCACAGAGATGTAGAGAAGGTGTTGTTCTTCTTGTTGTTGTTGTTATTGTTGTTGTTCCTCATTAGAGTAGGCAGAAGTCAACATAACAATGATCTTTGGCAAGGTCAAACAAGTTGTGAAGTAGAGATGGGCACGAATAAAAAAAATGGTGTTTTGTTTGTCGTTTGTCATTTAGGGGGTCCGTTTCGGTTCATTTCCGTTTTTCACTAATTTTTGCAAAAAAATTGTTTTCGTTTTCATTCATTTTGTTACCGTTTTGTTACCATTTATTTCAATTTTTTGTGATTGTTTTTAGCATTTAAAGCAATTTAATGTATTGCCGTAACGAAAACGAAACGGATGACAAAATTTCTGGTGTTTCTGTTTGTTTCGTTTCATTTTGGAGGCAAAATTCATTTGTTGTTTCATTACGTAACGAAACGAAAAAACAAAAATGAAAAAAAAATTGTTCATTTCGCGCCCATCTCTATTGTGAAGTGCTCCCATTGGTCGCTCACCAACTGACAGGTCTCCAAAGACCTCCAGTGGATGCTGGATAAGGGCTGACTCAGCTCTGATGGGAAAGATTCTCCTTGGGAACCCAACAGTGTGACTTGCTACAGAGCTGCCTCAAACCAAGAGTTACCGAGGGATTGGCCCACCCAGCCTGCCTGACCAGCTGCCAACAAACTAACAGAAGCTCAAAGGAGGCTACAATGCAAATCTTGATTTAGAGTGGATGTTTGGCTTTCCAGGTGCTTCCAAAATCTCTTAGATTTCAGCCAACAACTGCTTTCTAAGAATGTAAGAGTTTTGCTGGATCTAGAGCAGCAAATTACAAATAAAGTATTTATCCTTTGCAAATCAAGGGCTTTGATAATAATAAAGTTATTTTTCAAAAGTAACATAATTTGGGTGATAAAATGTGATACATTTTCCTTTCTTTTTTTAAAGGACAGCCCCCCCAAAAAATTGTGACCTTTGTTTATCCATCCTAAGGATACTGTCCAAAAAGCAATAGGTAGCATAAAAGGTTTTTTTAACTGTTCTAATCAGGAGGTGAACAATGAATTACTTTTGAAACATTGCCTCAAGTAGCTGAAATGAATAATACTTCAGATAACGAATGCCTCAGTTAATGAAAAATTCAGATAACGTAATGAAATTTCCAGGAATAGGGAAATTTCAGTTAATGAAATCTCCCTATAGGCTGCCTCAGACAACAAAACTTCCATTACGCTTTGCAAAAAAAAAGTGTACCCAGGATGCATTGAGCCCTCTGTAGTTTGTGGAGGGGTGGGGGGAGTTGGAGCAGTTTTTTGGTTTTGGAGCCATTGTGGATACTTTTTCTTCTGAAGCTGCTGAGGGATTTGGACCTTTCAAACTTGGAAAGGTAGGTAGCTGATGCTTCCTTGCTTTCTTTTGTGTTTTTGCACTGCTTTTTATTGCACTTTTGGTGAGAACAGGCTGGAGTTTGTCTGGCTGCTTTCTTTGGTCCATGTTTGTATTTTGCACTTTTGGTGGGAACGGGCTGGGTTTCTCTTGCTGCTTGTGTTTGTCTATGTTTGCATTGCTTTCCCCATTGCACATTTTGCAGGAACAGGCTGGGGTTTGTCTTGCTGCTTTCTTCTGCCCATGTTTGCACTGCACTCCGAGGGGGTGTTCTGGGGGGGGGGGAATGTTCCATCACTGTATACTTTTAAAGAGGTCTGAAAAAATACACATTTTTTTGCCTTTTTTAATTAGTTGGTTTTCCATTCATTTCAACGGGAAACCTCATTTCGCATAACGAAAATTTTGGCTAGTGAAATTACCCGCAAAAACAATTAATTTCATTATCCAAGGTACCACTGTACAGTACTTAGGAAAAGTGATACAGTATTCCAAACCTGTGGATGCTATGTCCTGTGCTATTAGGATACCAGGAGCCAAGGGAGAGAAGGGGAAAAGACTCTGCCACCACAAAGCCTTTGGAGCTTAATATCTCTGCCCTCAGAAACCCCACCTTTTCCAAATTTCAAGGGATGCTTGGGGAAGAGAAGCCTGCCATTCACATGCCTGAGATCAGTAATTTTCCATAGAGATGGCGGGGTGCTTAATGGAAGTAGTGTGTCTGGTGTGCTTTACTAATTATATGGTTAATTGACAGCTTCCTCTCAGTGCCCCGACCCACACTCCTTCAATTAAGTTTTCCCCCACAGCCCCTTGGGAGCTCAATAGTTCCATTCCCTGTGCCCCAAACCTCTCCAAATTGGGGGTTCTTCAAGGGAAGAGCTTGAGGAAGCTCCACTGTAATTTCCACACTGCTAGCTGCCTATGATGAGTATTTTAAAGCACATAACATTGCATTGCTAAATGTTTTTTCCAGGGGCACCCCTTTTGAACTTGAGTAACTCAGCCCCCTGAACCCCATATCTCTCCAAATTTGGAGGGCATAAGGGGAGAGTCCAATGAAGGTACCCACCAAATTTGCTGCCTCTAGGACCATGGAATCTGATTTCAGTTGATTACTGGTTCATTTCATACGGGTTATTTTAAACAATTAATTTCTAATGAAATGAAATGAATCGCGGGGAAATGAAATGAAATGAATCAAATCTCAATTTTTTCCATTTCATGCCCATCCCTATTATAAACCTTCCATTAGGACTGGAGCTAATGGAAAATACTGTCTCTGTGTTGGATTTCTGAACTAAATTTGAGTCTAGACCAGTGATCCCCAACCTCAGGTGTTGTTAGACTGCAACTCCCAGAAATCCCGGGCGGCATAGCTGCTCATGAAGGCTTCTGGGAACTGCAGTTGAAGACCATCTGCATTACCTAAGGTTGGGAACCACCACATGACTATTGTGCTCTGTTTCAGGACCTTGTGGCCTGTTGCACATACTGACCTGGCTTTGATAGTCAGAATGAGACTGTATGGCAGCTTTGGGTCTCCTTCCCTTGCACCTGCTATGGAGCTTAACCACTCCCACCCATTCCCCTCATCTTCAGGTGAATGGCCTTCACTGAAACCCCTCTTAGGGCCTGGAATTTATGGCTATAGTTTTCTGAATTCTGGCTACAGGAACTCCTGGTAAATTCTGGGAGATGTCCTCAAAAGAATAGGAAAGTCCCCTGCCTAACAACAAGTATCTTGTACCAGTTTGGGACAGGATATACATAATGCGAAATCATTAACTCTGCAAGTACCAAGAAAGGAGCAATTCCATCAAAATAACACAATCCGCTCCATTGGTCTCTAGGCCAGGGTGGCTTCCAAGCAGTGTGTTGTCCCCACACATGATGGACTTTGGACCTGCCCCAAGCACTTTTAATTTAATTTTCATTTATTTTACTGAGATGGGGACTTGGGCTCTCAAGAGGGTGCAGGAGGCAGTTCTGGCATCTTTTCATTTCACCAGCATCCTCCCCCCCCCAAAAAAAATGTGGTTTCAAAAATGGCTACTAGAGAGTACGAAGGGGACTCCCCCTTGCTTTAAACAGCATCTGTATAAAAACAAATATTTTGGAATGTGGGTGCTAAATATGTTCAATCACATATTCTTGTTTTTGCTCTTTTGCACTGGCCTCCTTGGTTTTATGGACCAGTTACAAGGTACTGGTTTTAGTATATAAAGCACAGTTTCATAATTTGGATTTGGAATCCTGTAATTTATCAAAGCATATCTCTCTCTCTCTCTCTCTCTCTCTCTCTCTCTCTCTCTCTCTCTCTCTCTCTCTCTCTCTCTCTCTCTCTCTCTCTCTCTCTCTCTCTCTCTCTCTCTCTCTCTGATGAACTTTGCAGGTCTTGCTTCTCCGGGTCGCCACTCTAAGGGAGGCAAAGAACACTAACACCACAAATTGTGTCTTCTTGGTGGTGGCCTCTTCTCCCAGTTGGGAAGGACCATTTGAGCATAACAAAGCAGTCCTATGACATGGTGTCTTGGCAGAAGTATGTCAGGTGTGCTCTCTCCCATCTTTTAAAGAGGATCTTCAAAACTGTCCCCTTCAAAATGATGAGCATTCTGTTTTGGCTGGGGACGGGTCAGAAAACGAAACACGTCAGCACTGCTGTCGCTCGGAACCCAGTCCCACCCTCCAGAACAAAATCACCAATGCCTTACTTTTCTGTAGTTTGCACTGGGTGAAATTCCAACCAGGAAGCAACCTCCGATGCGTCATCTTTCCCTTTCCCTGGCTCTGGCCAATCAGACAGGGAGGCAGGATGATGGATGGCCTTGCACAGCTCCTGATTGGCCAGCACCAGGAAGAGGGAAAGATGACGCATTGGAAGCTGCTTCCTGATTGGAATTTTTCCCAGTGCCAGGTACAACAAGGTAAGACATCGGTTGATTTTGTTCCGGAGGGTGGCACTGGGTTCCAAGTACCAGCTGTGCTGGCATGTTTCGTTATGGAAGCAGTCCCTTTCCGAAACAAAACACCTAAGTCTAATATTGTTTCAAGAGTCATTTCAGGGTACCCTCACCTAAGTTAATTGTGTATGTCTACCCTGTTCCACTATCATTTTTGGCTTTTTTATTTATTGTCTTCACTACTTAGGGGCGTTTAATGTGGGCATCTGTGTTGTCTTATTGTAAACTGCTTACAGCAGAGGCACAGAAATGTATTAAACGAACCAACAAACCAACCAACAAACCTATCGGTTTACTGGGATGACAAATGTAATGGATCGATAGCGTGCAGGGTAGGTTTGGACTGACTCATCAACAGCGGCACCACCCAGTGCTGGCCCATGGCAGATTGCCCCTGAAGGAATGCGGCTCTCAGAAAGGCACAGTCTTGCCTTAACGACACCCCTGTAAGATGGGCCACGGTTGTTTTCCAAGTGGCAGGTGGGAGGCTGTAGGCCCGCAGGCATGTCCACACTTCGGCCCTGCTGATCTTTTGGACCACAACTCCCAGAATTCTAAGCTTAGAATTCCAATGACAAAGGACTGTGGGAGTTGCAGTCCAAAACATCTGGAAGGCCGAAGTTTGGACATGCCTGTGTGTAGGGTGACATGGGGGCACTCGCCTTAAGGCCACGTAAGACTAGCCTAAGAACTCCTTCACCCTACTCAGAAAATAATCCTGCTCAGACATAAAATAACCCCTTAGGATGCCTTTTTTATTCTTTCACATCTCACTAGTTTGGTTTCTTTGGGGACTGTGACAATATTTACCCAGAAAAAGCTTCTGAAAATAGTAGCAGGCTCCAAATAGGAAGAAAAATGTTGAACTTTGAGCTCTGCTGGAACAATTTTCAGGTAGCGGTAATTACACGTCATAAACTGGGCCCGCTTATAAACTCTTCTAGCCAATTCCCAGACCAGGTTCCTGTGAACTTCTATATAATGAAATGTGCTTCTGACATATATCTTTTCAAAAGCACCCATTTGGAACGGGTATCAATCAGGAGGGACTTGGGGGGGGGCTGTGAAGTAATTTAAATTCTATATGTGAAGCTTTATAAATCCTTGTGTGAGGTCTGGTCTCCCAGCTGAATTTCTTATGTATCATCTCTTCCATGGAGGGACGATAAATTTCCACAAGACATTCATGGCTACATTTGTTGATTACAATTTTTCCATCTCATGAAATGTGAAGAAAACAACATTTCGCAAACGAATAAGGCCATATTTTACAGCCTGACATCTGAATTTCTAGGAATGTTTCCTGTGGGCTGCAGTTTCAGGATCAAGGTACAGGCAATATAATGTCAGTCTCCCTTGCCCTCAATCTGACCCCCTAAAGGACCACAGGTTCGGCTTTGAAATAACTGGTGACATAACTCTCATTCTGGATAAGAACTCTGGCTGGTTTATCTGAATTATTTAATATATATTACTGCTGTTGTCAACTGCCTAGAATAGTGCATTGCACCAAGGGGGCAGCATATTGAAGAAATAACTGTTAATTGTTACATTGCCTTACTGGTTTTGTGATCTAATCTTGTCTGCCATAAGCTTATTTTATCTTGTTTGCTTTTGATTTTTATTAATGTTGTTGTGTTAGTTATGTTTTCATTTCTAATATTTTTGCTTTTTATTATATCCCTGTATCTGTATTTTGTAAAAGTTTATTTTAAGTTGTAAACCGGCCAGAGTGGTTTTCTGCCAGTTGGGCAGTATATAAATCAAATAAATAAATAAATAAATAAATAAATAAATAAATAAATCTGAGAGCTCTACTTGTGTTTTAAAAAAACCTCATTGCATAAAGGGCAAAAAATTGAAATAAATGAATAGTAATTGCAGGCTGTCAATATGATTCCAACATACAGCAACCACTATCACTGTTTTCTAGGTCCAGAATATTCAGAAGGGGTTCCCCATTTCTTTCTTCTGCAGGCACCCTAAAATGGTGCAGCATGCCCAAGGGCTACACAGGCTGGCTGATCTCCTAGGAGCCATAATGGAAAGTTGCATCTTCACTAAAGAAGGGCATGAACCAGAAACAAAGATGAATCAGAGTCTGGAAGTTCAGTCATGGCAACTGGACTTCTTTTCTTGAGAGATCAAAACATTTCACTATTCATCCAAGCAGCTTTGTCAGTCTTAGGAAAGTTGAAGAACAAAGGGCACTCATTCAAAGATGAGGATGTGCACTTATTAGACAGAGAAGATAGGTGGTTCAGGAGAGGGGTCAGGGGAGCCATTAATTTGTGTATTGAAAACTCCTCTCTCAACAGAGGTGGGGGACTAAGGCACAATCTGTCTACTACTACTTATCGTGCTGCCCCTTTCATCAATCCACAAACAAATCAGAAGCACTTCACGCCTCTGCTAGCATGGCCACAGCTAATGATCCATACTTAATAGGAGTTGGGAAAAGTTGCATAAGTGGGACGTTCACGCACCCCAGGCCATTGTCCACCTAATGAGCCTATTCCGGCCATTGTACAACTATGAGCCTATTCAGACCAGGGTGATGTGAAATCAAGGTGAACTATAAACTGGAGGCCTCACCACTAACTTTCCTCAGACTGATGAAGCTGCTTGGATGAGTCGCGAAACATTTCGATCTCACAAGAAAGGAAGTCCAGTTGCCATGACTCAACTTCCAGAAAACCTCACCTGGATGACTGAGATTCTTCACAGGCATGATGAACTGGAGTGTTTGTTGTTACCCATGAACCATCAATTCCCCTCAAATACTGGCAAAACAAAATGTCTGTGGTTCATTTTTTCCAAATCATGCCGGGGGGTGGGGAGCCTCCACCCCATCTGAAGTCCACCCATCACCTTCCCACTACCCCTGTTGTCTCCCTACTTGGTTCTTCCACCACCTACTCTACCTCCTCCTCCTCCACCCTATTGAGAGACATTGCCCTGACTTCCCTTTTGGGAGCGGGGCGTTGCTGTGTCCGCTTATGCACACCACCTACCAGCTGTCTCTGAAGATGATGGTGGTGGAGGAGGGAGAGGGAGAAGCAGCAAGACCAGATAGGGATGTGATGGTGGCAGCGGGAAGGGGGAATGGAGGGCATCTATTTGGCCAAAGCAATATGAAATGCCAAGCAGCACAGTTTAGTGCTTTGTTGTGTTTCAATAAAACAGCTTACACTAACTGAATTATGAACGAAACTGATCTTTTTTTCCTAGGTTGTAGCACAGTTTGTGCCACCTCTAGTCTTGACCTCTGTCTTTGCCATTGTATTCGTTATGTTCCATCTTGCTGAGATACAGTTCTCAAAACTCGCAGCAACGACAAAAGCTTCAGAAGCCTTCATTACCTAAAGGTGGCACCTTCCCAAGACCCTTCAGTTTGAACTAGTCCTCCAAACTATTCTGTTAAGCTCACATGCTGCAGGAATTTTCCCAACCAATGGATCAACCCAAAAGGTTGTAACATCCAGCATTACAACCAGATGCCTACAGGAAATCACTGGAATGGGACCCGAGTCAAGTAGCACTCTCTCATTCAAGTTTCAACTAAGTGGTTTATCACAAGAGTTGAGACACCGTTCAGTTTTGGGGGATATTTTTGTAACCCTTAAGAGAAACATTTCTTTCCTCTATATATCCCTGCCATCAGGGCCGGCGCTAGGTCTTTTTGCACCCTAGGTGGCAGGGGGACATAGAGGAAAGAAATGTTTCTCTTAAGGGCTACAAAAATATCCCCCAAAACTGAACGGTGTCGCAACGCTTAGGAGGCAGCAGCAGGGAAAGGCACGGGGGCGCGGGCGGGGGACACGGGCGGTGGCGGTGGCGGCAGGGGAGGTGCAGGGGGCTGCGGGTGGGCGGGCGCGGGTGGGCGGGCTGCCGCGGCAGCAGCAACAGGGGGCAGTTCAGGGGGGCGGGCGGGGGGTGGCGGCGGCGGCAGGGGGAGGCACGGGCGGCAGCGGGAGGGGGCCGTGGGCGGATGGCAGCAGGGGGGAGGTGCAGGGCGGGCGCGCGTCACCAGGGGTGGCAGCGGCGGGGGCAGCAGGCTAGCCAGCGGGGGTGGTGGGGAGTAGCGCCCCCTCTCCATTTTGGCGCCCCTTGTCCATTTTGGTGCCCTAGGCAACTGCCTAGTTCGCCTTAATGGACACGCCGGCCCTGCATGCCATTAAAGTTTTGCTTCTCATTGAAAATGGCTGCTACAACAGATGAGTAATCCTGGGAAGGGTGCGGAAGGAGCAATTCTCCATAGAACACTTGTTCTGGTCCAGAAAACGCAGGCAAACACACAAACAAACTCAAGGCCCTCCATTGTGTCCACCAGCGTACACACAAGAGAAAAGAAGCCGTTCAAACCAGGAAATTGCAGGCTGTGAATCATGGACGTAGATGAGATATAGACAGCCTCTATCATTAGAATGTTTTTAAAATTAAGTTCGTCGCTCCCTTCCAGGAGGAAGGACAGGAAGACGCCAAGTGTAGATGACAAGTGGTAATTAAGAGCGGCTTCCTTCTGAAGCTTTGTTGCCGTTCTCCCCAACCGCAGTCGCTCCTTCCCTCATGTCTTGACAACCGCTCTGTTTTAAATTCTCTCCCAGAGCTTCAAAAGGCTGCTTTTTTGAATTATAACAACACCAAGCAGCCACATCTGCTGGGGCATTTTAGAAGCTGTAACTGGAAGAAGCAACATTCTCAGATCCTATTTTCTCCGTCCATTTGTGGCCAGTAGAAATGGGCACCAAACAAAAAATGAAATGCTGTTTTGTCGTTTCATTATGTAACGCACCAATAGAAACTGTTTCATGACAAACCAAACCTAACCTCCTTTTTTTTAAGTTCAGGAAATGAAACTGGGGAACTTCCTCAAGTTCTTCCCTGTAAGCCTCCCAAATTTGAAGAGATTTGGGGTTTAGGGGGCAAGTTATTGAACTGCAAAGAGGGTCCCCCCCCCAGCAATATTTGGAAGTGCTGTGCCGGCATAGGTCAAGTTTTTACTTCCCCTTGGTTAACCCCTATATTGCCAGCATACACCATACACACTTCTGTAATTAGCTAGAGGAACCCTCTTTGCAGTTGAATAACTTGCCCCCCCTGAACTCCAAACCTCTCCAAATTTGGGGGGCTTAGAGGGAAGAGCTTGATGAAGTTCCCTTGTGATTTCCATGCCTGCAATCATTATTTTCGAGTACATATTTTTATGTACTTGAAAATAGAGATCACAGGTATGTAGCAGCATGGAAATTGCAGGGTGACTTCTTTGGGCTCTTCCCTTTAGCCCCCCCCCCAAATTTGGAGAGGCTTGGGGTTCAGGGGCTGAAATATTAAACTCCAAAAGGGTCCCCCTAGGAGAAAATCATTTCTAATTGAGTGGAAAGTGCTTAATCACTCCCCACGAGGAGAGCTTCCTCAAGCAGTTCCCTTAATTACAAATTATTTTCTCCTGGGGGACCCTACTTGGTGTTTAATAACTCAGCCCCCTGAACTCCAAAGCTCTCTAGATTTGGGGGCCTTACAACAAAGATTCCAAAGAAGTTACCCCACAAAGTCGGTGCCTCTAGGACCCAGGGGAACAATTATAAAGAGTAATTAATTGTTTTAAAAGCAAAAGTGTTCTGCTTATATGCCACCCCATACCACTACAAGTAGTCTCTGGGCGGTTTACAATTTTAATTACAGTGTGCAGGCTATACATTGCCCCCCCAGCAAGCTGGGTACTCATTTTACTGACATAGGAAGGATGGAAGGCTGAGTGAACCTTGAGCCTGCTACCAGGGATTGAACCCAGGTCATGAGCACAGTTTTACCTGCAGTACAGGCATTTAACCACTGCACCACGTTTCATTTCAAAAATCCTTTTTTAAATTTGTTAGTAATGAAATGAAATGAAGCAAAAGAAGAAATGAAATGAAATGAAACACTATATTTTCATTTCCTGCCCGTCTCTAATGGCCGGGCTTAATATCTGTGCTGCCTGAGCCGTGTGGTGGCTAGACTTGTGTGGTGCTATAACACTTGAGTAACAGGAAAACAGAAATATGACAAAAGGTGCACAGATAAAAGAAGTGCTATCTCAAAACAGTTGGAGATGGGGTATTCTTAATCATAATTCCAGATTTTGAGAAGAACAAACACAAGCATACACTAAGGTTGAACAAGCACAACAACCAGGTGTGGCCAAAGATGAAAAACTAATATGTTTAAATTTCATGATTACAGGTCCCAGAATCCAAATGGAGTGGGTTCTGGGAACTGTAGTCCCTAAGCGCAAGCTTTCTTATGGCTGGGTGTAGTTAGCAAGGCTATTTTTGTGATAATATGACAATATCCCTATTTACAAAAATGCTCACATAACCCAATCCTTTCACTTTTGGGGGCAATATCAGGCACAATCTACAGTCATCCAGGTGTCAAAAGAGCTGTGTAGCTGAATGGTATTTGAACTCGTGTCTTCTTGGCTGAAGACTCCAAATGTGTTCACCTCCAGCTCTTGGAATCCTCAACCTGAGTAGCAGCCCAATTCATCTGTAGCGAGGGCTATTTTACCCTCTATGGGCGCTTTTACACGACCCCTAAAATCTGAGGCAAAGGGCTCCCAGATGCAGAGCTTAAAATTGTTTTCCCACCAGCTGCATACTTTAAACAAAATAAAGTACGACCACACCCACCTAAGCACGCCCCAGCGCATTTTTAAAGTACTGGAGGTAAAAAAAATTCTGATACCGATTGTAAAGCAGTGAGTGCCAGGCTCTCCTCGCCTTCTGTTTGGTTTTTTTGCCCCCCCCCGCCCCTTTAAGAGACTGGAATGCTTTCGGGATTGCATCCGATGGCAGAGCGGAGGTCAGCCTGCATTCTTTTCTCCCTTTTTTTCCTCCCTCCCCTCACGCAGACAGGAGCAATGACATGCGGAGGGGTGGGAACACAGCAAGAGGAGCAAACCCCAAAGATCTCTGGTCCAAACTTAAGTTGCTAGTGGATCTTAGGGGTCGTGTAAACGCGCCCTATATTACACTACCACACTCTAACAAAATATTTGTCTTATAACTTGGCGGGAGGAAGTGTAGTAGCACAAGACTTGACTGATGTATGTTTGGCTGCCAAGTTTCCAGGAGAAAATTATATAATTGGCCTCCTCAATATTTCATTAGCTGTAAATTCCTAGCTTTCTCTCTTTGGTGTATTGAAATGTGATGGGAACGGCAGATTCGACTATTTGGACAAAAGAGTTGGCCTGTTAAGTAAACCATTTTGAGAGTTTTATTACAAATCCCATAAAACGGGTTGGTGAGTGATGGTGGTGGTGGGACTTCTCAGCTCAGGGAAACACTCCTGGGGATTTTAAATCTCTTCCACTATTAACATGCTCCTTTAAGAGTCGAACACAGCTTTCTTGGAGGCCAACATGTTTTTGCATTTTCAGAAAGGTACACATTCAAAAGAACCTGCAGGGCATGTTGTAAAGAAATTAATTATCCCCCAAATAATGCAGTGATGTAAGAGGGATTCTTGCAGTTTTCTGAGGATCCTATTTCCTTGCTCATCTTACACTGGTTTTATTCTTCTGCCCCTTTTCTTGAATTTGCCAACTAATATTTTTCTGCATACATGGAGAATACACTGCCTTCACCACTTATATGCACAAACTCTGCCCTTAAGGTGGCTTTGGTTCACTGTGCAATTAAAAATGCAATGCACAGAAAAAAATGGAAATTTCAGAGGTGAGTATTCTGCTAAAACAGATGCCTATCAAGGCAGGGAAACATGTTCCCAAAATTGTAGTTTTAAAAATGCACACACATTTGGGGTGGGAAGAAATACAGTAGGACTGCAATATCCACAGGTAGAGATGGACACGACTCAAAAAAATGGTGTTTCGTTTGTCGTTTGTCATTTAGGGGGTCCGTTTCGGTTTGTTTTCATTTTTTGTGAATTTTTGCAAAAAAATTCATTTTTGTTTCATTATGTAATGAAACAAAAAACAAAAACGAAAACGAAAAATTGCTGTTTTGTTAGCATTCATTGCAGTTCAATGTATTTGCCGCAACAAAAACAAAACACACGGCAAAATTTCTGGTGTTTCGTTTCGTTCCGTTTCATTTTGGAGACAAAATTCGTTTTTCATTTCGTTATGTAACGAAACGAAAAACGAAAATGAAAACGAAAAATTGCTCATTTTGTGCCCATCTCTATCCACAGGGGATCAATTCCAAGCACAAACACATGCACACCCACGAATGCCAGAACTCATAGATAAATGAATCTTGTAATCTCTGGTTTCCCCTTGTGGTCAATTCTGGTAATAATTCTTGAAAATACATATTTCTGGGTGGTTTTATTTACTATTTTCAGGCAATAGATAAGTGGAGCAAGTTATCCCAAAGATACAATAGTTCTACAGTACACGAAGAAGGGACCAGATATCACCCAGTTAGAAGAAAAATGAAAAACAAAAGTAAAAGAAGCAAATAAAAAGGAGAAAAACCCAAAGTGTTCTGCTTATACTGTATAACACCCCATATTGCTTAAAGCACACTCTGGGTGGTTTACCATTTATTTACGCAGACTACACATTGCCCCCTCACCAAGCTAGGTACTCATTTTACTGACTTTGGATGGATGGAAGGCTGAGTGAACCTTAAGCTGTCTACCTGGGATTGAAACCCAGGTCGTGAGCACAGTTATAGCTTCAGTACAGCAATTTAACCACTATGCCATGAGGCTCAGTGATGGGAACTGAAAAAGAGCTGGAGATAGATGTGGGAGAGGAAATAGATCCACCTCTGGAAAAGTTCACAAGGCCTATTTAGGCTCTCCTGCACTAACCATATACAAGACTGCAGTTTGTGTATATCTAAACGGTGCCATCTGTTCAGTAGGGCAGGGCTGTTCAACCCACCATTCAAGTGGGTGAACAGCCTGAGGTCTACTTTTTCTGGGCCAAAGTGCCTGAGGCTGCTACACTAAACCCTCTACTTACGAATTTTACCCGTTCCGAGCCCATGCTCATAAGTTTTTTAAAAAATTGTAAGTAGAGCAGCGGTTTCCCATAGGAATGCATTGAAAATCAATTAATCCATTCTGGAGGGAGCAGATTTCAATGCGCCATGATGGCCCTTGAACTGCCCTGCTTGGCTGAGACAGTGGGCTGGCAGACCCAGAACTTTGCTGGGGCAGTGGTGGTCTTTGGGTTGGGGGAGGGAGGGGTGGAGAACTTATCTCCTCACTTTTTTTTTATTGATGGCTGGTGGGCTACTTTTGAACCCTTCGTGGGCTACTGGTAGCCCGTGGTCTACCTGTTGTGCAGGCCTGCAGTAGGGCAATCGAAGAACCCTGTATTAATTGTGCGCTGACCCATTGATCCAGCTTCCAGATTGTGCCCTTTCTCTGTGTCCTCAGTAAGAAATTCCACTGTGGATTAGGGCCCTTCCCTGGGAGCTGCACAACTCCTGCTCACAAATAAAGAAACCCAGGTTGCCCTGCCAAATAATCTGTACTACCCAGTGAGAGCTCCTTCGACACAAATGCTGCTTGGATTTCACTGACAGTGAACAAAGACTCAGCATGCAAAACGCAACTGGCGACACCAGCTAAATGGCATTTTTAATGGGTGTTGTTTTATTTTTAAATTTGCAACCACCCTGATAGGTGAAACAGGAGCATCTTGAAGCCTGCATCTTTCCTAGATGAACCTCATGCTATGAGATCATTGTCTCAAGGAAAACCCAAGATCCTGCAATGTGTTCCTACATAGTCATAAAGCCATCTTCTGTCCAAAGAAGTTTCGCCTGCAAAAGCCTCCCCAGTGGTGCTCATGACATCCTGCCTAGCACCTTGGAGAACCTGACAAACGCTTGTTTGTATTCCTGAATATATTAGCTGCCTGACTGAAAAAATGCCCATTGGAGCACAAGCCTTGTTGCCAGAGGGGGGAAAAACACTATGGACAGGTTAGACATCAAGATTTCCATCTGATATGGGATAAATTGTGCCAACAACATTGCTTTAGCATTGATTGCAGTTTCTCTGCTGAACCACCTCCAGAGGTAGATGCCACTCTTAGTACTTGGGAGGCTGCTGTCCAAGTGCCGTAGTGAACACCCTGTGATGCACAGCTATTAGTGTAATAAGATGAAATAGAGCAGACAGTGCCTACACAGAGAAAGTGTGTAGGCTACTGGTGGACTTGATAAGGCTTGCAAGAGTTAAAGCCTGTAGCATCCATGCTCTGCATTTCCTCTGGGTCTCTCCCTATATCTTCAGGAACAGGAAGCATCTTCCAGCACAAAAGCCAAAATCAAGTTCAGAGAAGTTCTCAAGTTCTTCATTTCAGTAACTAAGCCTCTAGAGATGGGTTCCTATGCTTCAAGAAGGAGATCTTGCCCAAAGCTGGGGAGCCACCCTACCATGGTGTTGTAGCTTTTACAACCCTGTATGCCACCCGTGGTTTGAATGACTGGGAGGGGCATTTCTGGGCTGAGATGACTGTCATTGTATCCAGCACAACCCAATCATTCCCTCCGGCCTCTGTATTTATAAAAAAAAAAACCCACCTCTCTGTTGAGTGTCCCTTTCCCCTTCTCTTTAGTCTGCTGGAAGCAGCATGTCTTGTTAGTTTGCTGTTGATTTGTTCACAATTGTAAGAAATTGAATGTTTTTACTCTTCTCCTACAAATGTCTCCGAGTTACTGAGGGCCAGATCATGAGAACAGGGTGGATTATCTGTAGCTCATCTCCTCTGTGAGTCCCTGTACTTCTACAAAGAAAAGAAAAGAAAATTTACCAGAAATTCAAAACTCTACAACAAATGCTGCCTTGCAAGGAGCCCCATGGCACAATGGTTAAATGCCTGTACTGCAGCTAAAACTGTGCTCACGACCTGGGGTTCAATCCCAGGTAGCCGGCTCAAGGTTCACTCAGCCTTCCATCCTTCCGAGGTCGGTAAAATGAGTACCCAGCTTGCTGGGGGAGGGGGGGCAATGTGTAGCCTGCATACTGTAATTAAAAACTATAAACCACCCAGAGACTACTTGAAGTGGTATGGGGTGGTATATAAGCAGAACACTTTGCTTTTTGCTTTTTGTAGAGGGGGTGGTATCTAGGAAAGCCAGATTGGGATCCCAAGAAGGCTGGGTTTGTCCATATGGTCTTGAATTCCCTTGCCCCCCCCAACAGCACTCCTTTCCCCCATCGCCTTCTCACCATTCATGCAGAGAAGATGAAGAAGAAAGAAGCGAGATACATACAACTGAGAGCTGGTTAGGTCCTTCCCTTGGCACTCATCTCATGAACCATCTCCTACTTTTCTGTATATGCAAAGCTCTGATTACTCTGCTGAAACACCCATCATTCTATAGGCAGCCAAACAACTGAACCCCTGATTTAAAAAATGTCATGTATATGGTGAATAGGTATGATTGCAATACTGAATTCACCACCACTGAATTTGTTAGTGCTTCCTTCTGGCTGCATAGGTTTGCATTTTAAAAATGGTTGAGCTGGCACACCTACTGTACATCTCCAAACAACTGTAGGCCTCCTTTAGCTTTTGATTATCAACACCACCAACCCCCACCCCAAGCATTTCTGTTTAAGCTACTAAATAACTGTGCTATCAAGTCAATTCTGATTTATGGTGAGTGGTGGCCTTTTTAAAGGCATACCGGGTAGACAATACTCAGAGATTTATTATTCCCTTCCATGTGTGGTGGGGGTGCCCTGGGATGGTGCAGCTTCCCCAAGGCCACACAGGCTGGCTCTTTCCCCTGAAGACACGGTGGGGAACTTCCAAGCTCTAATTCCTCAGTCAGATAACTACACCACTCATAAGAACAGAACAACGTAAGAAGAGCCCTGCTGAATCAGGCCAAAGACCCATCTAGTCCAGCTTCCTGTATCTCACAGTGGCCCCACCAGATGTGTCTGGGAGCACACGAGACTAGAGATCTGTCTCCTGATACCACTCCCCTGCATCTGGCCCTTGAAGTACCCTGGTTTTAAGCCTGGAGATTACACATCTCCATTACGGTTTGTAACCTGTGATGGATTTCTCCTCCAGGAACCTGTCCAATCCCATTTTGTAGGCATCCAGGCCAGATTACCCTGCACCCAATTACCCAGCCATCAGTTTAAACTACTAACATGAACTTTAAAAAAGAAGAAGAAAGAAAATGAAGAGAAAGGAGCATTCAGCAGTTGCTTGATTATTTTCTGACTTCTGACTTCTATGCTACATCTGTGTTAAACAAACACTAATTCAAATCAGTTTCTTTTTTTTTTTTTAATGTTTTGCAGAAGTTATTTGGTGTGCATTTATACATCATGGAATGGTGCAGCAGAGGCACATACTGTTTTATGCCAGATGTCATGCATTGATCTCTGGATTCCATGGGGCAAAGTGTGTTCAGCCCACATCCAGTTTGGGCAAGAGCGACCGATATAAATCAATGTAAAAGACAACTGGAACCTATACTGTAAAATCCTTCCCACTAATGCTGCCAGCCAGGCTATGCTCCTTTACATTGCCTTTTCAGCTTCACCTCTGCTCTCCATTCTGGGTAGACATGTTCTTACCAAGAGCCAGCCTACCCCTGACATTTCAAAAATGCACCTCCTTGTTTAAATAGCAAG
The DNA here is from genome assembly GCA_023846285.1 of Phrynocephalus versicolor. Classification (NCBI taxonomy): domain Eukaryota; kingdom Metazoa; phylum Chordata; class Lepidosauria; order Squamata; family Agamidae; genus Phrynocephalus; species Phrynocephalus versicolor. Next base: position 8,426,870 of record JAHTLZ010000204.1, on the reverse strand, counting down.
TGACCGGTTGTCCACTTCCAGTTTTTTGTTTGGTGGAGAACTTAGGAGCATGTTGCAAGTTATACCAAATATTTGGGAAGGTTGTCTCAATTTTTGTTCACCCGAGGAGCTTTTGAGGTTCTGGAGAGCCTTAACAAACATCCATGACTGAGTAACATTTCGGCCATCCATCCTTAAATGCTCAAAAAATAATAATCTCAAAAGCTCTCATTATTAATGTCTGTGAAAATAACAGTTGCTGTGGTTACAACCCTTGGCTGGCCCTCTTTGGTCATATGTAGAGATGGGCACAAAACGAACAATTTTTCATTTTCGTTTTCGACTTTTCATTTCGTTATGTAACGAAACGAAAAATGAATTTTGCCTCCAAAATGAAACGAAACGAACAGAAACACTAGAAGTTTTGTCGTCTGTTTCGTTTTCGTTACGGCAATACATTGAATTGCTTTAAATGCTAAAAAAATCACAAAAATTGAAATAAATGGTAACGAAACGGTAACGAAACAAACGAAAACGAAAACGATTTTTTTGCAAAAAATTCACGAAAAACGAAAACGAACCGAAACGGGCCCCCTAAACGAAAAATGACAAATGAAACACAATTTTTTTGAGTCGTGCCCATCTCTAGTCATATGCACATTCTTGCATCTTCATACAGAGTGCAGCACAACGATCCAGTGTGATACTGAGAGGGCTCTCAAAGGGAATCTGGTACTAAATGAGAGAAGGCCAAATGAGCTGCAACATGACTTTTGCACACATCAGGGGGAAAAAATCCATGCAGAATGTCCAATCTTTGGGGGCCAGACCTAACATTGTTTCCTGCATCTCCACCTTCACCGTGTTGGTCATTTTCTGTAATGAGAAATAAGCTTGTCAGTTTGTCTGTGAAGATTCTCAGTCATCCAGGCGAGTTTATCTGGAAGTTGAGTCATGGGAACTGGACTTCTTTTTCTTGAGAGATTGAAACATTTTGCTGCTCATCCAAACAGTTTAATCAATCTGATAAAAACTAGTAGCCCACACTAAGGCAGAGCCTCATCCACCCAAAGGGCCCGATACCAAAACACAAAAGGAGCAATATAGTACAGTGTTGGTGAACCTATGGCACACTCAGAGCCCTCTCTGTGGGCAACCGACATCACCCCTTCACAGCTACCTGTATTCAGGTTAAATTGCTGCATTGCCACGTTGAGAAAAATTAGTGGGTTTTGAATCGCAGTTTGGGCACTTGGTCTCTAAACGGTTCTCCATCACTGATATATATATAGTATATGCGGTCCAATGCAGTGAGGAGTGTGCAGACCTCTACATTGGAGAAGCTAAACAACCATTAAACAGAAGGATGGCCCAACATAGGAGGGGTAACAGCTCAGGACCAGAATCAGCAGTATACCTCCACTTGAAGGACAAAGGGCACTCTTTCAAAGATGAGGATGTACACATATTGGACAAAGAAGAGAGGTGGTTGGAGAGAGGGGTCAGTCATCCAGGCGAGATTATCCAAAAGTTGAGTCATGGCAACTGGATTTCTTTTCTCGTGAGATCGAAAAGTTGCAGTGCTCATTCAAGCACAAACGGTTCAGTGCACATTCAAGCTTTGTCAGTCTTCCAGTTGCCATGGCTCAACTTTTGGTGAAATTGTAAGTGTGCATGAGACATGGCTAAATTTTGATGGAATATATTTTAGATTTCCAGTAGATATAATCCATCAAAATGATATATATAAAGGGAAGAGTCAAGATGGCTCCTCTTGACCATAAATGGGTCTTTCTTTGACCCTAAGACCTTTATGAGGCCTCCCTGCCCTACTTGCTCCTCCGGCCAAGAAGAGGTACGCAAAGGCCAGTTTTCTCTTCCATGAAAGCTTCCTGGGAGAGCCTTTCGCCATCAAATTGTGTGTATCTGCTCCCTAGCCAATATAACAAAACAAGCGGCAATTAGAACTCCTGAAACTATAAATGCCCTCTTCTGAATTTTCAGGCCTGGTGTTGGGTCCGCGGGACATAAAAGGTGTCTTTGGACCCTCCAACATTTCTCTTTATGGTCCTTTCCATGAAAGACAAAACCTGTTTATTTCTTGGTCTGAAGAAGAGCACCAGGAACTTTTCGGAACTCAATCAACTAGTCTTGGCAAAATTGTGTATCATCTAGGAAAGCTATCACTTGGCCAACTCCTGGCATATCAGAACCATTTGGCCTCTGTGGGGTTAGAACCTGAGAATTAGAGCCACCCTGGGAATAAGTTCTTTTCAAACAAGACAGGACCTCCAGTACTTCAACCAGATTCTTTTGCCAGTCTGTCTGGGCATTCATTATCGAGAGGATCCATTCTCAGAGAGAATGAAAAACAGAGAAGGTGAGATGGTTCACTCTTGTGTAATGACATGTCATTTTTTGTCTCTCAGATTTATATGGTAGAGAACAGTGACATTCTTTTTTTTAAAATCCCATTCAATTCCTCCATCCATCCCATCCCTCGACCATACCTCCTTCCCAAGCCAGTATGTTATTTTGGATGCCATGATCTCAAAGCTTTGAAAAAGTTCCTTGTTGTTTTTTTTTTTCAGAACACAGTAAAATGTTCTGGATTACTAGCATAATCCATTCCAGAAACATGCTTATAAATCATAACCCTCTTATATCAAAGCTAATTTCCTCATGAGAAAAAAAATGGAAACTCAGATTTTTGATACTGGGGCCCCATAAACCACATACTGTACACACAAAATGGCAAAAATCACAAAAAGAAGTTGGCTAGAAGTCCCCCTCCACACCATGCTTTAGGTGCCTGGTTGCAGAACCTGTTTGGAACTAACAATTAGATTTTACTCTGTGTTTTAATGTAATAAAATGCAATTTGCAGCCATATACACACTTGACTAGCTGTCTCTGGACTAAAAGTGGTTTGAAAAATAAGAAAGCATGATGAAAACAAATAAATTAAAAATATACATATAAATAAAAACCAGACCATAACCTGCACTCTCATTTGAAAACCTTTGTGGCTGGTACAAGGGAGACCTCTGTTCCCCCCCCCCCCGGCGGGGGGTTTGGGGCTTGGCCAAGGCAGAATGTACCAGATAATCTCCCACAATCCAGCAGGAAGAGAGAGAGAGAGAGTCATCATTGGGTCACTTGTGACCTCCTCCGGTGCTTGTATTGCAAGACATTGCTTGTTGATCAAGGCAAAATTTAGAAGGAAATGTTTATTTGTCTTGCAAACCAAGGTACTCGCAAACCAAGGTACTACTGTGTAAGTCAGTGAATTCCTCAAGCCATATGAGCAGTAGAAATGGGCATGAACCAGTAGTTCAGTGGTTTCATCCTCTCACCAGGTGCCCACTCGGTGGCAGCACCTGTTCAGTTCCTAATCAAACCAGCAGAACCCACCCAACCCACCCAACCATGGTGGTTTACTGTGCTCGCTACTGGCAGTTCCTCCTCACATTTCTCTCAAAATGGAATCAGGTAGCCACCAGACTAGACACTGTCAGTGATGACTTCACAGCTGTACGAAAGACTTGAAGAAAACCACTAGGCAGCAACACAGCTGCCTGCATTTTTGTCTATTCACTGAAGGCATAGCTGTTGATACTGTCCTGTAAGGACAGAAAGTAGTTTCAGCAAATTTATCTCTCTTGTCAATTTTCAAAGCCATAAGAACGTCAATAGAGACTTTAGAGTGATCCATGATTACTTGAATCAAGCTTAAATCAAGTCCCCCCCCCCAAAAAAAATCTGTTTTTCTTTATGTTTTCTGGATTAAAACATCTCTACGTGTGCTTTCCATTGGAGAAACAAAGCACATAGTCATAGAGGAAGAGCAAAAGGAAGGATGTATTGCCAGAAAAGATGTGAAAAACCTATTTACTGCTTCAGTTTTTTAATAAACCACATTTTGTTCTGGCCCAGTTTCACTGAGAGATTTTGGCACGCCATAAGGAATTCAGGCCAAAGCATGAAAATGGTGCACAACCATGGGATGTTTTTATTTTTTATTTTTTATATAAAACGTCCTTCTCCCCCATGATATGACTTCATTGTGAGTGTCAAGAAACGCCTCCTAATTGTGACCCACGAGAAATGAATGTCACCCTCCCATGTCCTTACACAGGAGGATGAGAGAAGCAAAGATTTATATCTCTAGTTCAGACAGGTGTCTGCATTACTCCACCACTTGGGAACATGACTCAGTGAAGGTCCTTTTTCTTTTTATTAAAAAAAATGTAATCATTCATTCATTGGCTTGTGCCGGAAAACAGTAAGTATAATTTACTAGAATCAAAAATGGACATCTTTTTTTTTAAAAAAAAAAGGTCATATAGGAAATGAAGTAAGGAAAGCATCTGACCATAGGCCTTAATAATGGCCTTGCAATAATTAACTTCCTGATAAAAATCCATAGGAAAAGATGGGTTGCCCCACACCAAATAAGAAACTGACTCTGAATGTCATTCGAAGAACCATTTACCAAGTTACTGTGTAGGTTAACCAGAGTTTCTGTTTTCACAAGCACAGCAAAATTCGTCCTTACATCCACGCCGACCTATTTCAGTCGATAACCCATTAATGTACACGGGAAACCACAATGAATGTATGGCTCATTATCAGATTTTATTCCCCCACCCCACCCCATCTCCCCAGTCTCTGCAAAGGGATTATTGCATTTCTTGAGGGGGTTGAACAAATCCATCCCAAGAAAGTGGTTGCCACGCGCAGAGGGCAGCCACAAGGTCATTTGCCGCACAGTGGGATGTAACCCAAGGCGGAGCAAGAACTTTGCTGAGTTCCACAGTGGGATGGTAGGTGAGCGGAGGAGGGCTTCCCATGGAACAGAAGTATGTTCCTCTCTGAGGGCTGCACATTTAGCTCTTCCCCGTGTGACATACCAGTGGGCAGCACCATGGAACAGAAGCTCACTGTTCTTCCTTAGCCAGCCAGCCAGCAGTCTAAATTAAGAACATAAGAACATCAGAAGAGCCATGCTGGATCAGGCCAAAGGCCCATCTAGTCCAGCTTCCTGTATCTCACAGTGGCCCCACCAGATGTGTCTGGGAGCGCACGAGGCTAGATATCTGTCTCCTGATACCACTCCCCTGCATCTGGCCCTTGAAGTACCCCAGTTGTAAGACTGGAGAGTACACATCCCCATCATGGTTTGTAACCTGTGATGGACTTCTCCTCCAGGAATCTAACCAATCTCCTTTTGAAGACATCAAGGCCAGATGCCGTCACCACCTCCTGCGGCAGGGAGTTCCACAGACTAACTAGACACTGGATAATTTTTCTTTTCTTTTATCTGTTCTCACTCTCCCATCCCTCAGTTTGAGTGGGGAGCAAAACACAGCTGTGATGGAAAAGGTGCAGATAGTTCACATTCAAAAGCACAAACATCTTCTCTAACTCACACGGTGAAATACAGCAGAAGTGCAGGATGTCTGTGAAGATTCTCAAACACACACCAGGCCATTGTCCACCTAACAGGCCTATTTAGGCCACTGTCCAACTAATGAGCCTATTCAGAGCAGGGTGGTGTGAAACCAAGGTGAACTATAAGTTGAAGGCCTTGCACCAACTTTCCTTAGACTGATGAAGCTTTACTTGGATGAGGAGTGAAGCGTTTCAATCGCATAAGAAAAAAAAATCCAGCTGCCACGACTCATCTCCCGGATAACAAGTGAAGCGACATTGGGACCATGGAGAACACAGCCTGTGGCTTTCAGGTTTTACATGCTGAGGTTTCTCCCTGGGGCAGGTGGTGGTGGTAGTGATGAGGCATGTGATGAAGGTGAAAGGGAAGGGAAATTGAGACATAAACAGCTTTAAGCGGCCCAAAGGTTGATACTGTTCCGAAGTTTTGAATTTCTTAGTTAAAATGTTGTACACAGACACATAGAACACATAGAATCATAGAGTTGGAAGAGGCCTCAAGGGCCATCTAGTCCAACCCCTGCCATGCAGGAAACCCCATCACAGGACTCTCGACAGATGGCCATCCTTCCCTCCTTTGTGGAAGCATATTCCACCTCCAAACAGCTTTACCTGTCATGAAATTCTTCCTAACGTTTAAATTAAATCTCTTTTCCTGTAGTTTGAAACCATTGCCCTGTGTCCTAGTCTCTGAAGCCATGGAAAACAAACCTGTTCCCTCTTTGATATGACATCCTTTCAAATATTTAAACATAGCTATCATATCCTCTCTCAGCCTTCTTATTGAAAGGCTAAACATTCCCAGTTCTCTAAGCTGCTCCTCAGAAGACATTTCTTCCAGACTCTCAGTCATGTTGGTCACCCTCCTCTGGATGCGTTCAAGATCGTCAACATCCTTTTTAAACTGAGGTGCACAGAATTGGACACAGTACTCCAGATGGGATCTGACCAGAGCAGAATAGAGTGGTACTATCACTTTCCTTGATCTAGACACGATGGTTCTGTTGATGCAACCAAGAATCACATTGGCTTTCTTGGCTGCCATGTCACACTGCTGACTCATGTTCAATTTGTGGTCCACCAAGACTCCCAGATCCCGTTCCCAGGTACTATTTTCCAGCCAGGTGTCTCCCATCCTATATCTGTGCAATTCACAGCAGAAGCGCAAGGATTCACAGAGTGGATAGACCACCCCTTTTTAAAATTAACTAGCACTTACAAGTAGAGATGGGCACGACTCAGAAAAAAAGTTTCATTTTCGTTTTCGTTTTCGGCTAGGGTCTGAGTCGTTTCGTTTCCGTTTTCGTGGGCTAATTTCAAAATTTTTCGTTTTCGTTTCGTTACGTAACGAAAACGAAAAAACGAAAACGAAAACGAAAAATTTTTCGTTTCTCCCCATTTAGCTCAATTGAGTGCTTTTCCAGTAACGAAAAACGAAAATTGGCTCGAAATTAGTCGTTTCGTTTCCGTTTTCGGTCCAGGTTGGTGCCGATTTTCGTTTTCGTTTCGTTTCCGTAACGAAAACAAAAAACGAAAACGAAAACGAAAATACCGCTAAGTCGTGCCCATCTCTACTTACAAGTCCCAAAAACTCACTCCGAGTCATCAGTAGTTAAAATAATAAAAACAATTCCATTTACTTAGTTGTGAATGGATCAACACGCGAGCTAACAAACATGACTGCTTTGAGCAGTAGATTTCAGAGGACTACAGAGAGGGAAAAGAGGTACTCAACAGAGAGACAGGGCTCTCTTTGAATTCAGAGGCAAGGGAATGAATGACTGGCTGGTTGCTGGATAGATTGGCAGTCAACCCAGCCCAGAAAGGTCCCTCCCAGCCACACTTTCTCCAGACAGCATGCGAGGTTGCAAAACCTCCAACAGAGACTGGGATTGCAAGGGGTGTAGGTGATACATAGGATGAAATTAAAAGATGTCCCTCTCCTGCCAAGAGCCTGGAAAAACTACATTTTGGGATAACAGCTCCTAGAATTCTCTGCCAACACATCCGCAGGCCTTGCTGGCTGATGGACTTGGGAAGGTGTCATTCATCCACTGGTGAATGGCTAGATCAGGTAAGGACGTCGGGGAGGGGAGGAGTGGGAGGTGTGCTGCTCCCGTTACAAACCACCATGAACCGCAGTGAACCGGTTCATGCCCATCCATTGTCCTTCAATGTTGTAAGCTGCCTTGGTTCCTTTCCCAGGAGAAAGGTGGGGTAAAAAATGTTATAAATGAATGAATGAGTGAATGAGTGAGTGAGTGAATGAATAAGTGAAGGAAGGAAGGAAGGAAGGAAGGAAGGAAGGAAGGAAGGAAGGAATAGTCATGAACCAGAAACCTTCTTTTTACACCAGACTTGGTAGCAGCATCAGCAGCACAACATCTGGATAAAGATCTTCCACTCCCAATCCTGGACTGCCTTGCTTTAAATATGTTAATACAGGGGTGTCCAAACTTCCACCCTCCAGATGTTTTGGACCACAACTCTCAGAATTCCAAGCCTGGATTGACAGTGACAAAGGACTGTGAGAGTCGAATGGGTTGCTGTTGACTTGAGGAGCCTCATGGAGTGGAGAGGGGAGAACTGTACAGAGACTGCATCTGTGCAAGCACAGCTGAAGTTTCCTCTTCCCTCCTGTTGCAGTCTTGGAAACAATCTCCCAACCCCCTTTCCCCTCCCCAGTGTTCAATGTTTAAAAACACGCAACGTGACTCCACCTGACGTCAACAATGTCACGTCTAGTTCAGCCCTTGCGCATAGTCTCCAGCTCTCTGGGACGGTGAAGCACTGTGCAAAGCTATCTGGTACCGGTGGCTGCCTTGGAAACTGCTTTACCGAGACGGTTATGAGGCTCTGTGTTTTTGCTCTTCGCAGTCACGCTTCTTCTCTCTTGGGAACAATGCAGTTTTCTTGAAGCACGGCGTGGCTAAGGAGTGGATTGGAGAAGGCGGCTTTCCTAAAGCGAGGAAGAGGCCCTGATCTTTGTGAAGCAGCTGCACATAGATATTTTTCTGCCAGCCCTTGATTTCATCACTAGCCATTGCGATACTGGTGCCCATAACTTTGCCTCTTGCTCCAAACGCCGTGACGCACTCCATGCTGGCCTGCCAAATAGTGAAGGAACCAGGGAAAGGATTTCGGAGAGATGCGAGGCTTTGTGCGCTCATGGTGTTGGAAGCAACACACTGGTAGTCACCTATATGTTAAGCTGGTTTGCCTGGAAGCCAACTGGAGGTGGACAGCCAGGTTTAAAGCCACATGTGCAAAGGAAGCTTCCTCCTTCCTCAGCAATTTCTTCACCAACCCCCCTCCAACCTGGGAATGCAGGGAGGCATAGACATCTCTAAGACATCCGCCTGAGACTTCAACTGCCTTATCGGAAGACTGAGGGATCATTTCTACATTCAAGCTGAAATCCTGTTGCTTAGCATAAGTCAAATTGTGACTGTCCGTCTGTTCTTCCACAGTAAATAAAGTGTCCCCCGTTAAGACTCTCCGGGATGTGCACACATAACACCAAGACAGCCCGCATGAGCACACCCGCAGAATTGTGGCAGAGAAGCTCCATTTACCAGGCAGAAACAGACCTGTTCTCTGAATTACAACATGTTCAACTCCGGAAACACAGCGTGTCCATTAGTCAAGATGACTTGAGCTATGAGGTTTATGTTCCGCCTTCAGCTCTGAAAGGACAATATTCTGTTCAGGTTCTGAACAGCTTATGTGCCTTCCAACATAACTTCAGGATCATGGCAAAACCTGGTGACATTTTGAAGGCTAGCAAATCAGTTATATCACAAGCATTCGTGAAGCAAAACCCTTATCTTTGGATACAAGGCAGCCATGTTTCATCTTTTTATTTCACACACACCCCTCCCTTCTCATTTAGACAACATGCTGAGACAGACAAATGGTCCCTAGTCTATCAGCAAAAGTACAGTAGGACCCCCATATCTGCAGGGTATCAGTTCTGGGATGCCCACGGATACAGAAATCCAGGGATAAGAGCTAACGCTCTTATCTGGGGTGGCAATGGTGATGAGGAGAGGAAGTGGAAGGAGAGAGAGTGGTGGCCAGGAACACCCACCCACTCCTGCTCTTACCTCCAGGACAGAAGTCTCCTCTGCAGGGAGGAGGGAACTTCCTCAGCAGGGGTAGTCGTGGCATCTGAAGAGGCCCATGCCGTGCTGCTCGCCCAGAACATTTGGGGTGGTGGCAGTAGAGGCATCCGCGCGGCTCGCCCAGAACATTGGGGACGGCAGTAGAAGAGGCACCCATGCCACGCCGCTCACCCGGAACATTGGTAGTGGTGACGGAAGAGGCGCCCACGTGGACCTGCAGATGCCTGCAGGAAGTGTGGGTGCTTCTTATATACCAGAACTAGGGGACATACGCTCAAATTGTGGGCTGGGAGAGGAAGAACAGACAAAAGAAAATATTTTTTCACCCAGCACGTTGTTTTAGGCTGTGGAACTCCCTGCCACAGGATGTGGTGATGGCATCTGGCCTGGATGCCTTCAAAAGGGGATTGGACAGATTCCTGGAGGAAACGTCCATCACAGGTTACAAACCATGAGGGAGATGTGTAATCTCCAAGGGCCTGGTGCAGGGGAGTGCTATCAAGAGACAGATATCTAGTCTCATGCGCTCCCAAACGCATCTGGTGGGGCCACTGTGAGATACAGGAAGCTGGACTAGATGGGGTGTTGGCCTGATCCAGCATGGCTCGTCTTCTGTTCTTCTGTTCTTTTGTTCTTCCTCTGCCGCCCCAATGTTCCAGGCGAGCAGCCCAGCATGGGCGCCTCTTCTGTCGACTGTGTTCTGGGCGAGCAGTGCGGGTGCCTCTTTTGCCGGGTGCCTCTAAAGTGGGCTGGTCACTATAAAGACTCACATGGCCAACCAACCTTTGAACTTTCTGCTTGGGTCCCAGGTGGTGGACTAGAGATTTGAGCGGGAAGTAGAGATGGGCACGAAACGAACAATTTTCCGTTTCCATTTCCGTTTTTTTTGTTACGTAACGAAACGACAAACGAATTTTGTCTCTAAAATGAAACGAAACAAACAGAAACACCGGAAATTTTGTCGTGTGTTTCGTTTCCGTTACTGCAATATGAGTGAATTGCTTAAAATGCTAAAAAAAATCACAAAAAAATCAAAATTAATGGTAACGAAATGGTAACGAAACGAACGAAAACGAAAATGATTTTTTTGCAAAAATTCGCAAAAAACAGAACCGAACCGAAATGGACCCTGCAAATGACAAACGAAATGCCATTTTTTTGATTCGTGCCCATCTCTAGCGGGAAGTTCAAAACTTCCGATCCACCAGGGACCCAAGTGGGAAGTTCAAATACTGGCTGGCCAGGCAGGTCCTCCACCCGTCCGGAGGGTGCCTGGCTGGCCCTCGCTGGCAGCAAGGAAGAGGGCAGATGGTATCGGCAAAAGTAAATTTTATTTTTATTTTCCCCCTTCTTGCCAGCCCCTAACCCTGCTGATCACCAACCACGGATAACTGAATCCACGGTTATTGAATCAGTGGATAAGAGGGTTGTACTGTAAAACCAAAGCTCAGAACATTCCCACGGAAAAGGAATTCATTGCATTGCTCATTACTCCTCACATCTCAGCAGCCAAATTGCTGATAACATTTGATAACACCGCTTTGATTGCAAAAGTACAGTACTTCATTGCACTGCACCTCATTAACACATATTCTTGTTATTGCAAATGTAAACAATTTGTTATGAGCTTTGCGATTGGTTCGCGCCCATCTAAAGATGGCCCCGCGTGAACAAGTAATGTATTTTGAGGTGCAGAATAAAGATCAAATCCACAATAAACCTAAAAAAACCTTCATACATTATGTAGAAAAATATCGCAATGCATTGCCTTAGATGGAGGGGGGTAACTGAGTTGTTCTTGTTGCTTTTAAAGCCAACTTTAGTTGTTTATAAATTAATGACTAGAGAGGGGTTATCTGGCCGGATACATCACTGGCTTAGGTGTTGGGCTGTAGAGTCAGAGGTTGGGAGCTTGATTCCCCACTGTGCCTCCAGGGAAAATAATAATAAATAAATACAGTAGGACCCCTTTATCCACTGATTCAGTTATCTGCGGTTGGCAGAGGAAAAAAATTAAATAATTCAGCAGCCACAAAGCAAGCTATTGTCACAGACAGCAGCTATCAAGAAAGCTATTGCCACAAATAGCATCTGTAAAGCAAGCTACTGTCGCAAACAGCAGCCACAAAGCTAGCTACTGTCTCAAAACAGCAGCCACAAAGCAAGCGACTGTCAGGGAACAGCAGTTTGGAGGTGGGTGGGCAGGCGTTCTCTCTTATCCATGGTTTTCATTATCCACGGGAAGGCCTGGAACCAATCCCCAGTGGATACGGGGGTCCTGCTATAATAAACTTTATTTTTATGCTGCCTTTCTCCCCGAAGGGACCCAACTTCATGGTCTTGGGCAAGCTGCACTGTCCAAAGGTGCCATCAGAAGAAAGGAGAATTGTATACAGGAAAACCCTGAAAGGGGTTGCATACTTTAAAACTGACATGACAGCACACACGTATTATTAGAGAAGGATCACAGAAGAGCACGAATCAGAATCTGGGATTTCATTCAACAAATATGAAACACCCACAATCACACCAAGCAAACCACTGTGTTCAAACATTGGAGGATTACTTTAAATTGTTTGCCTAATCTGCCAAATAGAAGGTGGTCAAAATATAACTCTTGAGACATTGAAATGAGAGCGGCGAGCGTGGAAGGGAAAATGATTCACTGGCTTACGACTGATGTCATAGGAACAAGGCATACATAAAATCAGCTTCATTTGTGTGGATTGTGTTTGTATGTCCTCCTCCTCTCAGCTTGGCATTTACAGATTTGGAATCTTTTGCCAGAAAATGCAGGTCCATAATTGTTGGTCTGTTTTCTATTTCTCTTTTGTAAGCAGATCAAGTCATGGTGGCCCATTTCGTGCCTATTCCATACAAAGGCATATTATTCCCTCCATTCAAAACCAGAGATTGTTTCAGGTTCCAGCCCATCTGAGAGCTGAGCATTTGAATCTGGCTTCCTGGTGCCTTACACTCTCCGTTTATAAGAATGGGCTGCAGGCCAGGGAAGGCCGCTAACGCTGTGGCAGATATGAAAGGGAAATAAAAGAAAGATATAAATACAGCTCAAAGATGCCTAACAAAGAAATAGATTGCTAACGCTGAAATTCCACTCTGCCCATTTCTGCTTTGGTTTGATGTTTGAGTAGGGAACAGGATAGAATTAAAAGCTCATCTTATTAATAGCTTTCTAGAGTTGTGGTTTAGTTGGGTTTTCCGTCTTCCATGCATGCAACTTCATTTCCTGGTGAGCCTTGGCAGTCTCATTCTGCTCAAATGCACCATGCCGAACTACAAACTACAGTAGGACCCCTGTATCCACTGTTCATTATCCACTGATTCAGTTATCACAAACAGGAGCCATCAAGCAAGCTACTGTCACAAAACAGCAGCTATAAAGCAAGCTACTGTCACAAAACAGCACTTTTTGGGATTTTTGGTGTTCCCTCTTATTGACTGTTTTTGTTATCCATGGGAAGGACTGGAACAAATCACCAGTAGATACCAGGGTTCTACTGTATATGCCAAACTCCTTTGCACCACGACTATCTGGAGTCGCTATTCATAGCTGAATAATGTGGTGCTTCTCCCAACAGATCACTCACACTGAATATTTCTCACATTTTTAATCAAAGGATGCTAATGTGCCTGGAAAAGTTGTCCCCGCTTATAAAAGCTCTTGTCTCCATCCACTTTGTTTTCTTGACAGGGTAGTAGGACACACTGTTCCTCATACAAGTCTTCCTTAGAATGATAGCAGCAGTGAAACCACACTAAGGGGTTCTTTTTTTACACATTTTTCCTGAATATATATCTCAGTCAAGTATATCTCCTAATTTCTAAGTTGCTTTAACATCAGAACTTGAAGAAAAAGTTTCTTATGCTTTGTGTTGTTTGGACAACAACAACACCCAGAATTTTCCAGCTAGCATGGCCATGAGACCACTATGAATGATGTTTTGATTTATAATAGTCAAAAAAGCCATAACACATACTGATCTGATTTTAAAAAGAAAAAACTTTATTGTAAGGCCATGATCTCCAGCTCCTTCCCCTGCCATGGTGGATGGTAAAAGTGTATAGCAAATTCTTGTCTACTGCATAATCTCTAGTTCCCTCTAGTGGTCAGTTCTGGTAATACACCTTGGAAACATATTTAATATTTTCAGGCTATACATTTTTATACTAATTAATTATAGTTATTTAGATTTGTTGCCACCCATCTTCATGGAAAGGACTCTGGGCAATTTACAATATAAAACTCAATGAAACAATAGATATTAAAAATCAAAAGACCCTACATAACTGACAATATACATATAAATAAATTATTAAGGATAAGAGGAAAATGTAAGTACTGATCCTCTCAATATGAACATGATTCTCCAAAGTGCAAGAAAATATAGGAATAAAACATCTGGCAAAAAGATATTTTCCAGGCACCTTATAGCTTGTCAGCATATCGTGTTTATGTTAAATTTCTTAAATTTAACATAGCAAATCGAAACAAAATCCGATTACCACTCCCAGTTTTTATTATTTGTTCATATATCTGCTGCCTTTCGACCCTTGAGAGGGCTGCTGAGGAATTTTATTGCTTGAAAACACATCAAATAGATATATCAAACTATAAAAGTTGGAGGGCATGCAAACAACACTCTAAAACATGTCCACTAGCAAATAGAAATAGGAAGGAACAAAAGACCTGGTGGAAAGGATGTGCCTTTACACCGTGTGCGTGTAAACCATTTAACAGAACTCAGCAGCTTTGGAGGGTGTGATTAAACAATTACTGCATAGTATCTTTAAATTAGGTAACTGTCATACACCTAGACACTGACATGACTAAGACTAAGACAGTACCCAAATTAAAAAGCCTCCACCACCAAGGCCGTAGCTAACAACCCATTATTTATTGGTTTTAGCACCTTAGGCCATTGTTCACCTTAAGGCCATGGATACTATTGTCTCCCTAACAAGCCTATTCAGGCCATTGTTCATCTTGTTAATTTCGCCTCACTGGCGACTGGGATGCCGTAGAATTTTAATTTTAGAATTTTACTTGATATTGTCTTATTGTTGTTAGTCTCATTTGTATTATGTATTATTGTTGTTTATTTGGCTTTTTGCCGTTGCTGTGAGCCACTTAGAGTTCTCTACAGAAGATAAGCGGGATAAAAATATAATAAATAAATAAATAAATAAAATTATGAGCAAATTCAGACCAGGGTGACAAGAGGTCAATGCTGACTATAATATGGAGGACTCGCACTAGCTGTATTCAGACTAGACATGGGCACGACTTAGTGAAATTCCCGTTTCCGTTTCCGTTCCTCGTTTCCGTTATGTAACGGAAAAGGAAATGAGAATTACTCCGCCAGAACTCGAACTCGAACCGATAAAAGAAAAATTGGGTCTGATTTGTCGTTGTCGTTCCTGACATCGCAGTGATCGCGCGATGCCAAGCGGCACAGAAAAAAAGTTTGAAAAATAAAATAAAAAACCCCGATTCCCGGCCAAAAAAGCAGGCGAAAATATGCCTGCCTGAGAGTGCACCTACCTGAGGGGTGGTTTCGGGGGGGGGGTCCCCGGCCTCCCCCCTCTCCTGTCCTGGTCTGTTCTGGTGGGGGGCATCCTCGTCGTCTCGCCAACTCGCCATGCCATGCGGTGCGGGCGGGGGATCCAAAATGGGGCGACCGCAATATTTATTTTGAAATCGTCGTGGTCCAAAAACACACCAAAGCACCACAGAAACATGCGAAAATTGCTATTTTAAAACTGCCAGAATGTTTACAGTAGCACTGCAGCAGTGGGTTTTTCTTGCAACAAAATGTCTCCTCTCCATTGATTTTATTTTATTTTATTTTATTTTATTTTTTAAACCTGCGCAATGATGGGCTGGCCATGGGAGTGGACCATGCAAATTTTTGGAGCCATTCCACCAATCGCATGGCCACTTGGCCAGGTTTTGACTGAGACTTCTGGGATGTGCCAGTCGGGCATAAAAAGCCCACTAACCCTAGCCCTAACCCTAACCCTAACCCTAACCCATACGCCAGTACACTGTCCTTCTTAGTGGGTCAGAGAGGCACCCAGAGGTGCACCCCACTAACTCACTGTAACCTTACCCATAACCCTAAGCCTAGCCCTTGCGCTAACCCTAACCCTAACCCAGATCTGTGTACTCGCATTGCACTACACACGCAAGTACAGTTCCCTTCTTAGTGAGCCACAGAGCGCCCAGAGGGAGCCTTCCCCTGTGCACTGTGACTGCACTATACCAGCAGTATGCTGTGAGTCAAGACAGAGGCACCCAAAAGAGAGGTGCCTCTGCCACTGCAACTTGGTATGCATATCCAATTGGCTATGCATGCCATTTTGTAGCGGGCCAGAGGAGGCACCCACACCAGAGTGGTGCCTCCAGGAGCCCGTTTTCCCTTCATAGCGGGCCAGAGGAGGCACCCACCCCAGAGAGGTGCCTCCAGGAGCCCGCTACCCCCCCTAAACCAGTACTAACGACAGATGAAAAAACGACAAACAAAACGACAAATTTTTGAAAAATTTCACGAAAAACGGAAACGAGCCGAAACGGGCCTGCTCCGACACACGACAACTCGAAAACATCATTTTTCCTGGTCGTGCCCATCTCTAACTGAGAGTCACCTCCAAAGTCCCTCCCTGTATTCTTTTTGTTGTGTATTGATCTGTAATTGCTTGTTGAAGTAACTGCCTTCCTGTTCCAAAGGGAACAGGCCTATTGGTTGATTCTAGTTGCTGCATTTGGATCCTCAATCCTATTGGTTCCC
>JAHTLZ010000204.1:8368395-8384664 GCA_023846285.1 Phrynocephalus versicolor | reverse complement strand
TTTATTTATTTATTTATTTATTTATTTATTTATTTATTTATTTATTTATTTATTTATTTCCTCCAGGAATCTGTCCAGTCCCCTTTTGAAGGCATCCAGGCCAGATGCCATCACCACTTCCTGTGGCAGGGAGTTCCACAGACTAGTTATTATTCTTTTGATTATTTATGGATATTCTATTTTTAAATATTTTAAATTGTTTTAATTCTTTTGATTGTAAGCCGCCCAGAGATCTTTGGCGGCATATACGTTGTAAAAATAAATAAATAAAATAAAACTTGCTGGATGAAAAAATATTTTCTCTTGTCTGTTCTTACTCTCCCAGGTGAGAACAGCAGAAATGGAAGGGACCCTAAGAATCACTGAGTCCAACATTGCTCAAGGATACACAGTGGGGAATCGAACTCTCGAACTCTAGCACCACATCCAGAAACCTAAACTACTGAGCAATCTATAATTTAGGTTCAGTACTGTGTGTTCTTGGTTCAGTACTATGATTCACAATTTTCTCACCTTTCCCTTTTTCCTTCCATCTATTTCAAATCCCTACATGGTTGTTTTGTGCCACCTGCTTTCATGGTTATCCGCCATTTGCTTTTTACTGTTGTTATTGTTTATTGCCTGTTTTGTCTTAGTTATGGCCACCTAGACTGAGTAATGCCTTGGCACTAATGGAAGCAGGAAATGAATGAATGAATGAATGAATGAATGAATGAATCAGAGTATTTGTCGATCTGGACCTGAATGGACCAACTGCAGTCTTATAGAAATCACCGTGCTACAATTCCCAAGACTCCACATTATTCCTTGTGCTTAGAGTGAATGAGAGCTGCTATTAAGCAACATTGGGGGGGGGGGTTTCCACCAATTTCCAACCCCTGCTCTAGAGCAGAATTTTGTTGACTGAGAGTGGTTCTTGGGGTGCTCAATCTGAAGTCTCTCTTATCACTGCCTATTCCGACTGGTGATGGCAAGAGTTGAACCTTTGACTGCATATATGCAAAGCAAGTGTTCCGCGATGACATTACATCCCTTTCCCAACTGTATCCATTTGCATGTGTTGCTTTCTGTCCTTTTCAAGCTGGCCAACCAGACAGAAGGGAGGAATTGCACGAATGAATTCCTCTCCAGCACACCCGCACATTTAATCAGCAACCTTGGAGCAGCAGATCCTAATAAGGACACAGGGGTGGGCAACCAAGGGTGGTTTCTCCAACAGCCAGTTCTTTTGCATTGTCCAGTCAAGAAACTGTGGATCTCCAGATATTGCACCTCTCCCATAATCTCTGGGTGCTTTTCACAACCTCTAAAATCCG
Organism: Phrynocephalus versicolor; assembly: GCA_023846285.1. Taxonomy (NCBI): domain Eukaryota; kingdom Metazoa; phylum Chordata; class Lepidosauria; order Squamata; family Agamidae; genus Phrynocephalus; species Phrynocephalus versicolor. Next base: position 8,383,348 of record JAHTLZ010000204.1, on the reverse strand, counting down.
TTGTCAAATTAAATTCGGACCAGAGATCATGGGGTGTTGTTCCTCTTCCTGCGTTCCCACTATTTCCAACCTCCATTGCTCCTGTCTGCGGCAAGGGTGGGGGGAGAAAAAAGTGAGAAAAGAAGGCAGGCTCACCTCCTGCCGTCTGAGCAGCCCCGAGCAGCAGCCCCATAGGGATTTCTGTCTCTTAAAGGGGTGGCGGGGACAAAAACAAACAAACAGAAGGTGAGGGGAGCCCGGCATCCACAGCTTTACAATCCGCATCAGAAGATTTTTTACCTCTGGAGACCAAGTACTTCTAAAGTGCGCTGGGGCACGCTTAGGTGGGCGTGGTCCTACTTTACTTTGTTTAAAGTCCGCAGCTGGAGGGAAAACAATTTTAAGCTCCGCATTTGGGAGCACTTTGCCTTGGATTTTAGGGGTCGTGTAAAAGCAGCGTCTGAAAATTTGCCATGCCAATGAGGACTGGTAGGAGCTGGATCCCAATAGCAACAGGAGTAACAGAATACCACACGCTTCTCTCACCAGGTCCAGAAAAATGTGCTCACACAATGCATTGCTATTTGTGTTCTTTCTTCCCCAGACTGGATTCCAGCAGTCATTCCCCCCAAGAATGACAAAAGGGGAGAGAAGAAAAGGAGACCCAGCACCAGCATCCCTGAGAAACCAACTCTGTTGGGCCTTGCCTTATCTAATACCGTTTGTACACGACCCCTAAACTCCGCCGCAAATGGCTCCCAGCTCCAGAGCTTACAATTGTTTCCCCACCAGCTCCAGAGTTTGCAGGAAATTAAGTGCGGCCACGCCCACCTAAGCGCGTCCCAGCGCACTTTTCAGGTACCTGCTCTAGGAGGGTGAAAATCCCCAGGTCCGGATTTAATCTGGTGAGTGCGGGGCTCTCCTCGCTTCTGGTTGTTGTTGTTTTTGCCTCCTGCCCCTTTAAGAGAAGGGGCGGGAGGCAAAAAAAACAAACAGAAGAGAAGGAATCAGGACGAAGACGGTGGGGCTCCGGGCGGCTTCAGAGGTGAGCCTGCATTTTTTCCTCTCTTTTTTCCTCCCTCCCCTCACGCAGACAGGATCAAGGAAGTGCGGAGGGGTGGGGACGTAGGAAGAGCAACGAACCTCCAAGATCTCTGGTCTGAGTTTAGGTGGCCAGCGGATCTTAGGGGTCGTGTGAAAAGGCCCTAAGATTCCTCTAGCTGTTCTCCCAATCCCCATAACATGCATCGGATAGAGAGGGACTGCAAAGCCACATCCCTGATTGAACCAGAAAAGGAAACTTTAAAAGGAGCAATCTCACCAAAAGAAACCCTTGGGTTTCCTGTTGAAGTATTTATTCGAGGCTGGCTCCAAAATTTTGAAGTTCTATAACGGCCCCCCAAAAGGCACAGCTGGGGCATGGATCGGGGTCAGGATGGAGTAGAGATGTAAAATGTCTGGAAATTTTGAAGCCATGGGAAAATACTGGAAACCTTGGGGTGGGGGTGGGGAAATAGGTTACCCCCCATTGCCCCCCCCCATGAAATTGCAGAAATTTCACATCTCTAGGATGGAACACATTTTCATATGTGTTGTTCCATGTGTTGTGTTCCCATTGCTGGAAACATACCACACTGGAACCCTCCACAAATTGTCCGAATTGTGATTGAATTTCCCATGTGATCACACCCTTGTTTACTTTATTTTCCTCATTCCTCTTCATTCCCCCTTCCCTTTTATGCCCTACTTTTTTAGATAGCAAGTCTGTTTTGTCCTTACCCCTATCACTACTATCATAGAGAGAGTGGGATACAGGCTGGACATGAAACAATGAGCAGAACGACTGTGGAGCCAGTGTGGAGACATCTACAATATGGCAATCTCACATCACCAGCTGTTAAAAAGGACTGGCCAGAGAGCAAGACAGAAAGATTGGGGGGGGGGGTTAGAGGTAACACCCACTACCTTGCAGACAACTCATTTAACCTTGGGGATGTACAAGACCTGAACGACAGATCCAGGAAAAACACCCCAAACCTCTCTTTTACCCATCTGACCCCACATCAGTAAACAGATGATGAGGGGAAGACTTGCAAACATTTTCCTGATGTTCCAATAATTCATTCAAACTGGGAAGCAGCAAAGAGATCAACTCCCCACAGAAGTCAGGATGATGTCAACCTCACACAATTTCAGTGCATTTATCTCATCCCTTAAAGGCCACACTCTGTTTATCTCATTTGAATGATGCATCATTAGGGTGGGAGGGTGGGAAAGCTGTTCTACTGAGGAAGTAGAAGAGAAATACAGCCTCTTCTCAATTTCTCAGGTGATCTTGAAGCCATCTGTCCCTGATAAAACAGCGGAGTCCCATTGGGCGGGGAGATGGTACGGTGAGAGGGAACAACTGGTCTGACACTCCTTTAAATTGAAATGAAGGAAGAAAATTAGGGCTGCAAAAAGAAAGCAGCAGCAACACAACTGTGGTCGGTAAGAATTCCTTCAAGAAGCTAGGAGTTCAAGACAGACAAAGGAGTAGGAAGTACTATAATTCAGCCTAAAAAGCCAAACTATAACTAGTCAATTTTTTGTAGTACAAAACTAAAGTTGCATTGCATTATTAAGTGTGCTGCTTATATACTGCCCCATAAAACATTAAAACATTATATACCACACTTTAAACATTCTCTGGGTAGTTTACAAATAAATATGCAGGCTACGTATTTTCCCCTCCCCCAGCAAGTTGGTTACTCATTTTACCTCGGAAGGAAGGAAGACTTAGTGAACCTTCAGTCAGCTACCTGGGATTGAACTCTGAGTTGGGAGCACGGTTTTGGCTGCTGTACAGCAGTTTAACTACAGCACCATGAGGCTCGTTGAGTGAAAGGTATGTTCAAAGTTTATTAAATAAATAAAACCTTGCACTGGGGTTCTGATCCTGACCTCTAAGGCTCCACATAACATCAAAATAAATATAATATCTAATATTTATTTGTTTGTTTGTTTGTTTACAAAAAATAGCCACCCCACTACCAAGTGGTCTCTGGGAGGCATACAACAATATATAAAAACTATAAAAAACAAAACTGTTAAAAACATAAAATACAAAACAATTTAAAACAGTCAATATATAATGCACATAATAAATCCTGCTGCTTATGAGTCCAACTAAAAAAAACTCTATCTAATTAAAATGCTGGCTGAACAGGAGGGTCTTTGCTGGCTCTGAAAAGCCAAAAGTGTCGGCGCCAGGTGGATCTCTGTTGGGAGGGCATTCCCACTTTGAGAGATGGCACCTTCAACAGGGCCTCCTGGCCTGATCTTAAGGTACAGACAGGCTCATATGAAAGAAGGCAGTCCTTAAGGTCACCAGGTCCTAAGCCGTTCACAGAAGTATAGATTTCAAATAACATGAGGTTCCAGTTTGCCTGTCTTTGGTACTAGATAGGCCTCATCTTGAGTACTACATTTAGTTCTAGATGCCACACTTTAAGAAAAGATAATAAAAAACTGGAAAAGGTTTAGAGCAGTGGTGGTGAACCTTCGGCACTCCAGATGTTTTTGACCACAACTCCCACAGTCCCTTGTTACTGGCAATCTAGGCTTGGAATTCTGGGAGTTTTGGTCCAAAACATCTGGAGTGCTGACGGTTCGCCACCACTGGTTTAGATGATGGCAACCAGAGTGATCAGAAGACTGGAAGTCAAGCCCTATGAGGTAAGACCAAAAGTACAGGGCACCATTAAGCCTTGAGAAAAGAAGACTGAGGGGAGATCCAATAGCACTTTTCAAACCCTTGAAACATAGTCATACAGAGGTGGGGCAGGATCTGGTCTTCATCTTGACTATCCCCCACCTTCCAATCCTCCAACAAATGCTCTATCAAAGTTATCTCCTGGAACGTTGTAGGATGGCCTTCCAAACTGGTAGACAAAGACTTTCAAGACTTTTGCTCTCAATTTGTTCTTCATACCAGAGTGCAAAGCATATAATAATGGACTCCAGCTACAGAAAGCCAGAGTTCAGCTGAAAATCAGGAAAAAAATCTTCTTAACTGTTAGTGCAGTACAACAATGGAACCAGTAAGTGGTGAGCACTCAAACACTGGTATTCAACAAAAATTAAACAAACATCTCTCTGATATACTATTACTTGGTTTCCTGAATTGAGTTGGACTTGATGGCCTTAAAGGCCCCTTTTAAGTCCATTATACTAACGATTCTATATACTGTATCAAAATTATCAATTGTTTTCCTTCTTTCAGTAGATCACCTTTCCCCCTCATTTGTTATTGACTAAGTTCTCTCTATTTTATTTACAAGCTATTACAATTTACAACTAATTTACAATGTATTTGCAATTTTATTTTGCAGTGGAAAAAGATTGGCTCCTTAAAGAAAAACTGTTCTGCATAGCAAGATATTGGCAATTCTGTGGCATTCATAGGGACACACCCCTAGGCTAATTATGAGGGATCGCAGAACTCTTGTTAGACTCTACAGGTGATTTAATAACATAACCCAGGGCCTCAGGATGAGGAGGGACTGGCCTAATGGGAGGATCATTTAGGCTGATACTTCACGTCCATCTCATCGCTGTTCGCAGTCCCGCTTGAGACCAGTACGAAGTAATCTAACCACACGCCCATTGCAGGATGAGGGGAGTTCGTCCCAACCACGCCCCTGAACTGTGATTTAAGCGGGATGAGAGGTTCCCCTCCCTGGCCTCGGGAATCTGCTCATCATGCTTCTCATTCCGAGATGAGTGCCCGTGAGGTAAGGCTGGTCACGCAACATGCCATTCTCCATCTAGTGGCAGGAGTGCGAAGTGCCATTCGCCAGTACATTCCCTATGGAGTCAGCAACACAGTGCAGAGAGATTAAAAGACAAATGCCTTAAACTCAGCTCTGTAATGCATTGAAGGCAAGGCTTCAGAGAATCGAAACATCGAAAAATGGAAGGTCGCGCCGAAAAAAAACGGGGGGGAAAGGCATGGAATTTCACATCTCATCACGGAATGAGGACGTGTGGTAACAGTCATGCCAGTATCATCCATCACGCCTGTGCGTACATGGGAACAGGGACAGAACCGCAAGAAGACCACGTGACCGCAACCGACATCAACATGCAACGAACTTCCTCCCGGGACGAGAATGGACGTGAAGTAACCATCATAGTCAACTAGGCCTGAACACATGCTATACCCATCTGCTGCTTTAAACATATTTTACAGAACTACATGTTCACTTTTATTGGAGAGATGACATTGGTCCCTTATCTCAGACATTCAAAACATAAGCTGGCTTTCTTCAGCATTAAGCACAATAAACTATCTGTTCGGCTGTGTCTGGTATAGTACCAAATGTCTTTGGCACCCCAGTTTGATTTTGATGTGACAGCAACAGAAGCAAAACTTTGCAGGGATTATTCTCAGAAGGAAGGCAGATGAGTTCTCGGCCAGCATATCCATGGCTAGAAGAATGGGGTGTGGGGGGAGGGAGAGATAATTGTTTGTGATTGTGAATTCCTCTATCAGACATGACAGGTATATGGATATCTGTTATGGTATCAGAGGCCACAAGCCTCTGAATTGTAGGTGATGGGGAGCTCATGGGATCTTCAGAGCATCAGTTCAAAGGACAAGGGATCAGGATGCCACTGTAGATAGACTAAGTCAATGCAACTCTTCTTAACATATTTACATTTCCTAACCCAGGACAACCCTACCATAAGGTAAGGTGACACAACCACTGCAGTTAGGAGAAGGCAGATAGGAGACAGAAGTGAGATGTTGAGGGCAACATATATACCATGTGATCTCTCCTGTACCCACAGGACCTTTATAAGGAGAAGAGGACTATAGGGGCCAAATATTCATAGGGACCCACCCCAGGCTGCAGCTATCCATAATGATATTTATAGAAAATATTTTCCTCTTGTCTCTCTGGTCCAGATCTTGTGAATTTTGTTGGAATTAACCCATAACCGTTTTAGAATAATCTCAAACCACATTCTGAACTATTCTTTGTTAACCACCCTGAGTTCCCATCTGGGAAAATCTGTCAGTAAATCAATCAATCGATCAATCGATCAATCAATCGATAATATAAACAATATAACTGCAGGGTCTCATTCTGAACTGTCCAGCTCCAACTTAGGCCCTGCTCTACAACTGAGAACAGAATTTGCAATTTCAAACTTTTATTTCAATTTATTTCATGTATACAATGAGGGGATGTGAAGTTGGGGGAGGAGACTTCTAAATTTCCCTTGCCTCCCCTCCAGTAATGCTTGAAATAGTGTTATTTACGCACAGGCAGGCATGCACCATTTCTACATAGTACACCTTTCTGTACAGCCTATAATGCCTACAATGAGAATTCCATTCATCAGCTCTCTCCAGTAGATGACCATGAATGCTCACATCTGGCCTGCAGCCCTTGAATCATAGAATCATAGAGTTGGAAGAGACCTCAAGGGCCATCTAGTCCAACCCCCTGCCATACAGGAACCCCCATCATCGGACTCCTGACAGATGGCCATCCAGCCTCTGCTTAAAACCTCCAAAGAAGGAGACTCCAACACCCTCCATGGCAGCATATTCCACTGCCAAACAGCTCTGTCAGGAAGTTCTTCCTAATGTTCAAATGGAATCTCTTTGCCTGTAGTTTGAAACCATTTCCCCGTATCCCAGTCTCTGAAGCCATGGAAAACAAACCAGCCCCTTCTTCAATGTGACATCCTTTCAAATATTTAAATGTAGCTATCATACAGTATCCCCTCTCAGTCTTCTTTTTGTAAGGCTAAACATTCCCAGCTCCCTAAGCCGCTCCTCGTAAGGCATTTGCTTCAGACCCTCAACCATCCTGGTAGCCCTCCTCTGTACCTGCTCAATGTTGTCAGCATCCTTTTTAAATTGTGGCGCACAGAACTGGACACAGTACTCCAGGTGGGGTCTGACCAGAGCAGAATAGAGTGGTACTATCACTTCCCTTGATCTAGACATGATGCTTGAGGTAACCTGCTCACAGCAAAAGAAATGTAGGATGATGTCTTGTCATCTCTGTTAGTTCAGCTCCCAGCCTTCTCCGTGTTGGAGTCCTGGCCCAGGGTAACCAGATCCTACTTTAGGCTGGCAAGGGTCTTGGGTTCACCCTTACTGCTAGCCCACATTCGGGGTAAATATGTGTGTCAGGTCTGAAGACGCTGACACTCTGAGACAGAATTCTGTCTACCTATTTTAGCTTACGTTTCGTGATTGGTGCTTCTTTCTCTTTGACGTCACGTGGGTGTCCCGAACAACGTACTTCTCCTCAGATATCCAGACGCAGCACTTCACGTCGGTGCCAGGAGAGAAAACGCCATCAGTTTTTCCAGGCTGGCCCACGTGGTGAAACGTGTCAGCTGCCAAATCGCTCTCTCAATCAGTGTTTACCTGGGCGGTTGTTCATCGTGCACACTGTAATTGAGTCTCCATTGTGTATATCCAGCAAGAAGTGTCGCCCTGTGCTCCATTCTGCGGCCCCTGTGGGTGTCTCTAATTTACCACTTTGTCTGCACTGGAGGGGAAGAAATGAAGTGGAAGAAAGGGGAGGACACCCCAGGTTGAAACATATAATGAACTGCACAGGTAATTGGAAGACGATGGCCAAGAGGCGGGAAAGTCCACAGCAGGCGGGCAACAAACACAGGGGCCAAAACACTGCCAACTGCTCTGTGAAATGGGGTTCATGAGGTTCCATGCTGAGGCCTCTATTTATGTATGTATGTATGTATGTATTTATTTATTTTCATTTATTTTAGGGTATTTTTACAAATACAAAGTTATCGTTTTTCCAGTAGTGATGTATGGAAGTGAAAGCTGGACTATAAAGAAGGCTGATCGCTGCAGAATTGATGCTTTTGAGCTGTGGTGCTGGAGGAGAGTCTTGAGAGTCCCCTGGACTGCATGGAGATCAAACCTATCCATCCTGAAAGAAGTCAACCCCGAATGTTCACTGGAAGGACAGATTTTGAAGCCGAGGCTCCAGTACTTTGGCCACCTCATGAGGAGAGAGGACTCCTTGGAAAAGTCCCTGAAGTTGGGAAAGATTGAAGGCAAAAGGAAAAGGGGACGGCAGAGAATGAGATGGTTGGACGGTGTCATCGATGCAACCAATATGGATTTGACCAAACTCAGGGAGGCAGTGGAAGACAGGAGGGCCTGGCGAGCTCTGGTCCATGGAGTCACGAAGAGTCGGACACAACTGAATGACTGAACAATAACAACACCCCACCTTTCTACTTGGAAAAGGACCCAAGATGGTTTACGGTAAGGAGAGACAATATACAGTCCATTACAAGAAGTAAGAAAAGTGGGTTGTGCCGTGTGACCAGAAAAGCAAATTCAAACGTAGGCCAGGTGATACCTTCATTGGTCACTACTGAAACAAAAAATGTAAGCTAAGCTTTCGACAGCAACTTGCTATCTTTATCAAAGCATTGTACCAAAAATGCCTTCTTGATAGAGGATGTAGTCTATCAGGTGCTGAGAATTAAGACCTTACAATTATGACATATTCAAGTTTAAGAACAGGGAATTGAGGGGTATCTTACAGAATTTAGAAGGCAGCATTAAAGCTAAAAGGGAACGTGAGCAGTTAATAAAAGAGTATAAAAGGGTTAAATTAGGGGCCGCAGCCCTACGAGATGGACAGTGTTGGGTGCAAGAGGGATAAAGCAGAGGGCAACAGAGCTTCTGTGCTTGCAACGTGACATAATGTGGTTATGATACTTTCTGGCTCAAAAGAGAAAAGTCAGTTGTTACAATCTTAGCCTGCACCAGTAAGAGAAGTGTGGTGAAATGCTGATGAAGCAATGGCTGCATTCCAGAGCTCAGCTGGCTCCCCCCATAACATGGGTCAGTTTGCACTGCAGGGGCATCAACAGGAAACTTCCTTCACCACTGTAGTCTTTAGACTCACACCTGCATGGAGATTTTGGCATCATATCCCACATTCTTTGATTGGGTAGGGCTTAAACAAGATTGTAGAGAACCAGAAAAACCTTCCCTCTGTTATACTGTTAGGAGGCACCCAGTGAAACTGCTTCAGAGGAGATTTAAGACAAGATTCTTTCCAGTTGGCCAACATTACATGCCTCCCCTCCCTTCCAGGGATCATGAGGTGGTAGACATGCCTCTTTTCCTCACAACAACCCTGCAGGGCTGGCCAGGGTGAAAGGCAGTGGCAAGCAGAAGGTTATTCAGCAAGTTTCCATGGTGTGTAACTATGACACCACCCCAAAGATACCCTGGTGTTCCAGGTGTATTTCTCACATATTCTCCTGCCATGAAGACTATTCCCAAATATGGACTAATAAATAATAATAGCATGCCATCAAGTCAATATATGGTTGTTCTTTTCAGGGATTTCCAGAGAATATGAATAAGTGGTTCACCATTCCCTTCTTTTTGCGGGGTGCCTTGGGGCTGTGCAGCTTGCCCAAGTCCACATAGGCTGGCTCTATTCTTAGGAGACACAGTGGGGATCTGAACTCCCTACCTGAACCACTGAGCTATAGAGAGATAAGGGAGACCTAAATAGTGGATGTCACATTGAAGAAGGGACTGGTTTGTTTTCCATGGCTTCAGAGACTAGGACACGGGGAAATGGTTTCAAACTGCAGGAAAAGAGATTCAATTTAAACATTAGGAAGAATTTCATGACAGTTAGAGCTGTTCGGCAATGGAATACGCCGCCACGGAGGGTGGTGGAGTCTCCTTCTTTGGAGGTTTTTAAGCATAGGCTGGACGGTCATCTGTTGGGAGTCCTGTGTTGGGGGTTCTTGCATGGCAGGGGGTTGGACTGGATGGCCCTTGAGGTCTCTTCCAACTCTATGATTCTATGATTCTATAATGAAAACTTACATATTATTTTCTAACACGGGTTCCAACCAAGTTCCCCAGAAACTGCATGGAGAAGAGTTTGGGCAGCACTGAGTCTAAAGGAACAGTTCTATGAACACTTCTAAGGAGAACTCTATGTGGATTTTTTATGGCTGGGCACAATTCCATTTTGGGTGGGTTGTATGAGCCCACAGTCAAAAGTGGCACATCAAACCACCCCGGGCAGTTGCTCAATGTGATGTATCTGTTTGCCGTGACACTCTGGGCTCTATCTCTTCATCGTGACACTCTTGGCTTGGATTCATTCTCTTGCCAATTCACTGAGCACCATGTGTGATGAACGCGCCATGGACTGGAGAGGCGATGAGTCAACGTAACCCCTGAAGACCCAGAGAGGCGTTGGGTGCCCAGACGGTGAAGGAAAGCAACAGCAGTGCAAGCAAAGGCTGACTGGGAGCGCCAACACCCTCTCCATCCCTCTATCATCTCCCCCAATGTGGATGCGATTTGAGAAGAAGCATGAGAGAGACTACCCTCTTGAACTTTAGACTTGGAACACAGTAAACAGCTTTCTCCTTCCCTCCCTGCAATATGTTGGCAATCCATTGTGTGATACAGAAGGAAGCTGGGGGTATGACTTTCAGAGACAGTGAACCCCCCCCCCCTTTTCCCCTCTATAAATGTCATCCATTTATGTCACAAGGATCTTCAAATCCTATTCATCACTGCTGCTGCAGATTCGTGGCTGGATTAGGCCACCTCAGCCTGCCCTATACATGGAGGTGTGTGTGGAAAAATTGTGTGATTCTCCTACCTCTATAAATTCCCTCCTAGAAAACTGATCCATACAGATGTGAGGACATCTGGCTGTTCCCAAGAATCTTCTCAAATTGCAGGTTTCCTGTGTGACAAGCCCGTAGTGAGAACGTTCCCCATCCGTCCATAGAGCACCACTCCTGAAGCTGAGTTGCTAGCATAGTTTTTTTTTCTCCTAGTGCTTTCCATTATTTCCACAAGTTGTAAATAAAATGAATTTTATTAGGTCCTAGTCACGGAAAGTACGGGCAAGCAAACTTCCCAGAAATTAATGCTAATTCTAAGGTTTGTCCATATAATAAACTCAAAAGTCAGTGTGCCTGATTCATAAAGTAATCCCCCACTTATTGCAGGGTTTAGGGGCCCACTATGACCTGCAATAAAGGAAAATCTGCAATATGCAGATGCTGGGTCTGGTTGGGACAGGAATGGGGGATCTGTTTAGAGCCTCCTACATTTACGTTAGGCCTGATGCTGCCCTGAATGACCTTCCAACGGGCATCCTGAGCTTGTCAGAGGCTCCAGAAGTGGTTTCCAGCAATCTGAAAGGCACTTCTGGTCCAGTTAGCCAGAAACCACTTCTTGGGCCTCTAACAGGCCCAGGAAGCCCATCAGAGGCTCCAGAAGTGGTTTCTGGTGATCTGGAAGGCACTTCCAGTTTTCTGAAGTCACTTCCAGTTTGCTGGAAACCACATCTTGGGCCTCTGACAGGCCGAGGAAGCCCATTGGGGGCCCACTAGGGGCAGCACCAGGCCTGGGGTAAGTGCAAGAGGCCTCAAACAGGCCCACACAGTTTGCCCCAGGGGCCCTTGCCTTCATAAACTGCTGTGCTGCAATATACTAGGACTGCAGTATATGAACCGTGAAATGGCGGGGGATGGCTGTACAACCAAGGCAAGAAAGAATGCATTTCCTGGTACTGCATAAAACACAATTCCCAAAACAAGAGCACATAGAAAAGCAAAGGAAAAAAATCTGCACTGTCTTGCAGTGAATGGAAATGCTTTCCATTTTTCTCACAAACCATGTGACGATGAACTTTGATTCCCTACACTTCTACCATCACCCTTTGGTTGCATCTCTCTCCCCTTCTATCTACTTCTGTGGTATATTTTTTGAGATGGGGGTGATCACAGTGGTGTGGAGAATCCTAAATGCAGTTGCCTGGCAAAGCTGTAGCTGACACCAGCCCAAAGCCTTTTCTTGCCTGGAGCCAACGTACACAAAATGGCTCCTATTGTCATGCCTTGAACAAAATGGCCGTCGAAATGGCCTTTGAATACTGGTAAGGTGGCAGTAGCCTCCATCAAACCTGAAGGCAACTGCTAGCCTTTGGGACACAGGGACGCCTTCTTAGCACTGAGTTACCTCCGCTATTGTCTTGAGGCTGTGTCTTGGCAATGGCTCTCCAAGACAACCACCGCCCTCTGCCTAACGATAGGACTGGATCTAGGTGTCACAAAACCTTAACGTACTTACAGTCATGCTGAGCCAGGCGTGATGAGGCCTGTCCCTTCCCTGAAACTAACAACAAGCAATCCTCTTCACCTTCACACCAGCCCGTCACACTTAATGAGCCTTCCTTCACAAAATAAGCACCCAGAGGATTGGGGAACTGCACGTGATAGCATATAGGCATAATTGGCAGCAAATGCAAATACATTCCACCACTCACACAGACTGCGTAAATCGGCTGCCCTTCAAGCAGCAACTGGATTCTCTTTAAAGTACTGCTGGATAGCTCAGTGGGTTAGGCATCTGGCTGTGGAGCCAGAAGTTGGAAGTTCGATTCCCCCACGTGCCTCCTTGACGGGGACTGAATTAAGTAACCCATAGGGTCTCTTCCAGTTCTGCAGTTCTCAGATGATGATGATGATGATGATGATGATGATGATGATGATGATGATGGGGCTTGAGTCCTTCCAACAGAGAATATTCTGTGCCGTCTTTAAAATTGCAAGAAATAAGTTTTTCGCAAAGATATCAAAAGCAGCGCAAGACCCCAGATGTGCCTTGCCAGGGGTACTTGCATATTGATATAAGGATTAAGAATTTATAGCTGCAATGGAATTACTGAAATGGGAGGAGTTGGCAAAAGAATAACAGAAGGTGAGCGAACAGGATGGTATGGTTGTTGGACGTGTTCTCTACTTGGGAAAGAGCAATGGATGCAACTACATTGCAAATTCCGCCAAGGCCACCTCTTTTCAGCATGGTGTCCTTGAATAAATAATAAGGAAACAAGCTGGTGAATGTCACAGATAGACCTTGAAAAAGATGCAGAAAGAAAACCAGGGTAGCATCACGGATGTTAAGAAAATGCTATCCAGGATTTCCAGCAGGTCAAGATAGAAAACAGTGTGTTGAAATTAAACAGCATCACCAGCAGAGACGGAAAATAACATCCTTGGAGCCAACAGATAAGAATTATCTGCCACCAAGTCATGTCCAATTTATGGTGACCTCTTGCAGGATTTTCTGTGTATAAAGTAGTCAGAAGTGGTTTATTCCCCCCCCCCTTCCAGAAAGTGATATGGGGCTATGTAGCTTGTCTTTGAATCTGGGTGTCCCCGTTTCACATCCAACAGTAACCATTACACTATACTGCCATCTCTCAGATCACTGGTTATGAAATGAGGCTTAAACATATTGGTAGAAAAATAATGCTTGCATTGTGTGCCTAACTTGTATTGGGGGGTGGGCAATTACACAAATAATTTTGCCAAATTAATCTGGTCACGTTTGGAGAACTGGAATGTGGCTGCCATAACCACACACACAAAAACTTACTTGGTTAGTGTGTGTTTTGGGGAGAGGGGGCTGATATCTTGAAGTTTTGTTGGAGTATAACTTTAACCATCCTCAAACAGGAGGAATTATGCAAACACTCTGTGTAGAATGTAATGAAGAACAGTAAATGTTTTCTAGCTCTGTTGAAAATAATCGTTGGAGTTCTCATCAAAAGTGTATCTCCTTTTAATACCGCATCTCTAAATGACCCAATGGATGTACCATCTGTTGTTAAATTGAATTATAGGAACAAACTTCTGGCTAGAGATGGGCACGACTCAGGAAAAAAACTTCGTTTTCGTTTTCTTTTTCGGCTAGGGTCCGAGTCGTTTCGTTTCCGTTTTCGCGAAAAATCAGAAAAAATTAGTCGTTTCGTTTTTCGTTTTTTTCGTTATCGTTATACTGGTTTTTTGGGGGGGTAGCGGGCTCCTGGAGGCACCTCTGTGGGGTGGGTGCCTCCGCCGGCCCGCTATAAAGGAAGGGACAGCAGCAGCAGGCTCCAAGAGACCCCTCAACATGGGGGTCTCCCATCCTCACCTGCTGCTGCTGCAAAATGGCATGCACAACCATATGGTTATGTATACCATTTGCAGGCAGAGTGAGACCTGCTCGAGTACTTGATACCGTGGTATGAGCGTGTCGCCAGCCATTTTCAGGCCAGGCAGTGCCACTGCACCTGCTCAACCACCTTGTCCCACGAGCGGGTCGCACCTGCCATCACGTCCCACAGAAGGGAATCGTACTTGCGTGTGTAGTGCAATGCAAGTCGATCTGGCTATGGGCTAAGGTGGATTAGGGTTAGGGCTAGGGTTAGGCTAATGACGGGTAAGGTTATGGTGGGCTATTGGGTTGCACCTCTGGGTGCCTCTCTGACCCACTAAGAAGACAGTCTGTGACGTATGGGTAAGGAGTCAAGGATTAGGGTTAGCGGGTTAGGGGGCTAGGGCAAGTTTTAGGGGGCTTTTTGGCACATCCCAGAAGTCTCAGTGGCCAAGTGGCCATGCGATTGGTGAGATGGCTCCAAAAATTTGCATGGTCGTCCCCTCCCACATGGCTGGCCAGGCCACTGGGCCAGCCCATCATTGCACACTGCGCAGGTGTAAAATAAAATAAAATAAAATAAAATAAATGGAGGACACAGGAGGAGAGGAGAGACATTTTGTTGCAAGAAAAAACCCACTGCTACTGTGAAAAATCTGGCAGTTCATACATTTCCGCGTGTTTCTGTTGTGCTTGTGTGTTTTTGGACCACGATTTCAAAAACAATATTGCATTCGCCGCCCCATTTTCGATCCCCCGCCGGCACCGCATGGCATGGCGACGAGGCGACTCGAGTCCGGCTGCCCAGGAGTCGGACGGGGGAAGCCGGGACACCCCCCTCCAGACCAGAAACCCCCCCTCCGGTAGGTGCCCTACTGAGTGAGTGCCCTTAGTCAAGCGGGCATTTTCCGCCTGCTTTTTGGCCCGGGAATGGGTGGGGGG
>JAHTLZ010000204.1:8349670-8365700 GCA_023846285.1 Phrynocephalus versicolor | reverse complement strand
TTTTTGTTTGTTTTTAAGGCCATCTTGCTCCTGTTTGATGTTCTGATATATATTGTTTACTACTCATTATGTTTTTATTATTGGATTGTTTATTTATTGTATGTCTAGATTGATATTTGTTCAACCTTGTAAACTGCCCAGAGTAGCCAGGCAGCTAGATGGAGCGGCATATAAGTAAGTAAGTAAGTAAGTAAGTAAGTAAGTAAGTAAGTAAGTAAGTAAGTACATAAATAAATAAATAAATAAATAAATAAATAAATAAATAAGTTACAAGGTCACATTGAGGATCAACCATGCCTGGCTAAAATGGTGTGCAACATCAGGCATCATGTGCAATAAAAATATTAGCGACCATTTAAAGTCAAAGATCTATTGCACCATTGTATGATCTGTTGCACTCTATAGTGCAGAATACTGACCGGCGACTAAAGAAGTTGAATGTTGCCTTGGTGTCATGGAGAGAAAGATGCTGAGACGGACCTCCGGCCTCACGTGAAAGAACTATGTGCCCAATGATGACATCTGACCTAAATATAGCATTGCACCAATTGCTGGCAAGATGCACAAAAGCCCAACTACAGTGATATGGACACATCTTGCATGCCAATGAAGAAACTCTGGCCAAAAAGGGTCTCACCTTGGAGGTCAGCAGATCCTGACTGAGGGGACATCCAAAACAGCAGTGGATAAACATCCTTGACAATGACATGAAGTTGTCCTGGATTCACATGGACCAAGCCCATGACCGGTCAAAGTGGAAGGCCAAAACAAGATGAGCAGACGTCACCACCAAGTGGGACAAATGCTAAGAAAAAGAGGACTAAATGAATTATTTGCAATGAACTTTTGGGGGAGTGAGGCACATGAAGATTCAGTCAGGTTTTCACTGGGTATCATTGTATTATTAGGGTTCTTGAATTGAGGAGGAAAGTGAAGCTGAAAACCATTAATTTGGATAATCAATTATACTCTGAAGGTATGCCTGTGTGTGGTGGGGAACAGAATCAGTTCTTACAGCAGCACAGAACACTTACGTTTGCACAATGGCCTTTCTTTGGAAGGGAGCAGCATTCAGACGTCAGTCTAAAAGGACTTCTCTCTAACCCACTGGTTCTTATCCTTGATTCCCAGATCATAGAATCATAGAATCACAGAGTTGGAAGAGACCTCAAGGGTCATCCAGTCCAACCCCCTGCCATGCAGGAACCCCCATCACAGTAATCCTGACAGATGGTCATCCAGCCTCTGCTTAAAAACCTCCAAAGAAGGAGACTCCACCACCCTCCGTGGCAGGATATTACATTGCCAAACAGCTCTAACTGTCATGAAGTTCTTCCTAGTGTTTAAATTGAATCTCTTTTCCTGTAGTTTGAGACCATTGCCCTGAGTCCTAGTCTCTGAAGCCATGGAAAACAAACCTGCTCCCTCTTCAATATGACATCCTTTCAAATATTTAAACATAGCTATCATATCCCTTCTCCGTCTTCTTTTTGAAAGGCTAAACATTCCCAGTTCCCTAAGCCGTTCCTCGTAAGACATTTCTTTCAGACCCTCAATCATCTTGGTCGCCCTCCTCTGGACCCATTCTAGATTGTCAACATCCTTTTTAAATTGAGGCGCACAGAACTGGACACAGTACTCCAGATGGGGTCTGACCAGGGCAGAATAGAGTGGTACTATCACTTCCCTTGAGCTAGACACTATGGTTCTGTTGATGCAACCAAGAATCACATTGGCTTTCTGGGGCTAAAACACCCAGAGGTCTTGGCCAGGAGAGCTAGTGGCGAAGGCTTCTGGGAGTTGCAATCCAAGTGCACCAGATTTATTCAAGGTTGGAAACCACTCTTCTAAAGGCTTGCAAGAACTGGAAAAAGGTATATTTCATATTCTCAGTTACCTCACAGACAACATGAACCATAGAACAATGGGTGGGAAGGGGGCATATAAGGCGCCCAAGTCTGCACCAGGAAGGAATCCAAATCAAGGCAGATTTGATGCAATTTTTCTTCAATGCTTCCAGCACCTTCCAAGGCAATTGGTTCCATTGCCATATTGTTCTAACAGTTAAGAAGCTTTCCCCTAGAATATGAAGAGATCTCCAGAAGAAGATGGCAAGAAGTAGTTAACCTACTAACACTTTGATAATACTTTGTGATATCCTGTTATGTATGATCATTATCTTTTGGCTTGATGTATTCAATTTAACTTCTTATACTGCACCCCTTTCCCCCTTTTCCCTTCTTTCCCCTCCCTCTTCCCCCTAAAATCAATAAAACTCTTTAATATAATCTGGCTTCCTGTGGTTTGAGCCCATTAAGATGTGTCCTGCACTCTGGGATGATTGGGAATAGATTCAAGGTTGGGAGCCATTGGTCTAACCCCAGTAGCAATGATACAAGGACTTAATCAGATTGCTCATCCCAAATAAAGGAAGCCAACTGAGTCAACCCCTGAATGGTAAATCAATATTGAACTCTGATAAGTGATCATGGTTAGTCACTCAACAAGACCCTGACAGGCATCATTGAGGGGGGGAATGCCGACCTATCATGACATCTAGAATTTCCATTCTACCTAACGGAAGGGCTCATTCTATTTGCGAGGAAACATTTTGGGGATAAAAGTGGCACAGGGCTTTTATCATTGTAAGCAGACCTTCCTTGATCATCCCAGGAAAACAAGAAAGAAGCTTTTAAGTGCCTTCAAGACTGACAAGATTTATTTCGATTCCGCGGTTGTAGATCGCCAACCCGGTAATGGAGGGAATCCAAATTGTAGAATGGGATTGGAAAAGAATGTAGCTGTCACTGGAATCCTTAATGGAATTGTCCACTTCACACGTCCTGGGTGTGTTCTTCATGGCAAATTGAAAAATCCCTTGCCTCGGAAACTGGCACGTACGCAAAGCCCGCAGTTCATTCGGGAGAAATAAAATGCACACCAAGTCAAGTGAACATTTCCAAAAAGTGGAACCTCGTATAACAAACGGTTTGCAAAACATAAAATCTGTACAACATAAAAAATTTCAGAGATAGGGGAAATTTGCTTAACAGAATCACCTATGGGGTGAATCCATACAACATAAAAATGGTCGCAATTAGGGATTACTCTGTTTTCAATGCATTCTTATGGAAAACTTGTATAAAGGAAGATTTGCTTAACATAATTTCATTTGGAACGAATTAATTCCTTTATACAAGGTAACTAAAAGTGTGTCCAATGGGGGGGGGACCCACAAGATTTGCTTTAGCCAATGGGGAAAATGCACACATTGGAATAACACATACAGAAACATATAATTAGGATCACATGTATATATAAGATACAAAGGGCAACACCTGGATACAAATAGAGGAGGGTGCAAGAATGTAGAAGGAATTTGAAGAAATGCAATGCAAGCTGGATCTAAGAAGTTATATCTGTACCAACTACACTGTTGCAGCTGTTTGGCACCACGTGATGTGCCGTGACTTTCCTTTGGTACGCAGGGGTGCATTCAACTCTCAGCAGAAAGTTCTCTGTGTAATGGTAATATTTGTCTCCCTAGATTATAATATCGTTTCATAATTCTATATGTTTCGTATTCTCAGATAATTAAGCAGGAGTAGGACAAGAAGCTAGGGGGGCCGTTTGGAGCCTAAGTCGGTGGCTCAGTTGGCTCAAACACTGAAAACTGTCAGCTACAAAGTTGGCAGCTCAGCGGTTCGAATCCCAGGTGCCACGCAGCGGAGCGAGCTCACGCTGTTAACCGCAGCTCCTGCCAACCTAGCCGTTCGAAAGCATATAAGTGCAAGTAGATAAATAGGTACCACCATAAAAAGCGGGAAGGTAGACAGTGTTCCATGTGCAGAAATGTGTTCAGCCATGCCGGACACATGGCCACGGAGTTGCTCAACACTGGCTCTTTGGCTTGGAAATGGAGATGAGCACCACCCCTAGAGTCGGACATGACTAGCACGCATGTGCAGGGGGAACCTTATGACCCTTCTAGATTACCAGCCTGGAGCACAGGCATTGCCATGACTACCCAAGAAGCGCCTATGTTGAGTTTTCAGAAAGCATTATGGCAGGCCCACCAAACTGCTCCCACCTTCCTTATCTCATGGGTCATTGTGTCTGTTGGTGTGTCTGTATGGAAACTGGTTTTACCTAGTTTTTAATTAGACTAGGTTCCTTTCTGGTATGATGAGCAGGTTGCCATCGCGCAAACTTAGATCGGGTTTCAGAGCACGAGAAATGCACTTTTTTATTTTTCTTATCCTAACATACTATATTTTGCCATGTTGTTGGTCTTGTGTTTCTCTGTCAGAATGAAATAAATGGCTGACAGGTATTTTGCAGCTGTCGTTCTGATTTTTCCACTTGGGCCACCGGCTATAGTGGGTGGGAAAGCTCACAACACTCTGTACTTTACTGAAATAGAAATCCCAGGATGAAGCTGTGCAAGTTCAAGTGTGATCAAACTGTTTCAAAATACATACTCTACAGTACTCCCTATGCTGAATAGGGAATACATACTGTACTCCCTATTTAGTATCTTGCCACATCAGTGGCTTCCTTGGAGTCAGTCCATCCCATGTTACGCTCTCCTCTCTCCCTACTCAATTTAAAAAGGATGTTGACAACCTCGAGCGGGTACAGAGGAGGGCGACCAGGATGATTGAGAGTCTGGAAGAAATGGCTTATGAGGAATGGCTTAGGGAACTGGGAATGTTTAGCCTTTCAAAAAGAAGACTGAGGGGGGATATGATAGCTATGTTTAAATATTTGAAAGGATGTCATGTTGAAGAGGGAACAGGTTTGTTTTCCATGGCTTCAGAGACTAGGATTCGGGGCAATGTTTTCAAACTACAGGAAAAGGGATTCTATTTGAACGTTAGGAAGAACTTCATGATGGTTAGAGTTGTTCGGCAGTGGAATGTGCTGCCATGGAGGGTGGTGGAGTCTCTTTCTTTGGGTATTTTTAAGCAGAGGCTGGATGGCCATCTGTCGGAAATACTGAGATGGGGGTTGGACTGGATGGCCCTTGAGGTCTCTTCCAACTCTGTAATTCTATGGTCCTATGATTCTATACTGGAATGAGTTGGAACAAGTTCAGAAGAGGGCGACAAGGATGATCACAGGGCTGGAAACCAAGGCCTATGAGGAAAGATGGAAAGAACTGGGCATGTTTAGCCTAGAGAAAAGAAGACCATGCTAGAACTTTTCAAATATTTGAAGGCCTGTCACGCTGAGGAGGGGCAGGATCTGTTCTCGATCATCCCAGAGTGCAGAAGGCACAACAATGGGCTCAGGTTACGAGAACCCCAGCTTTCAGCTCCATATCCGGAAAAACTTCGTAACTAGAGATGGGCACGACTTAGCGGAATTTTCGTTTCCATTTCCGTTTTTCGTTTCTGTTACGTAACGAAACGAAAAACGAAAAACGGCTCAAAACTGGAACGAAAACAGAAACAAAACGACTAATTTCGAGCAAATTTTCGTTTTTCGTTACTGGAAAAGCACTTAATGGAGCTAAATGGGAAGAAACGAAAAAATTTTCGTTTTCGTTTTCGTTTGTCATTTTCGTTACGCAATGAAACGAAAATGAAAAATTTTGAAAATTAGCTCACGAAAACGGAAACGAGCCGAAACGGACCCCTAGATGAAAACGAAAACGAAAATGAACAATTTTTCTGAGTCGTGCCCATCTCTATTCGTAACTGTTAGAGCAGTGCAACAATGGAACCAATTGCCTCGAGAGGTGCTCCAACACTGGAAGCATTCAAGAGAAATTTGACAACTACCTGCAGATATCCTTTGATTTTTATTCCTGCAGGGAACAGAGGGCTGGACTTGATGGCTTTGTAGGCCCTTTCCAACTTCACAATTCTATGATTCCATGATACTGCTCCCACCTCTCTTACCAGCAATACAGTAGGACCCCCGTACCCACTGATTCATTATCCACTGATTCAGTTATCCATGGTTGGTGGAGGAAAATAAATAAATAATTCAGCAGCCGCAAAGCAAGCTACTGTCACAAAGAGCAGCTGTAAAGCAAGCTATTGTCATAAAACAGCAGCCGTAAAGCAAACTACCGGCACAAATAGCCGTTGTAAAGCAAGCTACTGTTGCAAAACAGCAGCTGTAAAGCAAGTTACTATCACAAAACAGCAGTTTTGGGGACATTTTGGCGTTCTCTCTTATCCACGGTTTTCATTATCCACGGGAAGGCTTTGAACCGATCCCCAGCAGATACTGGGGTCCCACTGTACTGCCCTTTCCAGTAATGCTGCTCAAGCCTTGCAAACTAACATCCGTGGATTTGTTGACTAAGTCACCCTAGTTCATATTAGTTTTTCCTTTCTCCTTAGTATCGCCCTCCAAGACTTTCACCACCTATACTGCCTTTTTCCCTTCTGCCAAGAAAGTCATATCCATGTTTGGTATTTTAAGTTGGCAAAGGTAGGGAGCTAGTTGCCCTCTGACAGAGGCAGAGACCCCACAGCCAAAGCACTCATGGGGCCATGCCAACGCAATCAATTATTTTGAAAAAAAATCCATCTCCCTTGATAGAACTGGCAGTTTTACACCAGTGAGTATGCTGTAATTGCTTTTTAAGTAACTTAGAACTATGAGCTCGGAATTGGTAGATGACGTGAGATATTATACTAGCTTGAGCCCCGTGGTGCAGTGGTTAAATGCCTGTACTGCAGGCAAAACTGTGTTCACGACCTGGGGTTCAATCCCAGGTAGCAGGCTCAAGGTTCACTCAGCCTACCTTCCTTCTGAAGTTGATAAAATGAGTACCCTGCTTACCGGGATGGGGGTGGGGATGTGTAGCCTGCAATACTGAAATTAAAACTGAAAACCACCCAGAGACTACTTGAAGTGGTATGGGGTGGTATATAAGCAGAATACTTTTTGCAGAACACTTTTAGAGCACCTAGAGATCTCTCTAGACCACCAGAAAGCAATACTCTTCATTCTAGTTATCTGAGGGCATTCCTATCCTGTTATGGGATGGGAGGGCTATGGTAGTTTCTGCCAACCCTATTTGCACCACCCTCTTCCTTCTGCTGTCTCTTTGTCCACAAGCCATTGGGCAGAAATCTGCAATGAAAGCCTGTCCATACATTTAAACGCACACAGAGATAGATACATACACACAACCTATCCTCATTTGTCCCCAGTGATTCTACCTCAAGACTCTCATATAATATACTGTTTTCACATGTATTATCAGAACTGGACACTAGAGGGAGGCAGAGACCATGTGATGAGCACTTGTTAGAGAAGAAAACATACCAACGTCTCTAGTGGCCAGTTCTGGTAATGCATGTGGAAACAAAGTTGACTTAGCCTTCCATCCTCTGAGGTCAGTAAACCAAGCACTCAGTTTGTAGAGAGGGCAAGGTATAATCTGCACAAATGAATTCTAAACTGCCCAGAAAGCACTTTAAGTGTTATAGGTTGATATATAAGAAGCATGCATTTCTCTTGTTTTTGATTTGCTTTAAGGATTTTTAAGGATCAGATGCATCAGAGGAATGGTCTGGATATTATTTAAGAGTTGTTTTTGAATGTTTTATTTGTGTTTGTGCACATGTGTATGTGTGCATATCAAAGGCAAAGGCCATTAATTTTGTACTTATGTATTCTTAGGGATTTGGGGGGGGGGGGGATACACACTTTATTTCCCTCCCACACGGAGATGAGAAATCTTTGTGGACTAGAACATTCCTCATTGAGGTGATTGCTTCACTGGAGCAAGACTAAGGCAACAACCTGAATGGGTTTAGCAAATATTCTTTACATTTCCCCTCATCCATATATTTCAGAAATCAATTTATTAAAGTTATATATCCCCACCAAACATGGTAAGACTATAAAATTACATTTTGTCAGTAATCATTACTCATGCATTAGCAGAAATTTTCAAATTTAATCTCTAGAATTATATGTCTAAATTGTCATTAAATTACTAAAAAACAGCCAAAACGGCCTAACCCTCATTACTCACCAAAAGGTAAGTAAAGTAACGTGAAGCATCAATTTTTACTGAGCCCATTACCATCACTCATATTTAACGCTTAAACAATAGTGATTAAGATCACCACATTTGAAGAAGTAAATCCATTTCTACTAATTATTTCCAAGCTTTCAATGCTTTTGGCTGCATTCTTACTTTTCTGCCTCAAAACTAAAGGAAAAGGGCCCATTTCCAACAGGGCTGCTCTGATTCTCTATAAGACATCTGTGAGCTCTCTTGTAGGTTCCTTGTTTATTCAGACAGTTTCAGAAATGGGTGATGTAACAGGCGATATCTGTTTCCATGGGGATCAGGGAAAAGGCCCAAACCTGATACTAATCATGTTTAACTGTATTTAATTCTACCGGGCTAACATCTCTTGGAGAAGACGGTGACAAGCCTGATGTACTGCCAGCAGTTGCCATTTCTCTGTATACCGGTTGTGTTTTTGTTTTTCTTTTAAGCAATGCTAACTCTCTTGTAAAAGGGACATACTAGCTGGTGGACTGCAGGGTTTGGGGTCTGAAAAATGATCTTTCTAAGCACCGGGCTGGAATCAGTGGTACTGTATCATGGACTATTATTTTTTTAATCCATCTGTATCTCTTTCAAATAAGAAGAACAAGTATAACTCTGTCCTGTGTGATCTATTTCCATGTTTTTCCTTTCCTGCCCAAAGTAGGAAAGAAAAGCCCAGAGAGTGCCGTAGCACTGTGAGGCAGGATATCAGTCAAAACAATAACAGTCTCCATGGAACATATGTGAGATATAAATGCCATAAGTCAGTGGTTCTCAACCTGGGGGTCGGGACCCCTTTGGGGGGTCGAACGACCATTTCACAGGGGGTCGCCACAGGCCAGTGAAGAAAAAGGCTGTACAAACGGCTTGGGTCTGGAGGAGGAGGGGAGGAAGGGGCGAAGAGTGAGTTACAGCTTGATAGGTTGGAGGGGATGTCAGTCAACGGCACTGGAGACTGCGATTGGCTGAGGGTGCCTATATAGAGGGCAGTTCTCTATGGCACCTGCGGCAGTGGCCTGCCAAAGGGGGCTTGTGGCCTCTTCCAAGCAGGGCAAGGGGTCACCACCACAGGAGGAACTGTATTAAAGGGTTGCGGCATTAGGAAGGTTGAGAACCACTGTCATAAGTAATTAAGTAGGTACAAAGCCACTACTACGATCTGTGTCACCCAGGGCAAACATGGGAGCCATGACCCACTCCCTACAGCAGGGCATGTGTTATTTTGACGTTTAGGCGCCCCCTCCAAATAGTATGGCACCTGGAGCGCATGCCCTACCTGCCCTCCTTTAGTTGTGGCCCTTAGTAAGTAGCTAAGTGAGCAAGTAATCTATGCCAAGTTGGGGGCAGCAAACATGGTCTCCAAATTCTTCTAAATGTTTCTCAGGAAATGATTTCTGATTGTTCCACTGAATAGCTGTTTTAGATAAACCTAGCCTTGCTTTAAACAAGGAGGGGATAGAGATCAGGGATCTTGCAGTGTGACACTCCTGTTAACAAGGCTACATCAAGTTCCAAAAGGAGCAAGGTTTGGGGGCTGATTTGTGCACAAGCATTTAGAATTTATCACTGTAGCATCTCAGCAATGCACTGTTAATGGGCTTATGTAAGGCAGAGCTTGGCTGGTTCCATCTTAGGTCAATATGGAAACAGCCATTTCAAAACAATTGGCATTCTGAAACAACTGCAGAAATATGTTGATTTGTGGAAGTAAAACACAAGCAGATGCCCTTGACTTGTAGGAAACTCTTAACTTGAGTTAGGCTTTTGACTTATTCAAATCATAATTCTTCCACTTTGCTTTGGCAACTGCTTGCCTGGAAAATAAGTAGGGTGGCTTCCTTGTACCTATATTAATGTTGACAACCTTTAGAGTTAAGTAGGGGACAAGAAGTAGCTGTACCACAATGATGCAGGTTGAATACTCAAACAGAAGACTCCATCCTGATGGAAAAGCCAGAAGTGAAGTTTAAAGTCACTTGATCCTCCAGAACGTCACCTGAAATTAGCTACAAACATTTAGTAGAGGCCTTACTGTCCGGCCCTCCAGATGTTTTGGACCACAACTCCCACATTCCTTTGCCATTAGAAAAACAGGCTTGGAATTCTGGGAGTTGTGGTCCAAAACATCTGGAGGGCCAAAGTTTGGACATGCCTGCCTTAGTGCCTCCTGCTGTCAGGGCAATGTAAGTCTCTAGAAGTTGTCTACTTGCACCTTAGGAGCCTAACATCTCTGAGCCCTTGGGCATACAGTTTGCTAGTTGGAAAACAGCCTTCACCTTTACCTTCTGGGAGGTTCCTTCTCCTCCTTCTTGTGACTCCATGAATGAACCAGGTTCCCTGGAGTGTCTCCAGATCTAAGAATTGCTTCTAAATCTGCTCTTCCTAAGTAGCCCGAGACAGCTTCTTCAAGAGAATGGGGACATCTCTGAGAATGCTAGGGCCCCATCATCTCAAACAGCTCCTCAGAGGATGATCCGGACCTCAACTAGGCAGAACAAGGAGTGCCTACAAGCAGCACATGGTAGTGAGGACAATGTGTCCCCTCCATGTTATGGACAGCAACAGAGGGTACACAATCCCACCTTAGTGGAACTGTCAGCCACCTGGCAATGATGATCCATTCTTTGGCAGGATCATGGAGCTTCTCAGCTGCAAGGGGCAGTAGATGGGAGAGATGATCCAGGTCTATTTCAGTCTGGTTTCAGGCTAAAGTGTGGGTGGGAGAATGCTTTAATCAACTGGATACACTGGGATTTGGGATAGTGGAGGATGCCCCTGTCGGTTCTCCTGGACCTCTTGGTGGCTTTTGATAACATTGACTGGGGTGTCCTTCTGCATCTCCACAGGTAGGACATGGGGGTAGTGTCTGGCATCAGCTCCAGTTCTTCATGGTAGCATGAAATGGGTGGTGCCGGATGACCTGTGTTTGACATTCTGACTAGAGATGGGCACGACTTAGCGGAATTTTCGTTTCCGTTTCCGTTTTTCATTTCCATTACGTAACGAAACGAAAAACGAAAAATGGCTCAAAACTGGAACGAAAACGGAAACAAAACGACTAATTTCGAGCCATTTTTCGTTTTTCGTTACTGGAAAAGCACTTAATGGAGCTAAATGGGAAGAAATGAAAAATTCTTCGTTTTCGTTTTCGTTTTTCGTTTTCGTTACGCAACGAAACGAAAATGAAAAATTTTGAAAATTAGCTCACGAAAACGGAAACGAGCCGAAACGGACCCCTAGACAAAAACGAAAACGAAAATTTTTCTGAGTCGTGCCCATCTCTAATTCTGACCTCATTACATAAATTACTTAATAGTTTAACTGTTTTCCATACCGCACAACACTAGAACTAGGGGGCACTCCGTGAAACCTTTTGGTGCTACATCTCAAACAAATAAGAGAAAGGACTTTTTCACCTCCCTGCCAGAAGAGGTGGTGACAGTTGTCAGACTTGACAGGTTTAAGAAAGGACTGGAGAAGTTCATCGAGAACAAGGGCATCAATGGCTATCCTTATGGATACCTAAGGACCACCTCCCAGCTGGAGAGATAGGCAGGATATCTGTCAATGCCATTTCATTTGCAGGGACTCATAAGCAGGTGAAGACATCTGCTTGGGAATACCCTGAAGCAAATGGTGAGCCACTGTGTGAGACAGAATGCTGGACTGGATGGGTTGTGGCCTGTTCCAGCAAGGCTGTTCTTATGTTCTTATGTTTACATGAAACCAATGGGAGCAATTTCAAATTTTAGCGTTCGGTGCCACCTGTATGGGGAGGGCACCAAACCCCATTCCTCCTCTTTCATCCAAACCTAATATGTTACAATTCCAAACAGGAGTCCCACGGCCTTAAGGGCTTGAATGGGGGCAAAGAAACAGAATCTGAAGCCAGGCAAACCAAAGAGACTCCTGATCCATCAAAGGATGCATTCGGAAACAGATCTTGTCTGCATTTGATGGGGTTACACGTACCTGAAAGCTCACCTTTGAACCTTATGGTTAATAATTTTAATGCATAAATGACTCTACCTTTGGAAGTCTTAACACTTGCCTTTTAGATATTTTAAGCCAAAATAAATGAAAGGAATGAACAAATAAAGATAAAAAGATGGTGTGGGGGAATAGGGGAAATATTCATGATAAATTAGCATTTCTTTCTGGACTTCTGTATAATTGTTTACTTTCAAAAAATATAACTGACATTTCCCAATGCACTAATTAAAATATATCTTGCACAAATACACATATATTTACCCACATCAATGCAGATAGATAATAGGATTTACAAAATTTGCTTCTCTTTTGATCTTAACTTTGATAACTAAGATTTCTGTTTGGAGCGTTGATTACTCTTGCATACTTTATTTTTTAATGCCTTTTATTCCTTTTTGTAAAGAAATCTCTTTTTATGCACCTTGTTATCTTTCATAACACAAGGAATAAATCAGTAAGTCAGACTGTGATGGATATGGATTTTTCCCCCAAAAATTGGGTAGGTTTTTTTTGCGTGTGTTTTTCTTTTTTGCTTTCTTGTTTGTTTGTTTAGAAGGTCTTTCCTTTTAGGCATACTTGTGAACACATAAAGTGCTCCCTGCCTCTTGTTAGTTTGTAAAACTAGAAGATAAGGTATACTAGATCAACCCAAAAACCTGTTCGGTCCAGCATTGTGTTCACACCATGGACCATCAGTTATCCATGGACAATGCCCTTAGCCATGGGTCCAGTTGCTAGTCCCACCTGAAATAGGCTCCCTGAATCAACTGCTAAGTGGCATATATGTAAATCCCACTAATCTGATAGCTCCCCTCAAACCGGTTCTAGCATTTGGATTTAGCCCACTGCAACTGGAGATGACACTGACAGTGTTCTTTTTTTATTTATTATTTAAATGTGCTGAAGTCATAATTTGCTTCGATGTTTTTTTTTAAATCAGCAGCTGCACACTACATCAATATTTTCATAAGGAGCCTCTTGGCACAGTGTAGGGTTGCAGTCAAATCTTTTGCTTACAGCCAGGTTTCGATCCCAGCAGATAATGGCAGCCAGCTCAAAGTTCACTCAGCCTTCCAACCTTTGGAAGCCAATAAAACTGAGGAGGTGGGGGAGTTGTGTGGCCTGTCCAATTAAAATATAAACTGGCTTTACGTGCTATTGGGCAGTATATAAGCAGCACTCTTTGCTCACTGACCTGTTATCTCCTCCAGTGGTTGCCAAACTTGGGTCCTCAGATGTTCCTAGATTAGAAATCCCAGAAATCATGGCTGGCACAGCTGGTGGTGAAGGCTTCTGAGAGCTTTAGTCCAAGAACTGTTAGGGACCCAAGATTGGAAACCATTGATCTACTCTAGGTGAAAGATTGCTTTCAGGTGCTATCACAATATTTCTTTCCTTCCTTCCTTCCTTCCTTCCTTCCTTCCTTCCTTCCTTCCTTCCTTCCTTCCTTCCTTCCTATTTGTATACCACCTATATAGCTATTCAGGCCACTCTGGGTAGTGAATATATATGAAATTGGGATTTTTCAGCTCCCATATACAGTGAAACTTACTTGCCATTTTAAGAACCATTTGCTTAATTGGAAATATCCTTTCGGAATGCCTCAACCCCTGCTTTCGTTCTGGTTGCATTACACAGTTTGGTGGTGTCAACAAATGTGGCCACATTGCTCGATTTACCTCAATCAATACCATGTCCTGGATGACATGGTATTAAAGTCCATTGACAGGTCCAGAGGAGGGTGACCAAGGTGGTGAAAAGTGGGGAACATACTGTATATCTTATGAGAAGCTGCTTAGGGGAGCTGGGAATGTTTAGTCTTATAAACAGAAGGCTGAGAGGGGATATGATAGCCAAGTTTAAATATTTGAAAGGATGTCACATTGAAGAGGGGACTGGTTTGTTTTCCATGGCTACAGAGACTATAACTCAGAGCAATCGTCTCAAACTACAGGAAAAGAGATTCAATTTGAACATTAGGAAGAACTGCCTGATGGTTAGAGCTGTTCGGCAGTGGAATATGCTGCCACGGAGGGTGGTGGAGTCTCCTTCTTTGGAGGTTTTTAAGAAGAGGCTGGATGGCCCTCTGTCAGGAGTCCTATGATGGGGGTTCCTGCATGGCAGGGGGTTGGACTGGATGGCCCTTGAGGTCTCTTCCAACTCTGTGAGTCAGTGAATCTATGACAACTCCCATGTTTCTTTGAATGAGAGGCTCCAGAAACTGTATGCAGGGAAGGTCCTGTTTCCAAAAGCTTTGGACATTCAGAGCATGTTTCCATGTGACATCCTTGGGGCACACTTAGGGTCCCTGACAGGGTTGAGAACCCTTCCTGCAATAACCCTTCTGCCCCATCCCCTTCCAATCAAACCCACACTTTCATTGGGAAAAGTGCTTGATCTGGTTGCCTTGTTGAGCAACATTTTGCGGGAGCAGTTTTCCTACCTCCCGCTCTAACTTCTTCTAGTAGCTTTCACTCCGGCTGGCAAGCCTGCTGCTTGCTAGTGTCTGTTACAATGGAAAGGGCTCCAGCTGTGTGCCATTTAATGCAGCCAAGCAATGAATTATTCAATTTAAGTCATTTCCCACCCAGTGAGAATGGCAGCAACCTCAGCCAGTCTGGCACCACCTTTTAGGGTCTGTGGGGCCAATGAATGCTTCAGAGGGACAGGAGGTTGGGCGGGGGAAGGGTCATCTCACCCCCTCCCAGTTCCAGTCCTCTCATTAACTGGGCAGCTTCAAAGGTTGGGTATTATTGGACGAACTTGCAGCCTCCGTTCACTATGAAGGGGTTATCTCTGTGCCCAGTCCCTTTGGTTTAATGCTGGTTTAGCAATCCTGCCTTGTTTACAAGTAATAAACTAGTATTCTGGACCTGGTCCCAGCACAGAGCTAGACATTTCTGGAGTGCTGTTTACCTACTCTTGGCAATGGATAGAAGCAAACAAATTACATGCACCACTACACTATTTCTTTACAGTAAACCAGGAAAGGTCAGAAATCCTGGTTTATCGTTGTGTGTGAACAAAGTCAATACATAAGTTGTCAACTGCCATTGTTGGCAGTGACTGCAGTGAGGGATCTAAAAGAAAGGGGAAGATCCAGATTACATTTTCTCATGAGTCTGGTGTTACTTGTGATGTCCTTATGTACATTTCTCATTTCTTAATGGGTTATCCTTATCTCATGGACAAGCAGTCTGGCTTAGTCTCCCTGGTGGAGTTCCTGCAAATTTAAAATGTCAAAGAGTTCGGCAGCGTGTCTGATCTTCCTCTTGCTGTCTCTCAGTCCACCGAAAATATACTAATTATCAAACTAGCCTATTTATAGTCCTTTCTCCTCTCTTTGGCTCCTGAGATTCCAGGTTTCGAAAGAAGCTTAGGACATTACGCTTTGTTTCTGGCCTTTTCCCTACGGGATGTCTGCTTGGAGAGATACATTTGATTCTTCTCTTTGTTATGCATATAGCTTTTCTAATCTACTACACTGGAAGTGTCTAAACACAGCCTGTAACTCGGAACCTGACTCCACCATTTTTCCTAAGGCCGTTCTCCAAAATTGGTTTTAAATATTTTTGCCCAGCTCACCCTCTTCTTCCTTAGTTCAAACAATGCATTTGCCCTAAATTAGATGCACCTGCACATCAGATCTTGCCTGATCTCAGAAGCTAAACAGGGTCAGTCCTGGGTAGTACTTGGATGGGTGACCACCAAGGAATACCAGGTGCTGTAGGTGCCTGGAGTAAGAATCATAGAATCATAGAATCATAGAGTTGGAAGATACCTCAAGGGCCATCTAGTCCAACCCCCTACCATTCAGGAACCTCCATCACAGTATTTCCGACAGATGGCCATCCAGCCTCTGCCGGAAAGCCTCTCCAGTACTCATGCCAAGAAAACTCCATGGACACGAAGAGTTGGTCACAACTGTAATGACACGATGACAACGACAACAACGACAACGACGACGACGACGACGACGACGACGACGACGACGACGACGACGAC